>VZTA01025743.1:433999-469291 GCA_013398855.1 Mohoua ochrocephala | reverse complement strand
TTTTTTTTTTTTTTTTAAAGTTCCCTGCAGTTATCAATAGACTTGTTCCATAGATTGTTTTCTTGATTAATTTACAGATTATTTTGTGGAGACATCTTCCTAGAGGTTTGCATCTTTGTGTGGTTATTCTCAGTCCGTGCTGTATATATGTAGTGTTTCCAGATTATTTTCCTGTTTTACTGGTGCTCAGAGACCCTATCCGTGCTCTTTATATGACAGCTCTGGTGTAAACTTGGAAATAGAACCAGAGTGGTTGTCCAGCCACTGCCCAGAAGTTTGTCAGCTGAAAGAATTTAGCACAGTAATCCACAAGTGGTTATAAATGCTTATATCCTAATTCCTGCCTTGTGTGATGAATGTTACTGAAGCTGATGTGATTTGCTGCATGCATGTGTTTTTCAGGTGAAAGGTCTGGTGAAGCAGCACATAGACTCATTCAACTATTTCATCAATGTCGAGGTAGGCTCTGCTGGGGCAAGGAGAGTGGCTCTGAGCACTCAGCAAAGGCACGGGGTTCCATTTTGTTCTGTTTCTCCTCCAGATCAAGAAAATCATGAAGGCCAATGAAAAAGTTACGAGTGATGCCGACCCCATGTGGTACCTGAAGTAAGCATGAGATGATTTCCCTATCAGTAGCAGCATGAATACTATCTCATGGGTTTGTTATCAGCTATAAAGTGTTTATAGGCACTTGTGTGGCTATAAATCAAGAGGGTATTTTCCATGACTTACCTCTTACTTTGTGCAATGAAAGATGGGAAGATTTACAGGTTTATTGTGCATGCAGGCTAAATTTTAACTTATTAGACCACAACTCAACTACAGTGAGTTACTTTGGGAAGAATCATTGCTCGTTATTAATCAGCTTGTGTACATCAAAGTAACCTCATTTTCCAGTGTATGTAAAATTTTGCTTCCTTCAGGTTGCCTGAAAAATATTTGACTCGTTTCTTACTTTGAAACTGTATTACAGGTACCTCAATATCTATGTGGGTACTCCAGATGTGGAAGAAAGCTTCAATGTGACACGACCTGTGTCACCTCATGAGGTATTAATGTTTGCATCTGTCTTGTTTGGTTTTTTAATCTTGGGAACGCCTTGGATAATAGCTGCGTGTAATTTTGAGTACATGCATGTTACATTAGGTAGTGCCATGCCTTCCACCATCACTGTAAAAAGAAGCCTCAGAGATTTAAACATTATGGAATAAAGCTTTTTAATTTTATTTTAAATTGGGTTTTTTTTGCTGTATTCAGTGTTTCGTGTTAGCTGAATTTCAGTGGGTTTCCATGAAGGTAGTGAAAAGTACTTCTCTTGCTTGATCTTGTGGCTCTCCTTGTGACAGAGCTGAAGTCCTCATGCCATGATGTAGGGTGCTTTGATATTTTTATTAACTTCTTTTTAATATTAGCTTTGCTACTGTCTGCACCATAGGCCACTTCAGTCTCTGTTTCCCTTCCAGTCTTCTCTGGGAATGTATATCTGATTTTTTTGCTTGTACTTTTTAAGTCTGATTCAGAAAGCAAACATAGAAACTTTAAGTGGAAACAGATGGAAATTGTTAAAATTACAAGAAGCTGCAGAAGAGCATTAGCCTTCTGGGGAGTATATTTAATTTCATTGCAGTGCTGTAGGCATGTAGGTTAACAAATGGATTGTGTGCTTCTGGAATGAAGATGTGTGTTGGAGGACAGATGCTGCTGTGACTGAAATCAGGATGTCTCACTGGTTTTGACCAACAGGTTGTAAGGTAACTTCTGTCTGTGTGAGAAAGCCATAAACTGACATAACCTTTGAACTTTTTAGGATGCTTTCATGTATCTAGAGCCATTCAGTTCTCTTCAAAGTGCTCAGGAGCACAGTATTTCTCTCCTGCTACTGTGCTTTGAGATTCATACCACTGCAACAGAGGTAGTGACCACCTCTTTTTGGCCTCTGAAGGGAGAACTGAGCTTGGAACTTGTACTCATTTACCTGCCTACAGCCTGTTGTCAACCTCAAAACTCAGTTCATGTATCAGATGCTTTTTTCCTTGCTATATCCCCTTGATACTTGAAGTCGAAATGTCTTTTTTGTCATCTAATCTAGACTATCATGAAATACATTCTGTGCTTTGGAGGGATTCTGTAAGAACCAGCTGTCCAGTGGCTGCCACTTGGGCGTAGCCTTTTTCTGTCTCCAGTGACCTGACTCAAACCTCATTTGGTTCAGTGGAAAGCTTTGAAATAAAGCCAGTAACTCAGCCAGATGTCACACATGATAGGTCTGCATGTCACAAATGTGTAGTGAACATTAAATCAGTAGATGTGAATGTGCACAAAATGCAACAGGAGAGATTTCTTTCATATGAATGAAAAATTGCATGCAAAAAATTGTTTGTGGCCAACAACTCATATTCAAGAATTCAGGCATTAATATGCTTGCTTACTTTATCACTAAAGTGACTGTATATGCAGAAAAAGGCAAAATAAGTGCTTATAGAGCATATTGACCTTGAGTTTAGAATAAGATGCTCTTGCATCTCAAATGTATTCTCATTGATGCTTAATGCTAGTGCATCATTTCTCTCTATTTTCAGTGTGCTGTACGCACATGGAGGCCACAGTTATTTTCTTAACTAGGAGGCTGCTCAGGTTAAGCCAGGGTGCACTTGGAAAAAAGAAAAGGACTGGATAGTTAGGAGTCTGCCATTATATTTCTCTCTTGAAGGTTTATAAAATTCCTTTCCAAAGACACCTAAAATGATCAGATTTTTATAAGGGTCTGCGTATATATCAAGTCATGTCTGTCTTTTACCTTCAGGTGTCTATAGTAAGAAGTTACCTGAAGGAAGGTGATACAAAAATACACATTGCTGGAACATTATATTGTAATTTGTATTTTATACCTGTGTCTTGTGTTAAAAAAGCACACACAGAAGGTTTTTTTTCCCCGAAGTAGTACTAAAGAGGCTGTCTAACTCTCTTTCTCCTCCAGTCCTTACAGGAGTTTCGTGAACTGTTTATACAGATGACTTTAAAGTAACTAGAAAATGGAAATATTCTCAGTTACTTTTAAATTGGATGAAGCTGCTGGGAGCAGAATGACACCTAGTTTCCTGCAAGGCACAGCTTGAAAGCTGCTGGTGCACATCAGTATTTTATTGCTAGAGAAGTGCTTTACTTTGTAATGCAGAGAGGAGGAACATACAGTTTATGATAATTCTTGAGGTGTGTTTTTCCATACAGTTGCATCTGCAATGCACAGCACAATCTTAATTGCCTTTTATTAGTACATAACCAATACACTGAAAGACTGCAGAACCTTAAATGTGCAAGTCTGAATATTGTTAAACCTGTAATCGTGGAGCTGAAAGGTAAAGCGTGCTCGGCGAGGTCACGAATGACCTGCTGTGAGTTGTTCTGTTGTGTTCAGCAAAGGCAGTAGGGCCTGTCTTGAATGAAGATACACAATGTCTTAAGGGCTGGCAACATCTTAGAGTGAGGCTGGGGAGAGCAGACCAGAAAGATTGGATTATAAATGGTTGTGCCTTGAGATATCTAATGTCCTAGATAAGTTTATTCTGCTTCTCTCGGTATCCGAGGAATTTGCAGACAAATTCTGGGAGTCTTTACAGGAAGTGATTCTGTCGTGAGCCTTCTGTAAGTCATCTTTAGAAACGGTACCATGCAGTGAGGTTTGCTCATTCTGCTGATAAGGTAGCACGGTGTCTCTCTCAATCTTGTGCCTTTCCATTCTGTCAGACTTCACGTGGCAGCACAACTCTGCAGCTGTTGAGAGTCTGCATATAGAAATTTCCCTGAGCTGAGCACTGCTCAGACACAACTGTGGTCTTTGTGTCCGTTCTGCTGATTAGACCTGTTTGTTTAATTAGACCTGTTTGTTTAATTAGAAAGTTTAGAAGTTATGCTCTGCAGTGCTGTCTTCTGAAGGCACAGATCTGCTGGCTGCTTTTGAAAATCATAGCAACTGTATTTGGATTTTCTTGGATTTTGTTTCAAACAGGAGAGTCTGTCAAACATTCTTCAGGTACCGTGAAGATCTTGCTGAAGCTTTGCTTTGCTCGATTTCTCTGTGATGATTTACAGGACACAGGGCAAACACAGGATGTTTTAAGAGAGATTCTTCAGCTCGAAGTCAACACCTGACCGTGTGCCTGTTGTCCTTTCAGTGCCGCCTGAGGGACATGACCTATTCTGCGCCGATCACCGTGGATATCGAATACACCCGTGGCAGCCAGAGGATCATCCGCAACGCGTTACCCATTGGCAGGTGAGACACCACGTGCTCAGCTTCTGCTGTCAGCTTTCATTTGCTGCCGTGTTGGGAAGAGTTTTTGCTGCAAAGCAGATGCAAGCCAACCTTGTTTCCTTGTAAAAGAAGCAATGAGCGGGCAAATCTTCATGAACAGCTGTACAGGATTTTTAGGTTCTAAGATTTTGTTTTGCAAAAGCTTCTGATAGTGTCTCCCTCCAAAGAAGGATGGATATAAGGATGAATGTTGTCTATGATTCTATTGATAGAAAACCAAAGAGGAAAATGCATGCCTGGAGCTGGAAGTCACATTATTGTAAAATGAAATCAGGCATATTTGCTTTGTAGCCAAATTACTCAGTCTTTCATACATAACATGTAGAGTAGCATCTGTGGAAGGTGGATGGTAAAACCAGTAAAGCAAGCATTAGTTCTGCTGCACAAGTTAAGCTTTCATTTACAATTGCTTTGGTTCAAAACTAAAGTTACGTTATTAGACTGGCTTTAAGGGCATACGTGCAAGAAGTTTTTTGCTGTTAAAAACTGTTAATGCGCAGTTATTTCCATGGGAAATAATTTTCCTCCTCCGTCCCTAGTATTATACTTGTTTCCTTTGGCCAGTACTCTTGTTGGACATGCAGTTCAGACTGGGACAGATGTTTCACTGGAGTTTTCAGTAATGGCATTTGAGCATTCCATTTTGAGTTACCTTATGCCAACTGCTTCCTGTTTTTGATATAAACAATAGCCAATGCATTAAGCTTATATTGCATGTGATAGAAGATTTTGCTTGTCCTATGAAGCTTCTTATCTCTAGGAAGCACTTTCTCAGTGAAATACAGTGACAAGATAGCTTTTTTTACTCTGCAGAAATACAGAATTTGAGTTCATCAGTTTTCTTTTAAGATAGAAGAATATGAAAACAGCAAAGAAATTAAAATAATCTATAAGGTTTAAATACAAGAAACATAGCCTGATCTTGTTTTTTGTTGAAGTAAATTTGAATGAAAAATCTCAGAGGTTGAAAGTAGTTGTATAGTAGAACTCATGAATAAATTTTGTCAACATATGTCTTAGAAAAGACTTGGAACACAGGTCTTACAAAGGCTGTCCACCAAGGAGTGATATTCTGTAAACTGGATCAAAAGCCAGCTTTTTTGTAGAAGAGGCTAAGGGACATGGAGGTCTTTTGGTAGATGTAGTGGTAAACTCTTTTTATCTTTTGCAAAACACAGCTTTCTCTTTGGAAGTAAACTGTGCTCTCTTTCAAAAGTTTTAATGAAAAATCTGAGAGTGAAAAGGTACGTTATGAAGCTGACTATAAAAGTACACTTTTCAATAATAACTGCGAAATCATTGCTGGTTAGTTGTTGAATAAGCCAAATTGAAAATGAACATTCCCTGATTTATCACAGGGTGATGGAATAATTCAGGTTGAAAGAGTACAACCTCCTACTCGGCCTCTAGTACAGCCTCTTGCTCAAAATGGGTCAGCTCTCTGATCAAACCAGGCTGCTCAGTGCTTCATCCTGTCAGGTCCTGAAGACCTCCATGAATGGAGACAGCCCAGCTTCCCTGTGCAGCTTTTCCCCTGTTTGACTGTCCTCACGGTGAAGAAGTTTTGCCTCATATGCAGTCTGTGCATCTTTAGTTTCTCTTTCATTTACTTCCCTCAGCATTGAATTTGTTTTTAATTGCAATATCTTTCCATCACGTGTTGCTTCACAAAATGCTTGCTTGTGGGCTTCTCTGCTAGGACACCAGAGAAATCAGAGCTGCTACTGGGGAAACTTCATGCTTAGGTTATGAATTGGAGGCACTATCTCTCTGCAGCCAGAAGGTGTCATTCCTGTGTGGGAAATGAGATATGAGCTAGCTTTATCTAATAAAAACTGGTAACAGTGGATCTGCAGTGGCATGTTCTTCACTGCAGACTGTTTTGGGGACCAGGAGTCTTTGCACTAATTGTCATTGGCCTCAGTGACCCTGCTTGTCAGGATGCCTGAGTAGCTGCATAACAATTAAACAGGGAGTTTGTGGTTTCTGCTTGTAGGTGTCCAGTTTCAGGTCTCTTTTCAATTACATGTTCAATGACATAAGGTGGGCTTGAATGAAAACCTGTTGTTCACAGCGTGCATGAGTTCTGATGACCTTAAACGTGTTTTCTCCAGTTTGTCCAGCATCGTTTTTGTTCTGAATTTGGCTGTTCATATTTTTCTGTCTGAGTCTGAAGTAAAATTGTAACTGGTTTTCTTACAGAATGCCTATAATGCTGCGTAGCTCCAATTGTGTACTTACTGGGAAAACTCCAGCAGAATTTGCCAAACTAAATGAGTGTCCATTAGATCCAGGTACATTTTCATTCGTGTTCTTTTTTTTCTTCCCATCTGTGCTTTTAGTTTTAAATCTTTTACAGCAAAGAAATACCCCTTTGGTATGTTTCCTGCCACCATGAAGTCTTTGTGGAAACTTCTCAAGTGTGTTCAACTGAAAGAAATTGTCAGGCTTTTGGTTGAGAACATGAATAGTTGGTATTTGCAGACAAAATTTTCAACCACAAAAAAGGGCACACCAACATTTTGAATATTTTATTTTCAATTTTCTGTATAGTGTTGTACAGTGATGTGTTATATGAGAAAAGAGATGAAGTTCATTCATTGAAAATTAAACAGATCGGGGAAGAGTGGAGTATGATGTCCTTCAGAGTGGGAAGTCTCATTTGTCATTGCCTTTTGTAAAGCAAGAATTAAGTGTTACATTTTACATGGTAATATTTGATATGTAGAGAGGAGATGAAGGTTTATAACAAGCAGCTTCTTTGGTTTTTATCTGTCAAGTTTGTTCATTACTCTTTTAAGGGAGAATTTACTCTTCCTTTGTGTATTTATGGTTTACTTTCTAATAGTTTATTTTCAAAGGCATATTGGAGGAGGCAAGTAAGGGGCAAGGGTACTGACGTGCAAAATATTTCTTTTCTATTAACTAGGTGGCTATTTCATTGTCAAAGGTGTAGAGAAAGTCATTCTTATTCAAGAGCAGTTATCCAAAAACAGAATCATTGTGGAAGCTGATAGGAAAGGCACGGTTGGCGCTTCTGTTACCAGGTATGGTAAATTCCTACCATTACATAAAGGAGATAAACCCAAAGCTTTAGAACTTCATTGTTGTAGTTGAAATAGCTGTGGAGGTTTCTTCCTAGTATAGTTTCACCAGAAAAAGCTGTAGACATTCAGTGCTCCTGTCTTGCTGCTGTCATTTTGTACGCTAAAACTTCAATCCCTAAATAGTATAGTATTCCCACAAAAATCAGTGAGAGTTGCTCATGTGTTTCAGGATTCATCCCAGATTAGGAAAAGCAGGTTCTAATTTTTAATAAAACAAAGTGCACTTCCTAATTGATGGTGTTTGGTCTCAGTTTGCAGCAAGTAACATGAAGCTGCTGCAGTGGAAATTGCACGTAACCTTTTGTCTGCCTCTCTACATAAAATTGGCATAAAAACTTTTAAAGGCAAAGGCAGCTGAGGAGGAAGCAAATATTTTTATACTACATAAATTACTGAAAATGGCAAGGTAGTCTAAATTTGGCCTTTCCTCCTTGATCAAGTTTTGTTTCTATTTTGTTCAGCCTTTGGTTGGTTGTTTTTTATTTTTTAAGCTGCATTCTGGTATAATATGGTGCTTGTCACTGTTCAGTGTGAGGGCTGTTTTATCTTCTCCAGAGGCCTCTCACATCTCTTCTAACTACTCTGCTGTCTCCCAGTAAGCCTGGGTGAGGTTAATGTACCACCAAGTGCTGTTATGTCATTACCACTGTTGCTGCAGTACTTGTTCACAGTTTGACCTTGCCAGTTACATCAAAATTGATTATAAAAGCATGCAAAGATGATTTTAAAAAGTTCAGACTTCTACTTGCTTAAGTCAAATATTCCAAATAGTCCCCAGCACAGCGATAATACCCTAACCTTGGAGTTGCAGGCTGATCTCTGGCTGGTTTAATGTAATCTTTAAGAGAGGAGAAAGTGGGATTCATTCAGCTGAAAGATTGTTCCAGCTTGCTGAGTTCTATACAAAAGATTCTAGGAGTCAGTGCAAACACTCTGTTGGACATAGTATTGTTTTTATTTTAACTTCAGTTCCACTCATGAGAAGAAGAGCAGAACAAATATGGTCGTGAAACAAGGAAGATTCTACCTGAGGCACAACACACTGTCAGAAGATATTCCCATTGCTATCATATTTAAGGTAACACAGCTGTTTGTTTGGGGGAAAAAAAAAGAAAAGGGGAAAAATGCTGTGCTGTGGCTCAAGAACGAAGATCGACAGCAGCTCTCAAGTTAATATGTACAGAAGGACTTGGCAGGGCTTAGAAGTTGCAAGCTGTTTTTCCCCTGAGAAGTAAGTTATCTTTATTGTACAGCAAGAAGGAGAATAAGTGCTGTGTTTTTCTGCAAGGAGAGCATTGCTGTGCCAACACAAATACCTGCCACCCCCTTTCTCTGCCTTGTGAGGTAAAATACCTGCCACCCCCTTACTCTGCCTTGTGAGGTGCCTCTGCTGCTACAGGTCAGAAGGACTTTGGTTTGTCACGAGCTACGTTGCAAGTTGTGTTAAGGGTCTTTGTTTCTGGTGTTCTATCTGTGGAATCAAATTCGTGGACTACAGCCAGGAAAGGTGGGTGGACATGCTCTGTCCAGCTGCTGGAGAAGACAGCAGAGCATGGCCAGGCCTTGGGCTGGGACCTGTCCTGCCAACAGCTGGGAGCTCCTTCCTGTCCTGGAATGCTTTGCTGCTGCCTGTGGGTTTACAGCCTGGTGCATTGCATGTGCAGGAGGAAATTGGGCTGCGTACTTGGAGGCACAAAAAAGCCTCTGACTGGATGGATCTAGGCAGAACTCTGGTTTTGTGTTCTCTGTAATGGGTGACCAGCACAGAAGGGTCGGAGAGGTGGTCACAGGAAATGATGTGCCAGGAGAGGGCAGCACGTGCTCGCAGCATCCGAGCTGGTCGTGCTGCAGCGCCGACGTTAGGGGTTTGTCCGTATTGCCACAGCGCTTGGTGTGCCTTGGTACTAGAAAATAGTTTAATCATTTGGTTTAGACTTGAGAAATAGATGGCTGTTACCTCTGATTAAGCAAATCTCTTCAAGAGAGATCGTCTGTTTTTAGTGACCAGTGTTAGAGGAGTTTGAAATGCACATACAAGTGCCAGGATTAAGTTCACATCTCTTGTGTTGCAGGAAAGTGTTAATGTGGCTCTTATTCCATTTGCTCCAGTACCAAACTGCTGGATTCCACCTTCACTTACAGACTTTTATTGCATTTTGTCAGCCTGTGCTGGTACAGATAAATACCTGCTCAAGTAGAGTAACTGCTCTGGGTTGTTGTCTGAGGAGATGGTTTGTTGGGTTGTTTTTGTAAGCAGAATTGTACTGACTATTTTATTACCTTCTTACAATGCTTGCTATAATTATCCCCCTCTTCATTTGTATCTTTTATATTTTAGACAACATTTCTTAATTTTTCATTTATTAATTGAATAAGGGGTTACAGTTGTTAGAAGCTCTTGGGTGTAGTGCTTTTCAGTGATTTATGTTGATTTAATACAGTAGCAAATTAGCTACACCCACTTTAACTATTCTGAGTGTTCCATTCCAGCTGTTCTCATGAGTGGTGATTTTTTTTTTTTTACCTTTCCTTTAATGACATGAAATTCAGGGATATTCTGTCTACTACTGATGAGTCTCCAGCTGGAAGTGAAAGCAGTCACCAGTCTCTGATTTTCCTTTCTCGGGCATTGCTGTGATGTGGTATTGCTTTGTTGTATTTAATTACTAGAAGCAAGATTAGAAGTGCAATAGCCCTGAACCTGGAGAATCCCAAACTTAGGGATGCCTGTCTAACTTCAGCTCTCTCACATGGCAGTATTACACACAGGAGATTTGTTGGAAAAGCAAGGAGAAGAATTCCTTGCTGCCAACACCCAAGCCTTGGGCGTGAAGCATATGACTTCCTTATTACTGGGAGGTGTTCTGCTTCTTGTGATACAGAGATCCACATCTGCAAGGGACAAAATTAAGCTGTATAGACAATCTAAGGTCTGAAGTTTTGGCTGCCTTTGAATCCTTAACTTGTACTGAAACAGCTACATGTATAATTTCTAATTAAAAACTAAAATGAGAAAGTAATGGCAAAAATCTATTGCTCTGCATTTCCTCCCAGACCAGCATCCAGGCTACCACCAAGTTCCACAGACCTCCGTGTTTTGTCTAAGAAAACAAATACTAATTGGTAGAGGGTTGCCATTCAGTGCATGGGCCAGCTAGAGGGGGTAGTTTATCAGGGGCTATCGGAGAGACAGTGAGCAATTTTGGATTGTCTTTCTAATCCCAATAGCTTTAATTGACCTGGTGTTCTATGTGTGACTTAAGAAAAAGGTCAGGTGCAGAAAATCATTGTAGCATTATAGAATAGAAAGCAAGTATTGCAGTATCTATAATCTAATGTGGATTTAAAGCTACTGCAACTGTAAGGTGGAGATGTACTGATATATCCTCTAGACCTCTGTCAAAAGCTGTGAAATAGAGAACATTACAAACACCACCAACTGACAGAGCTGAGGCCTAACATTCGTAGAGCTCCCTAGACTAGAATCTAAGGTCACCCTTGTGTTTCATGTATAAAGTCATAGACAGAGCTGCATGCTAGGGCAAGACCTGAACACGGTGTTCTCCATCCTTGCTTTTGGTGAGGAATGAAGCCCAGGCACATGGGCTGTGGGAAGCAGTGGAAATAGAGTGGATCTAAAGGTCCCTTGATCTGGATGGATAGGGACTGGATTGTGTGGGGTCACCCTAAAGGAGGCACCTGCCTTTCAGGTCATCCGTATCCATAACTGCAAGCCAGAATGACCTTGTCCTGCTGCTTTGTTTTTTCTGCCATCCAGAGCTGTAGGGATCTTTGGGATGGGCGTGCTCAGACATTTTACAGCCAGTTGTGCCAAACCCATCTAAGCTGTGGTTTTGTGGAATTTAGCACATTGACCACAACTAGCTGAAATCTGATAGGCTACAAAAGGCACGTGCCTGGCACTATTCTAGGGCAAACTTGGGGTATCTGCTCCTTAGATGTGGGGGAGTTAGAGCTCTGTAGCTGTGCTAGCTTAAACAGTTTTCCCTAACCTTTCTTCTTATAAGTGACAGAAGCGTTTGTGCAGTCCCTACATATGGAAATGCAACTTTACTTTTGAAGAAGTGACATAAATCAGACAATTTTGCCCCTAAAGTATGTGTTTGTAGCAGTTTTTAAAGGGCTGTTAACAGCCTTCTAATGGGAAACAAACACAGCTAATTTGCTTCTTGCTTACTTTGTAACGCTTCTTCATCAGTTAATATACATATGCAACCACAGGGGTATTTAGGGTGTCTTGAGCTGACTTGCAACCCTGGGAGACCTTTGTTTTAGCTGTCAGTTGTGCACAGCTCATAGGGCTGCGTGAACTGTACACAGTGGCTCTTTTGAATATGTCAGGCTAGGAGGTACGCATGCTTTACCTGGGGGGCTTGGACAGTTTTAGGCAGCAGTGAGCATTAGAGGAGGTGTGGAATATTTGTGCACTATGTAAGGGCGTTTCTGTTCTGAAAATCGTCTGGGTTAGAGGTAAGATGGTGCCGCTGCTTTTTCAGGAAGCTCCCTACACTGCAGGGAGTTAGAGCTGCTCAAAGGTAAGGGCTCTTTTTCTTTTGAGTTTGTGATCTTGATTTGGTAGATTTGAGTGAGCCCTGGGAGCTGAAGTAAATGAAGGTTGCACGCTGCATCGAAACTGGTTAGGGAAGGAAGAGGATTGTAAGTAACCTACAGGGACTTGAAAGTTGAATTTTATGACACGAATCACTAGCTGAAGTACCTTTAGTGTATGTGGGAGCGATGAGAAACTGCTCTAGGACCCGCGGCAAAAGATTTGAACAGCAAGTCGAGTTTCATTTTTACAAACCTGTGTTAGTTAGCCTTGGAGCTGTTAAGGTGCAGCTCTGGAGGAACAGCTGGATGGTGGTCTGACTGGATCTGCAGGGTTATGGGTTCCCATGGCTGTTGTTTCATAGCTCGTATCTTTTGAATTATGAAAGCTTCAGACCAATTCTGTCTGTGATGTCAACCTTGAACTTCCCTGACATCTTTTTAATCCAGTCATCTGCCTGTCTCTGTGCTGTAATTTAGCCTGATGGACTGCAGAACTACATTCTAGGGAAGTGCCATGGAAACGCCTAGACATCATCATTAAGACATGAGCTGAGGGAGGAAGAGCTGGGCTCACGCTCTCATCTGTACGCGTGTGTGTGCGCACACAAAGATGGACACGCACACATTTGGGCAGCGGGAAGCTCCCCAGGCCTAGGAAGGGGTTGGCCCCACTTGGACCACTTTCTCCCACTTGAACTCGGGATGATCTGACTATTCTGAATGCTTGCTTTGCCTTGTCTGTTTTATGTCCATTGACTGCTAGCCTTCAGCTGTGGTCTTCAGCAGCCTGCTACTGTCTCCTTCCTCATCCTTTCGCTGCCACTGTTAAATTATGCTTTTACAATGTCTCCTTCCCCCCTCCCCCGTAAAATTATCCCTTTGTGACATTGCCTTCCAATCAAAAAGAAACAAGACATCTTGTCTACTGCTTTGCATTTATGTGAATTCCCTTTCCCTCAGCTTCGTCCTAGGACTGCCAGTGTTTTAAGCGTAGGGCCCATTCCTGTATTGCATGTCCTCCGTGTTTCTGCGACACAAGCAACGACCAAGGAATATTTTGTTACTGTCCTAATGATGCTACAGGCTAATTCTGGAGTACTTCTTTTGTATTGGTTTGGTTTTTTGGTTGGTTGGTTGGTTGTTTTTAGAAGGGTAACATCAGGGCCAAATTTACTGAAAACCAAAGTGTTAAGATTACAAATCTGTCTGATAGCAGCATGGGCCTGCTGCTTGTCCTTTTGGTGTTGCGTGTAGGTGGATTTGTGTATGCAGCTCTGCTCAGGATTGTTGAGAGCATAGGGGAGAATAAATAGGTTTACTTTTAGGCTGTTGTGTTAGCATATCTTTTTCAGTCATTTGCCTGAGTTTTAGTCATTACTCATAAATTCATTTCCTTCAATTTGCACATATTTAACAATACAATGTATGTGGTCTGGTGACAGATCCTAGCCTTTCCCACTCAGAAATTTAGAATTCTCAGGTGATTTTGCTGCCACAAACTCCAGCTAGAAAATCTACATGGGCTTAAGGATCTATCTTATTCTCATCCTTTTGCTGTAAGACTTTTGATCAGAGTATTCATCGAGTTAGTAGAAATCATCAACCCTCTTTAATTTACTGTGGCTTTCCAGTTTTTAAATGGACGAAAAAGCCTAGTAAAAATGCAGATTGACTTTTTCCCCCCCACTTTTTACATGACACTTAAGATTTGGTTGCCATCCTAGAATTAACCTGATGGACGGAAATAGGGTGATATCAGCTTGCAGTTGGTGTGCTTTAGATAAATGTATTTGGGGTATATGTGCCTACAATGCCACAAAAATTTTGTTCTTCCAAAAACTTCTGGACTAAGTGCAATAACTGTATTAATCTAGTTGTCATTCCTAAACCAGTTTGCTGGTCAGCTATTAAATCCCAGACACATGGAAACTTACTGTTGTGAAGCTTTCTTGCTTTTGTAGACTTATCTTGTGAGTCTGGCTCTTAGGTCATGAGGGATTTTGTTAACTTCTCTGCTGAGGTTTTTTAACTACTGTGTGACCTTATTTAAAAGGGTGAGGAAGTGTAATAATATTTGAAAAACAGAGATCTCAACCACAATGATATCACATGGCCAACTTCTGGTTCTGAAAAGAGCCTTGAGATCAGAGGGGTGACTACTTAATGGGAACAAACTATGATGAAACACTCTTACCCGGTGAAGTAACTGTACCTTGATTTGGCACTCAAGTCTGTCTGAGATGGTGGAATTGAGATCTGGGCTTTGCATTAGAAGAGGAGAGTCCTCACACTGTTCTGGATGTGTGATACTTTTGCAGTGCTGTTAATTTCCAATAAACCACAGGGTGAAAAGTCAGAGTTTGAATTTAAAGGAGCTTCAGCTACTTCTTTGTTCAAAAAGAAAAAAATGAAAGAAAAAAAGCAGCTGAATACTTCACAATTAGAGCACCAGTTTTGCAAGTGAATGGCGTTAGCTAGATGTTAAGCAAAGTGACACTCCATGAAGGCAATAAGAAGGGAAGGTATTTCTGCATTTTTGAGGAAAATGTGACTTTTTGGGGTACTGCCAGTTTTTAATGAGAACCAGAATACGAGAGTCTACATAGGCCATTATTTACAATGCTCTTTGTGGCAGGCACTTTGGAGAATAATGTGAATGCAAACGTAACTTCCTCACAAAGTTCTGAGAAACATATTATAACTCAGCCAGAAGAGGTTTAGTGAGATTATTCCATTTCTTGATATGGCAGAGCTCCAGGCAAATGTGTGAAGGCGGGGGGGAGCTTTAGCACCATCTGGAATCCACAAAAGCCTTCACTGCTGGCTGCCACCTTGAAACACTTACTGATAGAGAGATTTTTCTAAACCTGTTAAGCGCTTTCTTAGTTTATTAAGCTTTTTCCGTGGCATAAAGTCTAACAAGGTGTCCAAGGATCAGTGAAATAATAGAATGTCTTTCAAGTGGAATTGTGTAGTGAAGTCATCTTCTAAATGCCGAGAGCTGCAAAGGGGGTAAATTGTAAACATTTCTCAAAGATGATGAGCTACATCACAGTCAACTGAGCTTGCGAAATTGCTTGTGGTAGGAGACTGAGTACTCCTTTAAGAAATTTCACCTTTGTTTTTCTTTATTGTAGATTCTGACTTGGTTTTCGTTGTTACACACTTTGGCTTGTTTTTACCTCGTATTTATTTTTTTCTTAACACAAAAACCACAGAATTTAACTCCTGTCAGTGAAGAAAAAACAAACAAACAAAAAAAGGCCTCTCCAAAAAGTGTGTGTGTGTTCCTGCTGCTTATCAAGATTTCCATTTAACGTTCTTCCATAGCTGGAATATGTGCTGCCAGTGCCAGATGGCACAGTTTCTTAGAGAAGAACTAGCTCTTGCTTAGTAGTAATGCAGACAAACAATACCAAATTAGCATAAGCAAATGTCAGTGAGTTAACATAAAGCCTGTGTTATTTCTGTCTTTTCTTCTTTTCCTAGGCCATGGGTGTTGAGAGTGACCAGGAGATTGTACAGATGATTGGCACAGAGGAACATGTGATGGCTGCATTTGCTCCTAGCCTGGAAGAATGCCAAAAAGCTCAGATTTTTACACAGATGCAGGTGTGTCTTTTCACATGGCCAGAGGCCGTAAAAATCTAGACAGTGGGTATTGACCACTTTGCTGTGTCAGCAGTGGACATACACTTTTTGTTTTTAAGGTTTGTTTTGGGGGGTTATTTTAACTGAGGCTTTTTAAAGGGTCAGGACTTGTCAAACGTGAGGCTTTGCTCTCATTACCTAACTGGAGAAGAAAAAAATCAGAGTCAAGAAATGCTTTGTTTTCAGAAGCCCAAGGTTGTGTTTTAATGGCATAACCCTGTATATAACAAGCAGCAATGTCCATAAAATGAGGGGGTTTTGTCGAAGATATTTTTTAAAAAGGAATTGCATGCCCCATTTTGCAGAAGCCCTGTTGATGTGGCTGTGACCATTTCATCACGAGTGGATGTTCTATGCTAGTTGCTTGTATGAAGCCTACAACAGTAGCCACCCTCTGTCCTGCTAAAGGCTCAGCAGAGTTCTCTTAGCTCATGTACTTTTTTTAGTTAGCCAGAACATGGGCCATTTTGGTGGGAGCAAATTAATCTGCTAGAAGAAGCTTTTGGAGATTAATCTTATTTCTGCTACTTCATTGTAAACTTTGTCAAATCATTCCATGTGTAATGCTTAGTGTTTTAAAGTGAACGTCTTTCTGGTTTTCAGCTTTGGGGGCTTTTGAGGGTTCCAGTTAGCTTGTAGAGCTCCTAATTCAGAGTCAGATGAGTAAAATGGTAAGCTGGAGTGACAGAGAGGAATGCAAAGCATCCAGGAAGGTAGAAGAACAGAAATACAGAAGTTACTGTGCAAGAAATGTCAAATGAAGTTAATAGAGAGATAGCTCTTTGTGGAAGAAGGTAACAGATGGAAAGGATAATCTGTCATTTAGTGGAGAGGGTGATTCTTTCACGTAGCTTCATGGCTTCATTTCCAGGCAGGAACTTCCTGTGTGGACTTGGATAGTTTCTTGACTCATCTGACCAGGAATTCTGCAGATTGATTGACAACTGGTAGGAGAGTAAGAATCCATTGCAAGGCACTCCTGTAGACAGAAGTGGATGCCACACAGTAGCTTTTGGGAATATTAAACAGTGAGTGCCACCTCACGGTTTAATATCTGAATGAAATTTAGCAAGTACATGAAAGAACTGAAGGTGAAAAGTCTAATTAAATAAACCAGATATCTTTGGAATTTATAGAATCCTTTTTTCCTATATCTCTGCCATATCCTTTCTTTTAATATCATAGTAATCGTGGATTTTTACCACTTTCCATTCCAAACGTTATCAACCTGTGATAAACATGTTATATATTTAGTCAGTTGTGTCAATTTTCAAGATTTTTTTTCTTAGTATCGCTTACATCTTTGTTATTTTGCATTTTGTTTGGAGATTGTATCATCCGTGGCTGGTGAGATTGCACTGGTTGAAGAATACCCACAGAACTCCACGTGTGTGTATATTTGTCTGGGTTACAATTCTGGTACTGACTCAGGTTAATTTCTGCCTTCACAGGCATTAAAGTACATTGGAAACAAAGTACGAAGGCAAAGGATGTGGGGAGGCCCAAAGAAAACAAAGATGGAAGAAGCCCGAGAGCTGCTGGCATCAACCATCCTGACTCATGTTCTTGTATGTAACGTTCTGGGGGTTTTTTAAACTGGAGTAAGCTTGTAGGGTTATTGATGGTGCGAGCTTTGTTGGCAGGGAGAAATGTCTTTGATGGCTTTGTAGCTGAGATAAAGTAAATCATCCTCAAAATAAAGGGGAAGACTTGGATTGAGTCAAAAGAAATCTTTGTGAAATGCTGTACCATTGAACTAATTAAACTATGCATTTTTTTCTGCATAGCCAGGCAGTATCAGGTGTTAATTCAGGACTTTCATCTCATGACCTATACCTTTATTCTGATTTACTTTCATTTGCTATCTGTTTCAAAGTCACTAATGTATATTTTTTGCATTTTTAAACAAAGTAAAGTGCTCAAATCCCTTTTGTAAGTCCTCCATCAGCCCAGATTGACAGTGATTTAAATGGATGCCTTCATCTGAATAAGAACTAAGGAGCTGATCCCGAAACATTGGTTTGTTTTTGTTTGGTTTGGTTTTTCTGAATTTTTTTGTTTACAGGTGAAAGAATTCAATTTTCGTGCCAAGTGCATATACACAGCAGTGATGGTACGCAGGGTAATTTTGGCTCAAGGAGAAAATAAAGTGGACGACAGAGACTACTATGGAAATAAACGTTTGGAACTGGCAGGGCAGGTGAGTTGTTACTTCAGAGCCAAGTGTTTCAGGGTTTTGTTACTGTCTCCTTGTAAAAGATGCAGAATAAGGAGTACCCCTGTCTTCTCAGTTGTTTTCCCTCTCATTTTATTTTTGTTGGCTTTTCTGTGTTGACTCATAGATCTGCTTCCGTGATTGAGACTAATACATTATATCCTCCCTTCTGTATTGCCTCTTTATGCCAGGTAAAAGGACAGAGCAGTGCACACGCAGCATCAGTTCTAGCTGGGATATAACACTGTTATTGTCAGGCAGGCAGCAGTAAGAGCCATCCTCCAGTGCTCCCCTCTAAGCCACTGGGTGAGGGAATAACCTGGGACAAAGGAAGTGCCTGTATGTCAGGTCCAGGCTGTTCCACTGTGGAGAACCCAGCTTGTGTAGCAGCTCACAGAACAGCCACTCAAGCCTCCCGTAATTTGGTGCCCATAAGATTGTTCGTTTGTTGTCAGCTGCCTCTCTGGCCTCTAGAGTAGCATGAATTAACAAAATGAGTGGCTCAAAGTTAACTTGAGCAACTAATGAAAGTGGATTTTGTGGACTTCTCTGCTTACAGAATTTTGGCACTGGAGGCAGAAGCAGTAACAAAGAGCTGTAAAGGAGGGAACGGTTTGAGGTGTCTGGCTGGCACTGTTCTTTTACAGAGAGGGTGGCAGTTCACAGCTGTTGGCCAAACTGCATTCTCCTAACGCAGTGGGAATTTGCCTGTCAGGTGAAGGAACTGCTTAGCTCATATGGCATGGATTTTTCCTTGCCATGTGTGCTTATTTGATTAAACAATTTATATTAGGATTGGACTTCTTTGCTGTGTTCAGTACTAACATAAGTTGGAGTTTCAGTGGTTCTTATCACTTGTGGTTTTTGATCATGCATTAGAAATTCAGACAAGTACACAAAATGCAGAAACTGCATCTCTGCTGCCCACAACATTTGTATTGGGATTTCTGTTGCAGCACATATAACAATATCTGTTCCTTTTTGTTCCTGTCCAGTGGAAATTCTGATTTTATTGTACTTTTAAAGTTGTGTGCTTGCATATTGTCTCATACTCCTCCTTTCCACCCAGCCCTGCCCTCCATGCACATGTGAACACACACACAAACACACTCACACACGCACACACACACACAGAGACAACAATCATTTTGGAGTGAAAACCACATACTTTGCTTCCTAGTTTTCTGAAGAAATTAAGGTGACACTCAAACAGATTCAAAGCACAAATACAAGGCAAAAAACCCTCTTAACTTGTTAGGATAAGAAAATTCTTTCTTCAAATCAATATGTTCACTATTCATCAAAGTTTTACTCTGGTCCTGAGGCAGAATATCTTTGTAGAGTGTAAGGAGTTGTAAGTGGACATTAGTGCAGCATTCTAATAGGATAAATATTTTACGCTGTATTGGGTTTATTTGGTTTGTGCTGTAATGTTGCTGTAGTTCTGTATGACTGTAATCAGCAAAATTAGTTGTTGCTTTGTCATCAGATTGTTCTTATTTAACTGGATTGAAGGAGTAGTTTGTTTTTTCCTAATACTTTTAGAGGCAGAAAGTACAGCAGGTAAAAGAGTTTTCTACAGGCTGTAAGAAAAAATCCTCTGCTCACACAGATGTTAACAACCAAAGTTGTTTTAAATTATGTGGGAAAAGGTTTTTTTTTTTTTAAATGTAGAGGATCATCATAACAAAGCCAATGCATATTTTTTCTACATCAAGGAGAACTATGCACAGGGCTTGTAATTAAGAGTAGTTCTTTCTCTCTTGTGGTATTTTAAATGTTCGTTTCAAGCTGAAAGCTTGAATTCCCCTCTGCCAGTTTATTGGTGAAATACTAATTTTGTTGGATTGCAGACTAAATAGTGTAGAGATTTTTTGCCACTTTCTAGATGTTTGTGTTAAGCTAAAGTTTGTGTGGATAAAATGGTTGGTGGTGGTTTGGTTTTGTTTTTTGGTTTTTTTTAATGCCAGCATGTTCCTGGAATAAAAACCCTGTTGATTTAAAATTTGAATAAAAAAAAAAAAAAGAAAAGATTCCCATGTGAGGAGAAAAACATAGCGGTCTAAACAGTGTAAAGACATAAATGACATTGTGTTTATAAAAATGTGTGAAAACAATAGCTGCTAATTTCACACCCCATGGGACAAGAGAGTACGAAATGTGCTTTAGCTTTAGATAACAGAGTTGTATCCACTGGCCAAGCTGGTTTACAGAGCTTTCCCTTAGTCTGCCTGCCACTAGAGGCTCGGTAGGCCAGGGGCCAGCTGAGGGGTTAGCAAAAACTACCGATTTCAGGCTTAATCTTTTCACCTACCTTTTCTCTTCCCTTAATGTGTTCATTATTTGCTAAGCATTACTCTGTTCTTTGTCTTCATTTTTTTTTTTGTTTCTAATGCAGCTTGCTTTGTATGGGTGAGATATGGAACAGCACCAAAATCCGGCACCCTGGAAAGCAAGGGATTTCTACCCTGTGACAAAAGAATACCGTCTTGACTTCAGAGATTGCCTAATCCCAGCTGTTCTGATAATATAATTAAGGCTGCCTAATGTCTTTAATTTTGCAACCAGTTTGTGTGAAAGGGAGAATTTGGCACTCTAAAGGCTTAAACGCTAAATAGCAATCTCAAGGCGCCTAATTAGAATTCTCTGACATTAAGCTAATTGCTGAAACTGTATTTCAGCAGCTTAACTTCTTTATTAATTTTTCTTAGGATTTTCAATGAAAATCAATTGATGAGCTGTCAGTATTTTTTTTTCCTTAAATATAATTTGCTCTTTAGTGCTCCTCTCTGAAGCAGGCTGAAAGGCCCTGGACTAACTATGAAATCCATTGAATATTATCAGTGGCATTCCATCCTTTTTCTTTAATCTCTTGCTCTTGACCTAAATAATGTGGTTACTGTGAGATTCTTCTTTGCCAGATAGTCAGAGCTCTTAGAGAGTCTGTGAGTGAAATCAGCAAAGTATGAGGCTTTCCAGACTGGCAAATGGTAACAAGTTGGTGTACTTGGGGTGTAACTGACTTTATTAGTTCGAGAAGAGGAAGGGTGGTGTGGCTTTGTAATCCCCCGGCATATGGAATTACGAGATTCTTGAAGTTTTTTGATCAAGAAATCAAATACGAAAACATGTTCTGAGTGATTTTTTTAAAGTGTTTAGTTAAGTGTTACCATCCTGCTCAAACCTGTTGAGATCAAATGTTTACCGTAGTTAATTTCAGAAGAGTTCTTATTTAACATGACTATCAGCCATCTTAAAACTACACATTTCTTCCTCTTACTTTTTCCCTAGTTTTGAAATTCTTCCCTCAGAATCGTATTTTTGGGGACTCCAGTGGGTTCTCCTTCTTAATACAATGCTTCCAAAAAGTTGCTTTTATTTCTGGTGGAAATCTAATTTAAATTAACTGTGACATCGCAGGTGAGTTGCAGGTGCCTGGATTTCTTTTCACAGTGGTGAGAGAGTATCATTTTGTAACTGTTAATGGTATTACACACATCAGGAAGGGAAAGAAGGTCTACAGCACCTTCCTCTCATGCCAACGTCAGGTCTAAAGAACCTGTCTGCCCAGAGTGGAAATAGGATTCCACTTTTGTCAAGGGTTGGTATGCAGTGTGTGTTGTCACCAGCTTTACAGTGTCATTTTCCAAGTGCTTTGGTCAGCCCAGCTGGAGCATGTAGGTAGAGGAAAGCAAATGAAAGGTAGTGGCCCACCCCAGGGACAGAGGAATGAGTGTGGTTTACTTTCTAGTTTCCAGAAGGTAAGGAAAGGTGGGAGCTGTGTCTCATGGAGACAGTTATAATTCAGTTTAATTCTGCATATACACAAATTATATGGTACAGATGACTCCAGAATGTCTTAACTTGCGATGGATGAACACGTAGCTTGTTCAGCCCTACAGTGCTTTGTGCACTGGGAAGTACCATTTCTGGCACTGGGAGCAGCTGCATTTTTGGTTCTTCTGACACTTGGAGCTGTTGTAGACTCAAGTCCCAGGACAGGACTGCCAGGCTTTAGTGTTTACACTGCTTGCTTGCAAAAGCTAATCATTGTGAACACTTAAAATGTATCGTGTGATGCAGATTTAAGTGTTTTGGAAAGCTATTAGTGTCGCAGGGAGAGGCTGAGCAAACTGCAGAAGCAAAGCAGACTGGAGAGCGAAAAAAGATGACAAACTTTGGTAGCCTTTTCTTTTTGTGGCTATTTTAGGAACTAGAAGTAATTAATGTACATATACAGGAAATAATTGTCTTAAAATGCTGCACTTTTGAATGGTTCTATTGCTGGGTTGGTTTTGGGTTGTTTGTTGGGGTTTTTTTCCTATTCAGCTGAGTTATGCAGCTTTGTTGCTTGAACTGTAGACTTTTTGGGTTGTTGGTTTGGTTTTTTTAAGGGAGAGATGTGAAGAATATTGCACTTTCTAGACAGTAGCAGTTCTAGAAAACAGTGACAGATGTTGAACCAGGTGAACTTCCTGTAGGTGTAATTGGTTTTCCATAGATTGTGATTGCCAGAAAGTAGCAGGATAAAAGTGTGTATGAGTAAGGAAGCTGCCCGTGAAACCTGAGATATGTAGTAGAGTGAAAACCAGTCTTGCCTCCAAATCTTGTGTGTAATTCAGGGTTGTACATTTAGGGTATTAAATCTTTAAAAGAGTTTGTAACTCTTTTAGGAAGAAGTAAATCAGATAGATTGTAATGTAGCGTAGTTGGATAGCGTAGAGAAGTACGGCTGTGCTAAAATATTGTGAAGGAAGGACTAAAGCAAACCAAAAAGGGATAAGTGCATAAACTTAGACCATTCTTCCTAATTTCTGTTATGAGATAAGCTCTCTAAGATTGTACTTTAACAAGGCAAAAAACTTGTGATAAAATTATCGTTTGTGAAACAGAAAAGTTATGTTTTAACTGACAAGACGTAGAAAGGTAGAAATATTAAACACGTCTCTTCTCTCTTTCCCCATTTCCTAGACTTGAAGAAGTATAATTTTTCCCTGAACTGTTTTGTATTTCCAGCTTCTTTCTCTTCTGTTTGAAGATTTGTTCAAAAAATTTAACTCTGAGCTGAAAAAGATTGCTGACCAGGTCATCCCCAAGCAGCGTGCAGCTCAGTTTGATGTCGTGAAGCACATGCGGCAGGACCAGATCACCAACGGCATGGTCAATGCCATCTCCACAGTAAGGATTTGTGTTCTCGTTCTAGTAGGCAAAGCTTTTCCACCACAGTGAATGATGGAAATGTGAACGTTTCTTTTTGATGAATCTTCTGGTTTTGGTTTGAAAAGCAAATATATTTCGTGGTTTTTATGGATTAAAACATCAAAACTCTGTCACGGGCAGGGCGTTTGGAATTCACTGAAGAATCAATAATCATCAAGCATCTTTTATTTCAAACTGATGTTTTAGTTTTTGAGAAGGAATGGTAGAAACAGGCAAATTTAAAATAGTGGTCATGGTTGTATTTATCCAACTGACTGTCTTCTAGGTTCTACTTGACTATGTGGTTTTTTATTATCTGGATTTAGCTGGGGTCAGGTTACACCATTTGTACAAAAGCTTTTTGAAAAACAGCAGGAAAACATCATGAACAGGAGGGAAAAAAACCCCTCAACTTCAATTTTGAGCTCTTTGAGGGCAGTGCCCTTTTATTCTGAAGTTGCTGGAATGAACAAATTTTCAGCATAGAAGTTAGTACTTCTCTGCTAATGATACTGATCTGTTTAACAGGGAAATCTGCTGCATGCCGTAATATTAAAAAAACCCCGATAATTACCCTTTAAATATTTGTCTTGGTTGGATTTTAGCCTGTTTCTGCCTTCTGCTGGAACAGATACTTTCATTCATGCCAGTGGACGAGAACAATAATAGCTTCTAACTTTGCCTTTCACCTCAGACATCTGCAAGAGCAATTTGTGAGATTGCTCCTGAAATCCAGCTAGTAGCTTGTAAAAGACTTTGAAATGCATGATTTTTAAAAGAAATTAGATTAGACTTAAGTATTTTAGGAGCTGGTAAAAATTGTGGAACTTAATTTTTAATCTTTGGTGCTCCTGAAGAGGGCTTTTCTGCCTGGCATGAAACTGAGGTTTTTCTTTGGTTCTTGTAAACAAATTAATTCCACATATTGCATCCAAAACCACCAACAGTCTGTAACTTACAAATCCCAGTGTTAAAGCTTATCACTGTTTAATTTTATGAGTGCCCCAAATGTAGTTAAATCTCCACAGTGCACGTAACCAAAACAATTGACAGATTTGTTTCTCTAAATGCTAGTGCTTTCTTCTAGCTTGTGCCAGTTTTTCCATTTGGACTGACAGAGATAAATCTGCAAATATTCAGTCCATATTCAGTAAAGTCTTCGCTCTTCCTCTGTCTTTGGACTTTTTTTTTACTGCCACATAAGCAGTTAAACACCATCTGCTCTTAAGCATTGAAAAATAATTTCTCAGGAACAATGCCCAGTGCACACTATTCAAGAGATTAAGCAAATACCATAAAAATCATTCTTGGAAATGACAATCTCCAATCTCACCAGAATGCTTCAATGATAGTCTCAAAGAGCATGAAATAACTGAGCAGATTCATAATTACACCAGTAGCATGCAAAAGAATTCATAGCCCTGTTGCATCAGCTGTACACTGGTGCTCAGTGATATTTGCTACAGGTCCCCTTCCTACCCTGGAAAACACCAGAGGAGAAGGTTGGTCAGGCAGTAGTGCCACAGGCCTGATGGACATTTCAGCACCTGAAGAATCACCTGATGCCACTGAGGGGGCAACTTCCCATTCATAAAAGTTCTCAGTAGTGTGTTCTCCATTGGGGGTGGTCTCGCAACTGCCCTGGCCCCATTTTGGTTTTCTTTCTTGTGGAGGATCCAGTCTGTCCCTTCCAAAGCACAAAGAATATTTTGTATGACTTCTTCAGGCAGCATTTTTACCTCCCTTTTTCCCCAGTCTTTTCAGTTTTAGGCTCTTCTGGGCAGCAAAGAAGAAACCACATACTAATTCAGCTTACAGATGCAATACTTCCTAGTGTGAAGAAAAACTACACGTTTATTGTATTCTTCCGCTTACATTCTCATAACTTCTAGTCTTTAAAGAATGAAATGGTCACTGAGTGAACCCTTCCCGAGGATGTTGAGCAAATGAACAGGATACTTTTTCTTTTGACTGACTTGCCATCGGTCATTATGTCTTCCCATGTGTTTTTACAAATTTGAGACTATTTGAGAGTCTCTCCAGTGGAAGCAAATAACAAAATCATTTGTATGGGTGGTGTTTTCTTCCTGTTGATCACTAAATGGGATTGTGCTGTTAAAAGTGTGAATAAAAAAGCTAAGCTAATCACCCTCTAAAAGGATTTTGGAGCAGTACAGCAAGTGAGCTTCAGATTGTTTGTTAGTATTGGTGAGCTGAGTTTGTCAAAAAGGCTGCAAGAATTAGCAGAAGGCAATCCTTGAGAAAATGTTATCTTTGGACTTACCAGTAACATGGTGCCTGGGGTAAATAGTATTTCAGACAGAAATTGACTGTATCCACTGACTCAGGTGCTGAGAACTGGATATGGAGTAAATGTCATGAAGGCAAAAATTACAGCACCAAATTTCAAGATTACAGTAGAGGTTATTAAATCTGCTTGGCATGGAAACACATTTGTGTCCTAGAACATGCTCTGAGCTCCTCTGTTCTCCTACTTACAACCACAAGTGACAGGGCACACAAAACCTGGAACACAAAACCTCTGGGATGTGCATGGATCTTGCATTTCATACTTGGTGTTATCCAAAGAGAAGTTGGGTAGACCTAGTTCTCCCACACACACATACTCTTTTGTGAGAAGACACATCAGTGAGTCTTTTTCCTCTGGATTCTAAAAACAAAAGGCTTCAAGAAAGTACAGAGGGCTTTGATGTCAGACTTCTGCAGCTTAAATGTCTGTGTTTCCCACAAAAGTAACAAATCATTGAAAACAAAACTTAAAGCTTGTGGGATCTATTGTAAAAGTGTTATATCACTCAAAAGACCTTTTTTCTTTTTTAAATACTCAAAATCTATAAACAAAACCAGAAAACCATTTAATGTATCTAAATTTGAGTATTGATTTACCTGTGAGGGACAGATGAAAAAGAATATTTGTGTGATTGAATATGTAATAGCAAAAGTATCCTCTCACCTGAAAGAGCAGTCCTTCTGTTTCAGCTTCTCTTTAATACTTAGTTCAGATATGCTATAACCAGGAGTTTATATGCAGATAGGTAGTTAGAAACTTGATTGATATAAATGAGCAGCATTTGTTTTGCAAAGCTCCTCAGAAAACATCCTGTCTAGGTACTGGGAAAAATCAAGACAAGGACAAACTGCACAAATTCTTTTGAAACATTAATTTTATTCTCCAGGGAAACTGGTCTCTAAAGAGATTCAAGATGGACCGCCAAGGCGTGACCCAAGTCCTGTCCCGCCTGTCTTACATATCTGCTCTGGGAATGATGACCAGGATCTCTTCTCAGTTTGAAAAGACCAGGAAAGTGAGTGGTCCTCGATCGCTGCAGCCATCTCAGTGGGGGATGCTCTGCCCTTCTGACACTCCTGAAGGAGAGGTGAGGCATTTCTGTTTTGCTTTCTGTGTTTCTTGTCCTGAAGAATGGAGACACTGTTTAATTTGAAGCGGGTGTTCCTCCATCAGAGGAATAATTCTGAGGAGGAGGTTTCTGGAGAGGCTGTCCTCAGCCTGATAACACAACTTACGTGGCTTCTGGCATCCTACCCGTTTACATCCTGGCCCTCCTTACTATATTGCCTTTTTTCTCCTGCATGGACTGTCTGGAACCAGTTCTGAAATCATTTTGCTGTATGAGAATGACATGAGCCCCCCCCATTTTTGCAGTGGAACTACTTGTTCTCTTTTGATGAGAGCAGCAAGAGAGGAGTCCTAAACCCCTCTCCCTTCATTCTGTAATAAACATTCTGTTTTGAAGTTGCAGCATCAACCTGCAATGCTTCTGGAAACGTGTACTAGTATTTCTTTAGCCATTAGCTTGAGGAAGAAAACCATCTTTGTATGTATTTCAACCAAAGAATTGATTCTGACAGTCTTTTTGGTTTGTTTTGCGACCTTTTTTTTTCTCTTTTTTTTTTTACGAATAGAAGATACTTGGGGGGGAACTCTGAACTTTCTGGATAAATCAATATGAGCTAGTCTCATTAAGCAGCTGAAATAAAATCGCACTGTATAAGATACTTTCTCATTGAAAAATGTTAATGTTTGTGTTGGAACATACAGGATACCTGGCAAATTGATAAATAGACTGATTTTGTATTTCCTTTATGTTGCTGAGTAGCTGAAGAGAGAAATATAGGGTTGTACCTGGTTGATTAACTTAAAATCTACTTTAGTGCCTGTATTTTTTTATTAGTTTCTAAGTGCTATAACATTACATTTCAGTGTGATAGAGAAAATTCTACTTTTTTCCCCTCCAGATTTTCAGGGTAATTAATTTGTTTAATTTCTTTCACTTTGTACTTCACCATCTTTTTGTTTTTATCAGTCATAAGTACAGTTTGGGGAGGAAAATATAAGTATGGTATTAATACATAGTAAGAGAAGGGATAAAATATGTGGGTTTTGTATTTGTTTTTTCCTAGGCCTGTGGTTTGGTTAAGAACCTTGCCCTCATGACTCACATTACTACGGATATGGAAGATGGCCCAATTATTAAATTAGCCAGTAATCTTGGAGTTGAAGATGTCAACTTGCTCTGTGGTGAAGAACTTTCATACCCAAATGTGTTCCTGGTTTTTCTTAATGGTATGTTACTTTTCAGCAGTCCTGATTCTGATTTGTTGCTGGTGGAGAGTCAGGCTTCAGAAACCCTCCAACAGTTCTTGGAGCGCAGTCAGCTGCAGATGCTGCTCTCCACGTGCAAATAATTTCCTCTGTAAATATTTTGATAGGGTTGGGCAAAGTAGACAGGCCAGATGATGACACTCAGTTGCATGAAGTTGTGTCTTCAGAACTCTGACTGCAGATGTGTGTAGCTGGGAAATTGAAGCTTTCTCAAATTTCAGCCCTGTTTTTAAGCCCACTTGCATAAATAGGCACAAAAATATGTACATTGAACTACAGGGGTTTTTTTGGTTTTTCAGATATTGGGCAAAGGAGGTGCCATTCATAAAGTACTTTTGAAAGAAAGTAACTGTTAAATTTGTAATAAATTTACAAATTCAGGTCTTCATTTACAGGAAGTGTTTAGTTCTCTGAACCTTTATATGGTTTTATATATATTCATGCATTTTAAAGTGCCTTTAAAAATGGAAAGGAAACATCAAAACATCAATTGTTTGCAAAGTTTAGCAGTGCTATTCTCTTTAAAATTACCTCTGAAGGGGCATCTTGCTTTGTGCACGATTAGAAAAATTAGACCTGGGAAAACAGGCCTTTCTTCTTTGTTAAAGGGGTGATTTGGCACACGTGCTTTGCATCTGCACATTGGTGTTCCTTTTACAACTGATCTTTCAGTGTTACTAAAACAGCAGGTACTATGGTATCAGATTTCAAAATACTGACGTCTTTAAAACTACAATTGTGATTTCAAAATAGCCTTTTGTCAGCAGCATCCACTTCCAGGGACTAGTGTGTACGTCTGTCTCCGTGAATAAGTTCTCCATTTACCCTTGAATTAAGCAGCAGTTGTTCTTCAGCCCTGCCTTTTCCCGGTAACATAAAAGCAACACTTGACCAAACTGCATTCCTTTGCTCTGCTTTTCTGGAGCAGTATGTTAAAGATAAGGTTCAGTGAAACCACATGCACTCTCCTCTGTCTTGTTTTATGGTCCAAAGGGGAGTGCAGAGCCAAAATATTGGACTCTTCCTTCACAAGCTCAGTTTGCAGTGCAGAACAAGACAGTATGCTCCCAAATGTAGATGAACTAGTACTAAGTGAGGCAAGCCAAGTTACTGTTCAATCCACTGGTTTGTGGGTTTAATCCATAAAAAATCCAAACTTGTGGATAGCTGACTTGATCCTGATTTAAACTTATGATCTAAGAAGGCAGATAATCTGTTAAGTACAAATTCTTTAGGCGGTAAAGACCTTTCTGTTGTCTTATAAACTCCCTAAACTATCACCCTTTGTCTTCTTTAAAGTTCTTAAAATGTGACCACAGTTATTTATTTCATATATTGAGATTACTTTAGTCAGCTGACTCTCTAAATGAATTTTACTCTCCTGTTTGTTCATCATGAGTCAGAATACTCATGTATGAGCTAAAGTGCCCTGCTAAGACAGCTGAGTTGAGGTAAGTACCTGAGAGAGAAATTCCAGTGCTGTTGTGAGTGATCACATATATCAAAATATCAGGACTTTCTAAAATTTCTGACAAGGCAGTGGGGCAGTTCCTTGGTCTGCTCTTGGAAGTCTTGAATCCATTTCAGTGCAGGTGAAATTGCAGACTTCAGAGTTGTTAACCTGTGCACCAACTGAGGAATGGGCACCTGAGCTGAAACATCCTTGAAGAAAGCTGGAAGATGCACATCATTTGGTTTCTCAGGCTGTTTGGAAGCATGCAGGTAGATGACTTGTGAAATTCTGACAATTTTGAATTGAGAGGAAAAAAGAGCCAATTCTTATTCATGTTAGAGAAGGGAAATTTTGCAACAACTCATTATTTGCAAGAAGCAGGAAGTATTTCTGTGCATGCTACACATGCTCAGAATTTGTAAATAGAGTTTTGGATGTGCACAGGATGCACCAGCTCTTTATTCTCTCTCTCTGGACAGGGAACATCCTCGGTGTCATACGCGATCACCAGAAATTAGTCAACACCTTCCGGATAATGCGTCGGGCGGGTTATATCAACGAGTTCGTTTCCATCTCTACAAATCTGTCTGACAGATGTGTCTACATTTCCTCTGATGGAGGGAGACTGTGCAGGTAAACTTCTCATCAGAATGGCCTCACTACTGAACTGGTTATAAACACTGTTCTATGCACTGTAAATACACTGGGCTGAGACTTTCACAAGAACAGATTTAAGCCAATTCAGTAAGACTTGAGCATCTCTTTTCTCCTTAAACTGCCCTGATACAAAACAGACAGAGGTTGGAAAAAGCAGAACAGGTTAATGAATGTATACATATTTTAGCATTGACTGGCTGTGTGCATATTCTGTGTGTACTTGAGCAAAGCAGCAGTCACAACTACTGGTGGCATTCCACTTTATTCATTAAATGAATCTCATATCATGTTGAATGCACTTTGAGGCATGTCAGAGGCTCCAAAATAGTAAATGTACAAACCATCAATTAATCATACCTGGTCAAGAGATCCAGAGTCGGGGCATATTCAGTGGCAGAGAAATCACTTTTCCAGTCAGGGCTAATAGCTGTAGTTTGGGAGATGGCAGTAAAGCTTCCAGTTTTTAAAATAAAAGCAAGGGAAATCATGTGGATTTGCAAGGCTTTACCAAGTTTGCTTTGTGGCACCCCTCACCCTGCAATTGTTCAGATATCCCTATTAACCATTTAAAAGTGCTTATTAGTCTTCTAACAGTTATTTAGACTTCAGAGGGGCCTCCACAAATATCTCGCAGCTATTTGCTGCTCTTTATAAAAGCATCTTGTCCAAATAGCAACAGCCCTTGACGTTGCCTTCTTGCATGCCATCCTTTGTGTCAGTGTTTTTGTGTGGTAGGGAGGCCTTCGGAGATCCATGTGCTGTTGAAATTTATGGATTCATCAGAGATCACCCATAGTAAATGCCTGTACTTTACATCATGCAGGCAGTTGCAAAATGCAACCTTGCATGTGGACACTTGAGCACCAACTGCTCACTTAGTGTTCCATAAAATCCCTGCAATAACCACGGTACTATGTGCTGTTCTTAGCTTTGTAGGTTGGGAAAGCTCAAATCTTTTAAAGCCATCATCAAAGGCTGTTGGTAAAACGTAGAAAATTTTAGTTTAAAGATTTAAAGGGGAAAAAAATGGCTTTCACCTCAAAATTTAAGTCTTGATTTTTCTGATACACTTTTTAAGTTCTATCAAACTAAGGTCTGAATAGTTACTGATTGTATTTATGTGGATTTATCAGTTAAAGGTTGATATATTTTAAAAATAGTTTATAGAATAGGTTGCGCATAAGCAGGGTTCTTACTGTAAGTATAAATTAAGTTACCTGACTAAGTGTTTGCTATAACAATCCTCTTTTTTTTTTTTAATTTTAAATTTCAGGCCTTACATAATTGTCAAGAAGCAAAAACCTGCAGTTACAAACAAGCATATGGAAGAACTGGCTCAGGGATACAGGTACACAATTCCAGTAAACCATCTTCACCAAGTAAATACTGTGTGGAGATATGTCAGTCAGTCAGTATTTCACAGTCTTGTGGTCAGCTAATCAGAGAAGTCTCCTCTCCTATATAAATTCATAATCTCTGTTCTGGAGATTTTCTGTTTATAGTCAAATTAAGGCCGGCGGTCTTATTTTGTTACTGCTGTGAGATTTGGTAAGTACACAGAATAAATACATCTCACAGCCTCATCTTTTTGCAAGTGGAAGGTTTGAGGCAGTATCATCCTTCTCCTTACTGAAAAATCAAACACCTCATGGGAGTATCAACTTGACCGCCCTAAATTAGCACATTCAGAGTTCTTGGAAGCCCTTGCAAATTCTTAGTTTGTGTATTTTAAGAAAACCACACTTAGAGAAGGGCATTTAAGTTTAGCCTAACTAAATTTCACAAAACCATCATAAAAACATGCCTGATTACCCTTATATTTGCCTGCATTTACAGTGATGATGAGTACATATGGGAAGATTTTATTGAGTTGTTCAAGTAAGTAACATTCAGCTGTCAGACTGTGAAGCCCTGAATGGACAACAGGATTAATTTTAAAAATACATTTTTCTTCAACATGTAATATGCACAGAACTTTACATGTAGAAGTATTTATCTGGTTTAACTTTACATATTACATTCCTTTAATATATGTACTAAGTATTTATGTTTGCAGAAATACAAGACAGTACTTCTAGTGTAATTTTTAATTTATCTGTAGGAATTTTGAAGACTTCTTGCATGAAGGCCTCGTCGAATATTTGGATGTGAATGAAGAAAATGACTGTAACATTGCACTGTATGAAAATACAATCAATAAGTAAGTATTCATTTAATAACAGGAAAAACTTTCATAGGGTAACTCTCTGAAATGCAAACATATAAATAATGTTACTGTTTCCACATGTACACACTGCTCCCTTGCTCATGGTTGAAACTACTCCAGATGAAAGCTAAAGAAAGAAATCTCTCTGCACGCATCCTAAATTATCCATGGCAAGTTACAAAAAATGGTTTAGGTTTTGGGAGATCCGTTCCTGCTACTAGCTCTCAAAAATATTAAATACTTAAAGGTATATTATTTCTTTCTCTGGATGTGGCTTTTTTTTTTTCTGTTCTGTTCATTGGGCTGCTCATCATAAGTAATTTTATCCAATAGGTATCCAGACAGCACATGGTTCCACGTGTTGACTGTCTTAGCATATCAAGGTTGTTGTTGTAGAGGGACCCTAGACACCCACCTTACAATAAGTGAAGTGCTGGAATGAGACCTTCCCTTGACTTTTGGATGTATAATAGGCCCTGATAAAAATACCTGCATCATTCTGTGTATTCTTTACCACATGGCTTAAGACCATTTTTGGTATGTGATTTTAATTCAGAAAGGTTTCCAGATCTGTTATGTTTTCCACGTATCTGAAGGACCTGCTGCTTTTTTTTTTTTCACTCTTGTCTTCTGACTGTGATTAAAGAGCCCACATTAAAGGAAGGATTCTTCTAAATTTTTAAGTTCTCCTATCTTTTTACTGGGTTTTAATGTTTCTCTGATAATATCCTGTAACCTGCAGGCTGCATGTGAAATGCTAGAAGTTATCTCCATGAAATGCTTGGTCAGTAGATTTATGCAGAAAATTCTTTTTCCGAATAATCTGTCCTGGTCAAGTACACCTGGAAGCTAATAGAAATACACCATTGATTTCAGTGGAGCTAGATGAGACCTTCAGTTATCTTTAACCTTTGCTAAATGTAATGCATTAACTCTGCTAATTAAATTGCATTGCTCCTACCCAGGCTTTTGAAGACTTCATCGCTTTACGAAATTACTCTTGCATGCTCTTGACTGAGTTCTGTGTACATGAGCAAAGAAGAGCGCACACAATTGCTGTCATTTGTGCCAAAGTGAAATAACTTCCACAAAGCACCAGAGCTGAAAATTTAAGTTACAGGACAACTGACTCAGCTAGTGAGGTTAATGGGAGTGTATCCTATGAAATCACTGTTCAGTGCAAGAGGAGGAGACAGTGAACTTCCAGTGGACCGGTGTGAGGAAATGACTTCACAACCACTGCCAGGAAGCTCAGAAGATTCTCGTATTGCCCCTCAGTTGTTTTGAGTTTAGCTTCAGTGCTAACAGTGGCTAACAGTGCCATAAGTATCTGAGCTTGCATCGTGTGAGCACATTGCTCCTTGTGTTTGGTAATGATGCTCCCTACACCCTTCATAGTTGAGTTGTGTACCCCCTTTCCCCAGGTGATCATCTTGCATTTTAAATGGTGTCACCACGTTGGTACAACTTGTTCTGGTAATGCAACTGATACAACCCACTACTGTAAAGTGTCCCACTAACATTCCTGCTTTTGTAATATAGGCTTCTTTTAGCTACAGTGTCCTCTCTCTATTTTTCCAGTCCGATTAGAGGGGTTTTCTTTGGAGTATTTGACTCTAATGCGTTCAGTTTCTTCCTTACACATTTGTAACTCTGCTTTTCAAACTCATGAGGTTGCCTTTCTTTCTTGGGCCTTGTTCAGGCAGTGGCATTTTTGACCCACAGAGACTGAACTGCCCTGTAAAGTTTGAAGGCCTCCCATTAGCACTGTGGAATGCTTCATAAGGCGATGGGACCTGTGTGGGTTGCATCATCTTTGGTTGAAATAGGATTGACCTCACTGGAAGAAGACTTGTGTTGAATACCCTCTATGCAAATGTATATCTAGTTCCATGCACTTGTACCCTCTGAAGAAATTTGCAAACTTCACTAAGTCTCAGGCCTCTGGTTTTGTTGTTTGAAAAGAGTCAGAATTCTGTGAAGTTCTGCAGAATGGGGGAGCAGTCTCTAAGTTTGCTGCTGGCTCTTGAGACTGTTTTGCAATTACTTGACTGCAGTTTGGATTCTCCCATTAGTATCTTCTTAAGACAGGCTTTAGTTAACATCGCAGCTTTTTATCAAATGGAGATAAATAGTGGCTGTCCTCTGGTCAGCAGGTGATTTTTAGGTTGCTCAGGCATATTTGTGATTTGTAAAGATTTTTTAGGACTGATAGATAGCTTTGTTGGCTTACTCCTCAGGATTTCCGGATCTCTTTTTCTTCAGCTTTCAGCTTCAGATTATTCTTCCAGTAGTACAAATAATGGTTATCCAAGTTCCTGCTGGCACTTGTCTTCAGTCTGTGTGTGCTTGTGGGTAATTCCTTGGCCTTTGTGAGCTTACAGCACTTGGCTGTCTTTTGGCTGTTGCCATAATAAAGATTTTCGAGTCACTTCTTTGGCAAGGTCCTAAAGTTTAGTAATCAAATTAATTTATTTAAATAATTAAAAGAAAGTCTTCCAAAAGACTTCCAAGAGAAGTCAAACATTAAAGATGGGATTTTCAGAATGCATTGGGTTTAGATGTCTGGGAGAAGCAATGTATGCATAAACCCAAGCTCTCTGTAGTAAATCCAGGACATAAAAGACAGGCTTTGAATAGGTTTAGTTATAATCATCTGTATTTCATAATTCCCCACTTCCTAATTACTTATCTTGATTTAAATTCATATCTGCTCCAGCCAAGCTTTATTGTACACTTCATCCTTAGTTATTAATCTCTCCTCTTGCATCCCAATGCATGCTATGATTTGTCTTTATTGAGCAGGACTTTCTCTTCTGAAGCTCATGCCAGGTAGAACAAATTGTCTCTCTGTCTTTACTCCTTGTCCCTGTCTTTTTACTTCTCATCAATACTGTCTTTTCATAACATAATCACTTCCAAAATATTTGCAGAGCTTTTCAAATAGTGTTGCGTTATGTCATGTACCCATGGCACTGGATCTGGTTTGGAGACAGATGTTTTCTCTTTAACTGATATAGCTGACCTTGGAAAACTAAAATAGTTTTTTTAATACCTGAATCTGTTGTGCTCTTCCTTCTTCCATCTCCCCAGTGGATTTCTGGATCTCTGAGATTAGTAATTTGATGCGGAGGGCTCTCATTACATGAGAAGACATTCCTTAAGGCATTTTGGGTCTTAGTGTATAAACTGACGTTTTATTGTCTTACTGAGCTCCCTCAGGTTGTCGTTATCTGGAGGCTTTTCCTCCATTATGGAATTTCATAAATCCTGAT
>VZTA01025743.1:390624-429919 GCA_013398855.1 Mohoua ochrocephala | reverse complement strand
AATGCAGAATTAGAGCAATTCTTTTCTTGGCATGTGCAGTAATAGCCCTTTTGGCTGAAGCAGATTGATTTCTGTATCCTTGTTAATTTTGATTGTACAGTTTAATGTTGTTGTAAGTAATACACCAGAGAATTGGATTAATGCTTATTTTAGCTGCCTGTTTGTTCTGGTGAGTTCTCCAAATTTTTGGCATCGCAATAACAATGCCTCATTTATGCTAAATATCAGTAGATAGTGTTTTTATAGTGATTATTTCACACTAAAGGATACTCAAATGATACTTAAAAAGAAAAAAAAAAACCTGTCAGGAAACGGGAAAAAAAGGAAAGAATGCACACGTGCATTCACAATATATCAAGTACTGAGAAAAGCAAGAAAATGATCTTTGTTGTATCCAGGTCAACCTTGTGTGTTTTGCTTTAACCAGGGCTAATTACCAATGAAAAAATTGGTTCTTGCTGTTGGGATAATTATAAATGCGAGTCATTGTGAGCAGGGTTTGTTATGGTGAACTTTAATTATACTTTACTTTTGCTTGGTTGTTTGGCTGGAGCAAACAAGGGCTCTGTTCTTTCAGAGAGAAAACAGAAATAAAGCTAGTGACTTCCTTCATTTCAGCGCCCACACAGAGGGCTCGTCCTAACACACCAGTCTTCTGAAGAGAGCTGCTGCTTGATTTTAAATAAGCAGATTGTGGTTTGAGGCTGTGGTTTGTTAGCCCAGTTTAGAGAAAGCATTATTTGTATAACCATTAAATCCTAGCAATTAGGAATAATATTGCTGCTATATGGCATGCTTTTTGGCTAATTTATTTCATTTGTGCTCTAGAATGACTCTCTAACCAGTTTCTTTCCTGCTAGGATATCTGTCATGGATATATATGTATATGTTTTCCATTTGATACAGCATTCACCTCCTGAAGAATAGCCTGAATACAGTCTATTATTGAGGCTCAAAATCTCAGCAATGTCAGTTGCTTCTGGCTCCCAGACAGTAGCAGTTCTGTTAGGCTTATTGGAACCCCTGATAAAAATGCCAGTTTGGAAATATGTGAAACATCTGAAATCATTTGCGTTACCTGAAATATGTAAAAGTGTCATCTGAAATCCTTGATACATAGGGGGCTTCCACAGATTGTTACTGGGGTGTAAAGGACACCCTTAAAGTGTAAAAGATAGATAAAACTGGTGCTCCAGACCTCATCCTGTCTTAGCATCCCTAATCAGTGAACCATAGCAGGTACAGCATATAAGCATCTCAGAGGAGAAAAAAATTGCAAGCATTTTGAAAGTTAAGTTTGGCCTGACTTTCTCTTGGAAAGATTTCTCTCAACATCAGGAAGATGTATCTATCTGTGAAACATTTAAGCTGAGCTTCACTGCAGCCTATCCTGAAAGAACACAAATTATTCATTCTAGATGCAGAGGGGGGAAATGGTCTAAACCTCTCAAGTTTTTAATTTGGAAGTATATTTCCCTATCTGTATACTAGGAAAATGAGGGGTTTTGACTCAAAAGTACAATGGGAACCATGTCTAATTGTATTCTAAGAGAATATCAGAAATAGTAAGGCCTTCAGGTGGTGGGCCTTGCAGGGTGGGACTGCAAAGGTCTTCAGTGTTGATGAATCCAGGCCCTACCAGCTTGTGTCTTACTGGAGACAGAAAATACTGTTCAAGGATGATTAATTTCCTTATCCAAGAAAAAGACAGAAAAACAACTGCTGAAAAGCAACAGACAGGTAAAGCCTGTCAACTCTACCAGATTTTTCTTGTCATTTGAAAATGCTGTGCCCATGTCATTGAATCTGCTTTCTAGAACCAGGGAAAGTCCAGGCCAGCTGTAACAGTTCATTTTCAGACTGTAGCTGTTGAGCTCTCTCTCCATTCTTGTCCTTGGGAAGGGTAGACCCGTTGTGGTTCAGGAGAGAGAGCTTAGTGCCAAGGACAGGACAGGCCTTTGGAAATGGTTTTAGAGTTGGATTTGCTAGACATTTTATGTAAATGGGAATTGCAAGTAGATGCATATAAAAGGTGAAGCTGGCCTCCCCAGTGAGCAGATCTGTGTTCAGATGTGCTTCCTGGCCATGTGAAATCTTCCTTACACACTGACTGCCTCGACCTTTCCAAGAAAGCAGCCAGGCTCTGAGACTGCGGGAGAAAATGGAAAGGTTTTGAAAGGCTTATATCCTAAGCACAAGCACTGCAGAGTATTTAGCACTTAAAACTTTAAAATGTTAACTTTTCAGACTGTAATTTCTTAATTGCTTAGAGACACAGCACAGTCCTAGTACAGCAAACTCCAATAACATATGATTGCCTTAACTTTTGTTCTGCTACACAACGGTTTATGTTTCCCTGCTGGGTGTTAATTATTTTTTCCTCAGATTTCAGGAGACACTTTGGCATTCTGATGGGACAGGGCCAAAAATTTCAGTCTCAAGCTGGGAGGTCTATACAAAGGGGTTGAATTCTGGACTGTAAATTCAAAATTAATTTCATGTAAAAAGACAAATATATTATGAGTGGACTTCTACTGTAGTCTTTCTATCAATGATGCTTCTAATTTCAGAAAGTAAATCAGTCTTGGCTGCTGCTAGTGGTATGCTTTGTTAATACTTTGTCACATTCTAACACAGGCTGCTGTTGAACTAATTATTGCCCAAAAAAGGAAGGAGATACGATTTTGAAGATGAAGAGCTCGATCCACAGTTTCTGTTGAACTCAGTGATAGTCTTTCTATTGATTCTCATGAAATTTTGGTTCAGGTCTCTGAAACACAAGTTGAACTCCACAAAAAAAACCCGAACCCGGTGGCTATGAGAACAATAAAAGCAAACTTCAGACTTGCAGGATTCAGTGTTGTGATTAAGAAAACCCATCTTATTTGCATTTAGTCAAGTAGCTTTTATTTCTTTTGTTGTTGTTCTTTTTACATTGATGCTTAGGTTTTCCCTCTTCAAGAGAAAATAAATAATTCTTTTTGGAAGCTTAAATTAAGAAACTCCTTGTATATTTATTTAAATGTAATAATGTAAAGTCGTTTTGGTTTGGATTATTTTATTATTTTTTCCCCTTCTTTTCTTGAAGAATTTCTATGTGATTCTAATTAATTTGCATTTTTGATAATTTTTTTTAGCCAAAACGTTTCTAGAAAACTCACTAATGTTCACTGCTTTTGTTTTTCTTTTACATGCAGGTACTATTGGATACAATCAGAGAAACAGGATAGATACTCTAATGTATCTCCTAGCCTATCCTCAGAAGCCAATGGTAAAAACAAAAACAATAGAACTGATAGATTTTGAGAAACTCCCTGCTGGACAGAATGCCACGGTCGCTGTGATGAGCTACAGTGGCTACGACATTGAAGATGCTCTTGTCTTAAATAAGGCCTCTTTGGACAGAGGTAAGATCCATCGACTCTTTCCCACTTCTCCAGTGTGTGTTCCAATGTCTATTCTAATAAACTTGTTTTCTCATGGTGTTACCCTGTAATAATTCTTATTGCAGTTATGAGCATTAGATCTCCAGTTAAGAAATTGAATTCCCAAACTGCTTTGAATGCTTTTGTTTGCTTTCTGTATTAGTGATTGTAACTCCGTGCATACAATAGTGGGGTGAAGTTGCCAACATGCATATAAACTTCGGAGTCTGGATATTATAAGAATAAATGGCTAACTTCTGACCTCAAATAAAAAAGTGTAAATACTTAGCTTACAAAAAACATAAGGCATGAGTTAATCTGTTCTGTTGGGCTTGCTTTTTAGATGGTTACCTGAACCTTTGTTCATTGCTGACAGAGAGGTCTCATTATTACCACCAGTAACAAAAGCAGTAGATGAAATTAGACTTGTGAATGTATTTAGGAAAGGAATGGAACCCGAGGCAGTTGGTGTCTTTGGGAGCTTGGTGTTCTGAGGGGGCAGTAGCAGTGTTGCCTACTTTCTGAGAGAAAATAATAGTATTGTCTAAAGCAAAATAATTTAGTGTTTATTCAGAGCTAAATTAATTCACCTGCTTCCTTAAAAAAAACCCATATCTGTGGTGCAGTGTATTTTAAGTACATAAGCACCAAAGGGAAGGTTAACTAACAGAGGCCCATGTTTGTGCAGGTCTCGCCTGTCTCGCTCTCTCCACACTTCTGCAGCACTTCCTGTTAGTGCTGCTGAGGGCTGGAGGAGAGTTGCCTGAAAACTTGGTCTCTCTCCTCTCCCTTTTCTAAATAAATGCCTTTGAGAGCAGGCGTAGTGCAGTGATCAAATTGGTTTTAGTTTCGGGTGGCCAAAATCAGATTCTTCCATCACTTTATTCCTCCCCCTCCCCAACTCCCTTCCTCCTAGTTGCTAGGCAGCAATAATAGTATTCCTAGACATGTATCTTTGGCATTAATGTCTGCTGCATTTAATTTATGCCTCCTTTTCTAAAACAACAACAGGCATGATTTAAAACTGAATGTTTTCTTTTCTGGTAGACTGGTAACATTTACAGGGAGAGCTGTGGTGCTTGTCAGGAATTACTTGACATAATCTAAAGATATAGATGTACTGTATGTGGCCACAGCCATCTTTTAAATGAACTAAAATAATGCAGGACTATTAGAAAGCCTTGCTCTTGGCTCTCTGTAATTCTAAATGTGATTAAAGTCTTTAGCATCGTGGTTAGTTGCTGTACGTGTAGAGAAATTCCAGAGATGCTACTTTTCTCATCTAAAGCCCAAAACCCACTTGTTTTATAACAGTATGTGTAATTTCAGCTGAGGAAAAAAAGAGTAATGGGATGATTATACTGAATACTCAGTACTTTCCTGGTAGACTGGCTTATGCCAGCCACAAACATGAGTAAAAGTTCAGGTTTCTTAGAACTTGTGAAAGGAAGAGGTGCTGCTCTCACCCTATTACAGTCTCCTCTCCCATGTTACATCTTCCTGGAGACCACCAAAATGGTTCAAGAGAGTCAGTGACTTCAAGAGAAATGATGTCTGCTTCTGTATCTTCTGTGTCCAGAGATACAGAAGCAGATTAGCACAGTTCAGAATTAGACTGTAGTCCAGTGTCAAAAAAAAAAAGTAGCATGCATGGTCTGCTGTTTAAATTGTGCACCACTGGGTATCCATGTACAATGTTATGCCTACTCAAGCTAATGAATAATCTAACTTATGAAAAATATTTCATATTTTCTAGCTCTTGTTTTATTCTGATCACATGTTATAAAGGACCTTTGAGCTCCCAGGCAGATGAGTTTGTGTTCCATTTTAGGTTTCGGAAGGTGTCTTGTGTACAAGAATGCCAAGTGTACGCTGAAGCGTTACACAAACCAGACATTCGATAAGGTGATGGGGCCTATGCTGGATGCAGCTACCCGAAAACCAATCTGGCGCCATGAGATTTTAGATGCTGATGGTATCTGCTCTCCAGGTAGGTCAAGCTGCATGTTCACTCATGGCATGTTCGTCGTCTAAGTGGAAATTAATGTTTTGTCAGTATTTCCTGTGTACCTTGTTTTATACTTAGCGTTTGGGGAGTTCTTTTTGTCTTGAAGATGACAGTGTTGTAATGGAAAATTTTAAGAAGTTAGTTCCTGAAAGCAGCATGTTGCCAGTCATTGGGGGGTTTGTGCATGAAAAAAAGTAGCTTTATATTTAAGTAGGAGAATGAGTCTTTAATAATGCGAATCTACTGAATTGTTAGAATTTGTATTCTTATATTCCCAAACTGGCAAGTTTTTAATACTGTAACTTTATCCTGTTTTGTCTGTCATGTACTGTTGTTTTCTTAAGGTTAGAGATAGATTCCTTATTATTGTGATTTCATGCATCACAATCTCCTAGCAAGATATCAGTTAATGCAGTTGTTTGAGGAAGTAAAACCTTATGGTTTTAACACTTTAGGAAGATGTTTTGAGACAGATAAGAAAATAAATAAATAGAAATACAAAGAGAGGTGTGTAACTTTCCAACGGTAACAGATTTGAGAAGGAATCCTCCCATACTGTCATCCTTTAGTTAGAAAATGGCTTAATAGATCTGCTAAGATCTAGTAAGAAATGTGTTTTAAAGGGCACTAAACTTAATTCTATTATAGTAACACAATTGGGTCAATTTTGCTCTTCAACACATCACAATGGAGCTTTCAAAGTTAATTAAGAAAAAAGGCAAGAATCTTCTGAAGTATTGGATAGATAGGACTGGGCTGGACTCCAGACTGAGACTGTTCTCAGCATGTAGGTAAAAACCTATTTGAGATAGTTCATGTGGACAGAAGAGAAACAGGCTGAAGTTCAGTGTAATTTAGTGGAGGAGGTGGGAGGTGGGTACTTGGTGTGCAGTTGCATCTTTGGGCATCTCACAGATCTGGTTTTCAATGTAAAGGGCAGGATAAGGGAATGGAGCAGGGAAAAGCTATGTATGACACCAGTATCAACAGAAAGATGTAAATGCAAGGAGAGGCTGAGAGTAATCTTGCACAGCTCACTGTGGAATGATGGGCTGTCCCACATTTAGGTGTGAATTTCTAAAACTTGTCATTTGAAGTGTTCCCTGTTAATTTTCTCCATACTTAGAGCAGATGACTTCAGATGGTTTTGTGCAGTCTTTTGGCCCAGGGTATGTTGAATAGCTGTTCTCATTGTGCACCCAGCAGGCAAGCTGTTTCTGCTTTGGTTTACCAAAGAAAGCTGGTTTAGTGATTCTCTTACCATTCAGTATTTAATAAAATAACAGAGCATGTTTCTTGGGCATGTTCCTTCCAGTTTGTCTTCCAGCTTACTTTTTTTTAAAAAAGCTTAAAATATATTTCTAACACAGTCAGATATATTTTCATGGTGCTTTTCCTTCTCGTTCTCTGTAGGTGAAAAAGTAGAAAATAAGCAAGTCCTTGTGAACAAATCTATGCCAACTGTGACCCAGACACCTCTGGAAGGAAGCAGTGTGCCTCAGCAGCCACAGTACAAAGATGTGCCAGTAACGTATGTTGCAAAATAACTTTAGAGCTGGGCAAATTACATGAAGGAAAGGGGTCTGAGAAAATACTCAATTCTAGAAAACTCCCTTCTTCAGCTATATTTGGCTTTTGTTTGTTTAATTTAAGATCAAGAAATTTGCAATATATGAGGAAGCTTTTGCTGTCAAGAGGAGCCCATGTGAAAAAAAATTATACCTTGTTGTTTACAAGTTCAGCTTAATTCTCCCTTATTTTCTGTTGTAGCTCTTAAAACTTTTCTTTTCCAGAAACATGCAGTACTCTGGAACTTATATGTATGCGTATATATATACACACACACATATATATATATACAATCTTTTCTCCCCATATGTAAGTTCCATAAAGATTACAGTTTGGTCAGGAGCTTGCCAAGATAATATAATACAGATATAGTTGTCTGTAGCTTGTGTTTGGTTCATGGAAGTAAAACTAATGTTTTGGCTTCTTTCACTAGCTACAAAGGCGCCACTGATTCTTACATTGAAAAAGTAATGATTTCATCAAATGCAGAAGATGCTTTCTTGATCAAAATGTTGCTGAGGCAAACCAGACGTCCAGAAATTGGAGATAAATTTAGCAGTCGTCATGGGCAGAAAGGTAAAGGAGACATTTAATAAAAATAAATTCATGTTGTATATGCCTACTGTATGTACATAATGTATGTTTCCATTGATTGGTTCAGATTTTTTATGAATACAGTGATAGAAGGCCATATCCCTTTTTTTTAAAATTAAGTTCACCTAATTTAGCAATGATGTTTCTGAAACAGAGAAGTATTGGCAAAAACAACTCTCGGTTGATCTGTGAATCTGGAAAATATGGTAGTTGCCCATTTTAAACAAGAACAGGGTTTTGAGGTTTGGTTGGGCTTTTTTCCTAAGTGAGAATTTAGGTTTAGGTGGTAGATTTGTCAGTGGGTTATCAAGAGAGAGATTGGAGAGATTCTGAATGGACAGAAAGGATGAGAGATGAAATGGGATGTTTTCAGGTCTGTGCAGACATTCTGCTCTAAAGACAAGACTGCAGGTAGATAGCTCAGAACCATGGTGTAAAAGGGAAACAAATCAGGAACACCACTAGGAGTGCACCAGCAGAGAGCAGAAAGAAAGGGAGAATGTTTTTTAAAAATACACCTGGTACATGAACTGGAGCACCTCTGGATCTTCAAACCAAAACCTGAAAATTAGTACCTAGTAGGAAGCTGCTTGTTAGCATGTAGTTCTCAAGTTCTAATGTTACTAGGAAAATGAAAATCAGGAACCTGCTTCCATATCTGCTGAAAAAAAAGCAGTGAACTCCCTTTGACCTGGATGTAAAAAAAAAAAAGAGTCTCAGCTCATCCTCTGAATCTCCAAGAGTTGGAAGGTGTGGAAAGGGGGTTAAGAAAAAAGTGACTGAAAACAGTCTGGCTGTAACCAGCTTAAAAGCACGTTTTGTTCCCATTGGTGTCAGTGTGGGACAGGTTTTGACATGTTCTCATCATTCTGTACACTTGGAAAATCGAGATCTGTAGTATTTGCAGCATGACCTTCTGCCTTAGCGTATCACCTGAGCGTCGTAATCTTGTTACATTTTTAGGTCTTATTTTGGCTTGAGAACATTGCTTGGTCTCTTGTCAGATGTGATGGAGAGGCAAAGAGGTTGGTATTACCAAATCATTTCCCTTGTGGCCCATACACCCCTTGTGATCCTGTGCTGATAACTACTGGCCAGCTATAGCTGAAGTGAAAGGCTGCATCCCTGTCGAGAGATGCAGAGCTAACCACAGTAATCCACATTTCTGTAGCATCCAGGTTAGGTGATCAGGACATCTACCTACAGCAAACTTGTCAATCAGAAGAGGTAAAATGGGTGCAAAAGGCAGTAGTTGATCACAGTGGCAGCTGTTACCAGATGTTGCCTCAAGTTTGTGTGGTATCTGTAAGAGTACCTAATACTGGCTAATACTTTCTCAGTACCTCCAGCTCTCTCCAAGATCACCTGTAATTCCACAGTGTCTTTCCCTAGACCCACAAAACTGTTTTTTGGAACTCTTTATTCTCAGGAAATACTTCCATTGTTTCTGTTGTTATTAAGGAAGAGAAACTCTTCTGATAAGCATTGAAACATTTTTCCTGATTGTATATTCAAGATGGTTTTTGATCTAAAAATATGAAGCTATTCCCACGAGTCCCCAAGTGATTTGGAAGCCAGTACTGTTGAAGGTTTCAAAAAAGTAAAGAAGCAGCAGTACATGCTTGACTTTCCTTATAAAATTGAGTCTAGTTCTTGCCCTACAGCCTTATAGGATAGTTTGGTAAGTGAGGGGAGGAAGATCAGTAGCTTCCGAGGCAAACAGACAGGAATTTGAATGGTTCAACTGCCCCATTCTTTCCTTTTCTCAAGGAAGATTCTCCTTCAGAAAGATTTTGTATAGATTCTCTTCCAAATACTTATTTAGTCTCATACACAGTGAAGTTGTGCAGTGCTTAAAAGCCTGTGACTACTGTTAGAGCAACGCCTGTTTCTTGATGTAGCTTTGTCTAATTGGACCCTTCTCCCTATAAGTGGTATGCAGCGTTTTAGCAGCAAGTTATTATATAACAATACAATCAGTACTGTGCAGGACAAATTTTCTTATTTGAATTTTTTTTAAAAGCCTATGAATTATATTAAAGAAGCCTCTTGGTTAATCATGAGAAATATTTATAGGGGTTTGCATGAAAAATTTAGGCAGGTTAGGTTTTTCTCCTAGTTTAGGCTATTAAAATGCACCTATTGAAATAGTTGAGCAGAATGTAAATGGAACTGATTTTCATCTCCCTCCAAAAATTAAAAAAAAGAGTGCTCCACAAATGTAGAACCATGAATGGAAGTGGAAGAATGACAGAAGGAAACAGAACTGTGTCAGGCAGGCTGCAGTATGGCTGTAGGGTGCTAAGGACCTTCCATATCCCTAAATGCCCATAAGGCATCTCTCAGCCTAGAGCAAGCAAATACCTGGGGAAATCCCATAGTAATGAAAAGCAGTATCCTAAATGCTGTAGGAAACTTTGAGGGCACCCATAATTATGCCTGGCATTGCATCAGGTTAGAATGACTGATCCCCCCTGTCTCTGTGCTTGGGACCTATAATAATAATAATAAGCCAAACCCATCGATTATTTAGAATGTCCCTTTCAGCTTGGTTTTGGAGATATGAGTGGGAACATTGCAACAGTTGTGTTTCAAAGTTTGCAGGCATGTGCCTGTAGCTGTCCCATGCTTCAGTCTGTAGTAATCCCTTGTGATCAGGGGAATGATCATATTCCAAATTATTCCATTTTACTAGGACTCATTTACTAGCCTTCCTGGCAATAAACCTCTCCGTTCACTGGCTTGTAGTGCATTATAGAAAAAGATGTAACAGTAAACGGGAGAAAGGAGAAATACGGAGAAGATAACATTTGATAGATACTAAGGAAAAAATACTGACAAGAACAGTGGAGTTCACTGTTTTGCAGCTTAAGTATACAATGAAGAAACCAATGCTGACAATAGCAGAACTGGAGAAAAGGCATGAAAAGGAAAAGGAAACTCTCCTTTGAGAGCTTTTTAACATTGCATCTAGTATCATCCTCTGACATCAAATTGGAGAAGGATCAATCATATCAAAAAAATATAGACAGTCATGAAACAGAAATCATAATACCAACATTTTAACTTTTTCTACTGAGAGAATTTTTAATTAGCCCTGAATGTGTGCTCTTGTCTTGGTCTGAATGCAGGCAATTACCACTTCAAGTTTAATTTGTTACTGTTAGCTTTAAGACTGCCATAGGGCCATTTAAACATATAATGAGCTTAAACTGGCAAGGACCTTGGTTCAGTGAGAAGGAGAAAAAGCATATGTCTATCTGCATTGCAGGTTTTTTTTGTGAAATATTTTTATTTTCTAGAAGGAATACATGAAGATGAGATTTGATTTCATGGAATCGTAGTAGTAGTGGGTTTTAAATAATTAAATATGTGCAAAATAAGAGATTGCACAAACCACGTCTCAAACTTTTTGATGGACTTTTTCCTGTATTCCAAATTGATTTGTATTTCAAAGCCGTGCTTTGTCACTGGAGCAGAAGGAAGCAGAGTAAGGGAATTAGAAAGTGTCTGGGATACAACAGATTAAATCTCACAAACCAGCTTTAGCCTTTTGTTACAGAAAAGCCTTTCGTTAAATATGTAGGTAGATTTTGTAGGCCTCTGTAATAATACAGATCTATGTCGCTGCCTCTGTATTTGCTGCCTTCTTTGTGTCCTCTCACATGTCAACACGGTATTGGCAAGGGTCACCACTTCTGGCCTGGCCACCACACCCTCTTTTCACGCGAGTCCGTGTTTTAAGTGCACTCCTTCCAAGATGCCTGTAAAAGGTTGCCTGTCCTTCAGTGCCTCTCAAGAAAGAAGTATATGGGGAGAAGGAAAAAAACCCAAACCAATGAGGCCACCTTGTTGTGTTCTGAAATGCAAATATTTTGCTTTATTTTAATATTCCTCTTCAAACTGGATGTTGCAGTAAGATCTTTGGGTCTGGGACTGGCTCTGTAGTCTGTAAGGTCATTAAGCTTCCAGTGTCTCCCAGATAAATCCTCTCTGGTAGTTATGTGTTCGTCCCGAACGGCAGGACTTTGTTTTCACTATGTTGCATCATATATTTTCCAGAAGGATAAAGAAACTTTTTTGGTTAATTATTTTGTTGTTTTAATCTTGTATTCTTCAAGCAAAGTCAGTTTTCAAAGCACAGAAGGCAAAAGGATTGTTAAGCTAAAGAAGCTTCATCTGAGTTCCATACAAAGTAAATTATTATATTTCCAGATTTCCTCTTGCTTTGCTACAAGTCACAATGAGGAAAAAGTTGGGCTCCTTTGATGTGAAAAAAAGCAATATAACACTTCTCTGAAAGAACATTTCTCAGTCTCTCATGTGAAAAAGGATTAACACCTCCAACAAAGGTCCTGTAGATCACAGAACTAAGCAGCAATACTGAACAGTATTCCTGAGGAGTGGAAAAACTGTATTTAAGCAAGAGATTGTTTGAACTGGCAAACAGAAGCTTTTTAATACCTGAAGATCTAAGATAAAGGATTAAACCTTTCTGAAGTATCTGCACTTAAACAACTCTAAAGACAAGGAAGCAAGTTTAAATTCATGAAAGATGGTCTTTGTTTTCCTAAATGAACCGTGTTCTTTAGTGTCAAAACAAAATCCATTCACAGCATTATCAACTACATAAACTTCATGACAATACCACTTATCTACCAGAGTCTGACCTTGCTTACTTTCTGAAATTTTTACTAGTTTGAGCATCTGCCATCTAGTAATTTTTACTAGTTAGCATCTCGCCTAACTCCACAGTGGAGATGAATTTATCTTTTTCCTTTTAACGGGCACTTGTACAGTACGGATTAGCAGAACATTTAAAATAAAATGTTAGTTTTAAATGGCTACTCGTGTCATTTCCCCCCATGTTGCAAGTCAGACTTAGCACTTTATCTCTAATAGAACATCAGCGGGTTTATAGTAATTAAATGGTTGAAGTGGCATTAAAAGGAATTTGCTCTTAATCGACTGCAGGAATGTGGGATGATTAGTAGTTATTAGGCATCAGGGAAGGTAGGGATTTCTTACCATATTTTTATCTTCAGGAGTTGAATTTGAGAAAATGTCAGAATGCCGTTAAAACTTCCCATACTGTTTTTTCTCTTTATTTTTAACAAAACTGCTGCTTAGCTCGCTGTCTTAGGAAGAAAATTACAGCATTTTTTATCTCAAGCAGCAAACAGGTAACCTTCTGACCTTTTCAGTAAATCCTCAACTGAACCTCTGAAATTAGGGTGATTTAGCATTTTATGGCACAGAATAAAAATCTCTAATTCTGTTTCCAAATAGTGTATCCTGAACACACATTTTATTAAGCTCTTGACTCATTCAGCCATGTGTATTTTGTAAAGTTCCTATGGTTATTGTTTTACAATAGCTGCTTCCAGAAGCATTGTAAGGGTTTCAATTAATCAGCTCTTTGTGTGCTTCAGACTATGCAAATTTATCACATCAGACCATTCAGCAGCTCATGGGAAAGCAGTGTACAAACTGTATTGTCTTCTAGCACCTCCTCTCATTTAGAGTGATGTTTTTAATAAGAAAACTAATCAAGTTTACTTATGCATTATTTATCTGTTAATTTTAATTCTGCTCTTTACCTCTTATGTCAAATGGGATGTAGCAAGTGATATGATAGATCAGTGAATGATTCAATACTGAACAAAGCTTATGTGATGCAGCACTTTTTTCTTCTAGACTTCTTTTATGCTTAGTTAGCCAACACAGTATGTAATTAGAGAGTTTTGAAGCAGCTGTACATTTTTTGTTCAGCCTTACTAATTTTTGCAAATCTGTCACTTGCCTGTAACATACAGTGCTGTGTGTTACAGCTACAACTTTGCTTAATTATGCGATGTAGTCTTATTTCTCAAGAGTATTTCCAAATTCTGGCAAATCTGGCAAAGCTAAAATAGATGCCTTTCAAGTCAGTTTTAGCTCTTTTAGCACCGTATCATTAGAATAAGTAAACAAGCACGTTTAGTAATGCGCTTCTTTTTATCTCGCTGATAGAAACCGGTATTGCTGCTGCTTCTATTCACGTCGTCCCCTTTGCTTCTAATGTCCCTCCTGCTGGTAGTAATTAGTTTTCTATATTAGGTTGTTTTGACTTATTTGATGATTTTTTTTTTTTGGTTTTTTTTTTTTTTTTTTTTTTTTTTTTTTTTTTTTTTTTTTCATTTGGCATGTGTGTGTATAGAAGGCACCTTATCGTAGCCTGGTGAAAAACTTTCCCATACTGTTGTGTTCTGTCCCTGCCCCCTCCCTCCCCTTCCCCCTCTGCTCCGATCTGAGGTTTTACAAGTCTGGCTGTGCTCGTGTTTGTCAGCAAACTGTAAAAGCAACCACGGCAAAGGTGCCAGCTCTGGAAACCTGAGTTTCTCCTGATTAGGAAAAGAAACTCGGACAAAAGTACAGGGGCGAGGGGCTCTTTCTGCTGTCAGTGCCTTGTGGAGGTACACGGGTTTGAGATGCTGTCAGCATTGATGCCGATAGCGTGCGTGGGGCTGGGGGCCATCATGCATAGTCAGGGGGCTGTCATTTATTGGCTGCCATACAATAGCATTGAAAAACACTGCCTATGGCTGTTTTATACTTGCATGTTAAACCACTGTGGATGTCTGATTTAAGGTTATTCTAATTTAAACTGTTACCCTTGCATTAAGCTGCCATGCTTATTAATCCACTTTTTTTTTTCCTTTTGGATATCGTAAAAGAATTTCTTAGCATTTTCACTGATTTTCCCTCTAAGGTGACATTACAAAATTTATACACAAAAGGTTTTTTCCTTAAATTTAATTTGTTGTTCAGTTGAAAAGAAATGAGATGTAGCAAGTTGCTAGATGCTTTCTTGCTCAAGCACGTAACCCTCTTGTTAATCCACATTAAAAAAACACATTTTGTTTTTTGTTTTGGCTGCAGCCTTTTCTGGTTGTTAATACTTGATTCTGGTCCCAGATGAGACACCAGAATCTATAGGTGAGAGCCATTCAGGCTCACCACAGTATAAAATTTAGTCTGAAGTTGTATTGCTCGATTTCAGATGCAGCATATAAAAACTGCGAGAGGGAGGGAAGTGAATGAAACCAAATTATTTCGTATGTCCTCCTATGAATGCTGGGGATCAATTTTCATGTGATGTCTAAATCAGTAACAATTAAGAAATACTAACCTCTAGTAAGAGCCACAGAGCAAAACAGCCTTCCTAGTTTGAGTGTGCCTTATTTATGAATATTGTATGGGGAGCAGTTGAGCAGCTCAGTTGTGAAATGCAGTTCGTACTTGAACAGGGTTTGGAACTTGAGGCCGTTTTAAATCCAGCCTCCTCTCCTTTACTGTTTTATTAGCCAGTTGCAAGTGATAATTCCACTTACATGGATTAATTCGTTTGATCACTTTTTTGCAGCTTTTGGCTTGCCTGGTACTGCTCTGCTGCAAAAAAAAAAAAAAAAGAGTAGCAAATTCAGGAGCTTAAAGTGTAGACCTGCAAGCATTAGTCTCCTAAAGAGCTTCTGAAAGAAGTGATTGCAAAATAAAATCAGGTTTACATTTTGAAATAAATTGCAGTTACTTGCTTTGAGAAGTAGCATTGTATATAGGAAAGGCATCTTTCAGCTTTTTTAACAGTTGAATGAACTTTCTTAAAACATAGGGTAGGAAGAAGCTTCTCTCTGACCTCTAAATACACACAGACGTGCTATAGATCTGCTACAGGCTCAGCGACTTCTTAAAATATAGTAGCTTAGAACAGAGGCTTTATAGCTTTCCCTTTTTTACTCTTTTTTTTTTCCCCCTCTGTAAAATAGAAACTTTATAAATGGCCTAGTGAGCTTCACATTGCTGGATTCTGTCTAAATATTTTGTTTTTAACTTCTAAGCTCATTATGCTGTCTTTGTGTTAACTTGTATTAAAATCTGTCAGCTATGACTGGTCTCATAACCACAGTCAGCGGACCAGAATAAGTTAATTATTTACTTGTGTCACTAGTGCTCTTCATCTAATGAAATGCACAGCTGTGTTAGATCTGCAGTTGGGTGTGTAGGTCCTATTGTTACACAAGTCAGCGGAGGGTAGAAGCCGCTATGATGGAGAGCCCTCAGTTCTTTCTGCTGTTCTGCCTTTCTGTGTCGATTTCATGGATCTTTTATCATTCACTTTCACACAAAACAAACAACACAGTGGCTGTCTGCTATGGGAACCAGCTTGGCATATAAAAGGTTTTCAGAGCCTAAAGTAATTTTAAGTTAGCTAAGATTTAATTTTTGGCTTACAGGTGCCGTGAAGTCCAGATGCAACCTAATGCTTTCTTAGCAGTAAATGCAAATAAGGCAGAACGTATGCACAGTAATACACATATAAGAGAGTATTTATGTATAAAAATTTTAGGACAAAAAAAGCTGTGCAAGGAAGAGATAGTGGGTTGGTTTGAGTTGGATTTTTTTTTTTTTTCCAGCAAATGATTGCTGCTTGGCAGGGAGGGCTGGAAGGATGTTATTGATTTATCACAGTAGAACAATGAAAATTAGTTTCAATAGGTTTAAAAACTAAATACAACAGCACACACACCCTTGCCCCAGACTTTTTTTTTTCTGCTCCCTTCCCCCATACTTACCATTCTCATTCTATTAACTACTGTCCCGTACACCTATCCCTGTCTTGCTTGGACAGTGGAAGAGGAGCTCCCTCCTGAGCAGACGCCAATATCCCCCTGTGAACTGGCTGGTCGGGGGATGCCTTTTTAGGGATGTAACCAGTACCCTCAGTCTTCCAGGAGCCCCCTCCACTCCAGGACTGCTCCCAAAGCGTGCTCTGGCACAGTTGCAGCAGGCTGATCTCAAATAGCTTGCAGACTTTTTCAGCTCTAAGGGCTTCTGGAAGAAATTGTCCAGCTGAAACAGTAGCTTTGGTTCAAAGGAGTGTGGGCTTAAGCAGCTGCATTTTAGCACCTGAATTTGAATGTTAGATCTCTTGATCATTTATAGCTGCAGTATGTTGATCTGCAGAATTCACTACAGAAGGTTGTAAGGGGTGGAAGGAAAGTTTTGAGATGCACGATAGACCATTTTAAATGAGTTTTCGTGTTTCTGTTTATTCTTTCTGCAATAGTTTTAGAGTTTGGAGGGTTTTCTTTGTTTTATATCCAATACTGATAGAGACTGAAAAAAGCTTCCAAAACTTTTAAAGGGACAGTTTGTGTTCCTGGACTGTCAAAATAAAAGCAGTCTGTGTAGTGGATTGTACTTTGTAATTCGTTGATAGCAGTCTTTGCTCAGCGAACAGATGTTACCAGAAAAAAATCTTTGTTGTTTTTTTTATTAATTTTCCCCTACTTGCCTCTTCTCACTCCCTGTCAATGTCCCATTTGATATGTTTTTATTGACAGTATTTAGCAGGCGTACATATGACAAATAAATGTCAAATCAATAATAATTTTGTATGTCCAAAGACATAACCTAAGAGGCCAAATCTCTTAATTTTTTTCCTGTCAGGAAATTATAGCATCAGCTTTAAAAACTAGGTCTCTCTTGAGATATTCCCGTCTGACTGGACAGAAGTTTCTGTTTGCTTCTGAAAATAAGATCCAAAGCTTTCTTCCCTAATTTGCTAACTCACAAATCACTGGGAGCATTATGTAAGGGTATGCTAATTTTGTCAGTCCTGTCACAAGGGCTCTCTTCTAGTCTGCAGTTTGGGAGTACTGGTCATGGTAATGAATCCGGGCAAAAAGTGATCCATGAGAAAGAGAGGAGGGGGAAAACACTAAAGAAAATCTGGTGATGAGCGTCAGCCCTGCTGGTGGTTTGCTGTTTGGTGAATTGAAATGTTTTCTCTTCTGCAGGGGTGTGTGGACTGATTGTTCCTCAGGAGGACATGCCATTTTGTGATACAGGGATCTGCCCAGATATCATAATGAACCCTCATGGCTTCCCATCGCGTATGACGGTGAGTGGTGCTGCTCGAGTCAAGAGACACTGTCCCCCAAGAGGGAAGGAGAAGGGGATCAGCCACTAGAGACAAAAAAAGCTTGAAGCATGATTTCACTGAGAATATTCTCCAGTCATCATGCCATGCACTTGCTCTGCTATGAGTAGTCAGGCCTCTGTTTCACTGTTTTGAAACATCCCGCTGTAAAAGGAGTAGGGTTGCAGGCTCTTTGTGCATCGTTCTCGTTTTGTTCTGTGTCAAGCTAAGAGGAATGCGACTGAATACTTCACTTACACCCTGTCAGTTTTAATTTTTCTTGCTCTTCCTCTTCCTTCCCTGTTGCCTGTGCCCACTAGTCTGGCTGGGGCAGACTGTGAGGTGAAGGTTGGAGAGGAGCTTCAGTTACAGATCCAGACCTATAAAACGTCTTAAATGATACACACCTCCCTGGAACTGAGGCGAGTCTTGCACCTGTGCTGCAGGGTCACACTAAATACCTCACTGCCTGGCCTTTTTGTGGGAATTCAGTGCTTCCTTCATACAGCCTCTGATCTTCTTTCCTTTGTTAGCATCTTCCCTTCTGTTCCCCCTGCCGCACTGCAGTGAGTCAGTCTCCAAGGCTGTTTCCTACAGCAGAAGGCCACACTGGATCCTGCCCATTTTTCAGATGACTGGAAGAAGTGGAACTGCCTGACTTGGGACCTTAAAGTTGTTCCCAGACCCTGTGATGAGTCCAGTTTTCCCCCTTCACACAGGAGTACTCCCGGTTCTTGGGCTTCTTCCACTCCTCCTGTTGCATGCAATAGCCCAGGCTGCCATCTGGGTCACTTTGCCTGACTAACTTGTGCCGTGACCAGTCCAGCAATGTGCCTGTCCTAATGACCAGGCTGTTAACTCTGCTTTTCTTTCACAGGTAGGAAAGTTGATTGAACTCCTAGCTGGAAAGGCTGGGGTGCTCGATGGCAGATTTCACTACGGAACGGCTTTTGGCGGCAGTAAAGTTAAGGATGTGTGTGAAGATCTTATCCGCCATGGTTATAACTACCTAGGGAAGGACTACGTAACATCTGGGATCACTGGGTAAGAATCTGCTCTTTAGATTTAGGTGTTTCAGGAGAGTGGGGAAATCCTGTTGAGACACATCTGAAAAATCTTCTCGTGTCTCAGAGCTCGGGAACTTTCTCTTGCAAACTGCTCTGTGAGATTGAGAAAAGGGGCTGAAGAGTAATGTGCATTTTTTTTTTTTTTAGAAGCATTTTGTTGTTCCACATTTTAAAAATTGCTAGTGCATGTGTGGCTGTAAGGGGAATGGCCCTTGAGGTACATATGAAAATTTCCCAAGTTTTACTGCCTGGCAAAAAAGCTAAATTCAAGGCTTTCTTCCTGAGAGATAGTAAGAAATTTCAGGTTTCTGTTGGCAGAAAGTCTTACATATGCTTGGAATCAGATAAGCATTTTCATGTTGACTTTAATAGTACTGTAAATATGGATTTGGAGGCAAGCGTCTGTTCCTTGGGAATATTCTCTATGTGCTCTTTTTTCCTTTTTTCTTTTTTTTTTTCTTTCGATTACACAATGTTTCAGTCTGGCATAATACTCTAATCTGCAAACTTCCTGCTGTGTTGATCAGACTGGCTTCTGAGACACAGAGTTCAAAGAACATGAGATAGTTTAGGAACAGGAAAAGGCCATATGGCTTCACATGCCTGCCCTTCCAAAATGTATCTTAATCCTACCTTCCTGCTATTTTTATTATCCTTCCAGTCCCCTTCTTTTCAAGGAGCAAGTTTAGGTCTCTTTTGCAAGTTTTTTTTATATACTTTTTATTTTAATTGCCTTTCCTACCAACTTATTCCATATGTTACTTCTCTTTTTGTTTCGGAGATACGATTTTATTTTCCTTATTCACTCCATATTCCATAAATTGTATGTCAAGTATCCTGGTGCTTGAAACACTTCCTGTTGGTATATCAAGGCAACTTTTAAAAAATCTGACTAATCATGTTCCCTAGGGAGAATAAAATCATCTAGCTCTAAAAATCCCCAAACTTCAGCTTTGTAGTGCCCTATTTAGAGACTTTGCTTAAGGATACCGATAGTTTTTTTCCAAGCAAATTACACAGGCTTAATCTCCTTGTTATGAAATTTGAAGGCAGATTTCATAACAGTGTGAAAGTTTGCAGATTTCAAATGTTTAATGAAGTTTTATTATTTTCTTCAATAGTCACCTTTTGGAATAACACACTGCATAATGTCAGTAACAACTCTGGAAGGGAAGTGCAATACTGTTGTCTCCTGCAGCAAGCAGACAACTGTTTTTGCATTGCACATACCTTTTTTGGTTTTTTCCCAAACAAATCAGTGGCCATGCTGAGCCTGTCTGCCTGTGTTAAATCTGGACATTCTTAGTGCTGAAGGTGGTAGCTGGGTGAAGGTGGTAGCTGGGAAATGACTGAGTGCTTTTCACTGTTGCTTTCTGATCTTTAGGCACTTACACTCTTCTTACAGTTGGGGGTGTTTTAAACACAGAAATCTTTAGCCATTACTCCAGCTCACAGAATGGAGTAACACCCTCTGTATTGCTTACAGATGTTCTCAAGCTGATGAAAGTGCCTAAATTCAGTTCTCAAGAGCCCTTTACCCAGCTCAGCTGAGCCCCCCCGTGCCAGCCAGGGCAGCGATCTTTGTCCCCTGGATGCAGCTGCTGAACAGCGCTGCCGGGGTAGCTGTGCTGATGCACAGCCACTCAAGGAAGGCTTTCACCCGTCTGGGTCTCGGGTTGTGCCTCAGAGTGCTGTGCAGGGAGAATTAGTGGATGGGAACACTGTCAGGCTCATAGTGTGCCAGTGCTAAGCAATTCTTGCAAATGCAGATTCTGAAAGTGCTCCTACAAAAAGAATGTTTTGAGCATTTATGCTGGATGTATTTGTTTCCATATATGCTTCCCTTTGTGAAGGAATGTAAACGGAAATATCCTCAGTCACTCTTCAGGGTCTGGCACATTTACAGTCCTTCCTGGCTACTGATGACATTGTTGAAACACTCCTGTACAGATACAGACAGAGGGGGGACTTGCCGTGGTACAGCTGAAACAGGTACCTGCAGCTGTAGCACCATGTCTGCACAACCTAAGAGCAGAGTTCAGGAGCTTGTTCCTTGCTGCAGTGGAGACAGCAGCATGTGGTGCTGGCACTGTACTGCCCCCACGTTCAGAAAATTTCCCTGGAAGGGGTTTCAGAATGTTTGCCCAGAAAGGCCAAACACATTTTTCTAGGACTCACGATTTCCAAATTGTTTCACGTTTCTCCTGTACATGACACCCTTGCCTCTCTTAAGGTAAATGTGTGCTAACTGTGGATGTCGGTTTGGTTTTTCTTCTTTCAGGGAACCTTTGGAAGCATATATCTATTTTGGTCCTGTGTACTACCAGAAACTGAAGCACATGGTGTTGGATAAAATGCATGCGAGAGCTCGAGGACCCAGAGCAGTGCTCACCAGGTACTGTTACAGGCTAAGCACAAAATTCTTGTGTACATTCAGAAGGATGCCCAGCTGACTGATAGCTATAAAACAAAGTTTGTTTACCTTGTGGTACTTGGCACAAGATGCTGTGAACTGTTATTACACTGTTGCAGACAAAAAATTCTCACAGCAGACGGTGGCAGGAGGTTGTTCTGAAGGCCCAGGTGTGCTCTGTGTGGTCCAAAACTTGAGTTTGCTTCTCAGACTTCTGCTAGCAGCTGGTAAAAACACCATCTGCTGATTTCACAGTACACACTGTGGGCCCTTCCTGTCAAATTGCTCATTATCGTAGGTATTTTAGGAGGTATTTTAACATTTGTACTTTTACAAAATCAGTTATGAGTGGAAGGAAGAAATTTTAAGTATGGTCTAATACTTCAACATACTTTGATAAACCCTTTGGGGAAACTGAAGCCTCTTGTTTTTACTGGTGCTGCTTACTTTTTCTCCTTAAAGCCAAGGCCTATGTCTGCTTGCACTTATGTTCTAAGTTTCTGATACTCCTTGCTCACAAAAAAGAGTTTAGTGCCACAGGCTTTGCTTTGGGGATGCTTCTAGGGGGTCATTTAGTTCACCTCTCTCCGTCACAATAGGATTATTTACTAAAACTTGGCAGAAAATTAAATTCCAGCTAATCTCAAATATTCCAGCAAAGCTTATTCCAAATGTCCTTTGCCAGTCTTTCTGGGCTATTATGTACACTCTTATACCTCGCCTCCTGCACGGTGGTACTCTTCTTTTTGACCAGTCAAAATTTGTACTGATTCTGACCATCGAAATCTTTGTACTGTTTTTCAGATGCAAGCACAGTCATGTCTGTCCCACCCTTACTCTTCCCTATAACAAGCGTGATTCATATTCTTTAATTCTCAGTTTATTTTTATGCCTCTTACCATGTGAGGAGCCACTTCTTTTGCTCTGCCTGGCTGCACAGCAGCTCTTAATAAGCGCAGCTTCTACCTGCTGATGTGCTGTTAGAGAATGGAGGGGCAGGTCTCTGCTGTACTTGATACAGAGGTATCTTCCTCTTTGGCTTTTCATTGCGTATTTCCTATGCCTTTTTGCTTTCCAACCTCACACTGTCCATAGGACAAACTTGTGCTTTCCATGGAAGTAAATACCAGTGGTTGAACTGGGAAAGAAATCGTGAAAAGACTTTGTAATTCTTGTCTGAACTTTTTCATCAACCACACTGAGAAAAGCAGGTGTAGCACAACCACAGTTGCTTGCTTATATGACCGTAAGTGATATTCCCAAATAATGGGCTGTCTGCTCTGTTTTCTGTTCTTCAGTGTGTCAAGCATTATATTGGTCCTTCACATGAAAATGAAAACTCCCCGTCTTAGCTAACAGTACACAGGATTTACTGGAACTCCTGGCTTACCCAAATCCCTTGATCTGCCTTTGTATTGCCTCCCCAACTTCTCAGCTGTTTAGAGATACTGAATTTAAATGAAACTTAAATACCAAGTCAATGTAATGTTTATATGTGAAGACGAAGGTTGTGTGATTTCCCCCACCCCTTACTTTCTGCAAATTCTTTGTTCAGTCACTGGCATCATGCTATGTAGCTAGGCCTCCTTATTTGACTTTCAGGAAAGCTAGTGGATGTTCAATTTATGCTGCCTCTTGACTAGTCTTTCAGGAATTTTCTTTTTTCTCCTCAAATAATTAAACATTTGTTATTGCCATTGCCTCTGCTGAGAGAGTCTGCATTGCCAGCTTTCATATTCGCTATTGTTTTATCATCCATTGCACTTCCTGGAGAGTAGATTGCATCAAAAATCCTTTTTTGATTTTAAAAGTAATCCTGTAACAGCTTCCAATGTGGAATTTGGCTGTCATTGCCTTGAAATGCATTTTATTATATATCAAATGTACCTTAAGTGACAGAGCAAAGCCGTATTTCCATCTGGAATAAGGCAGAATACTTGAGCTTCTTGATCATCACTGATTCTAGCTATTGTTCTGATTAAAACAAGACTTTGCAGAATTGCAAAGCAGCGCTCTTTGTCAACACGGTCAAAACCCACCAGGATGTTGCCCTCTGGACTGGTACTTGAAATGAGATGCAATCCTTAATTTCAATGCTGTGGATAGCTGGCAATTAATCTATAACACAGTTCTATGGATGGTGTTGCCCAGATACAAAGTCTTGCTGAATCTTTTTAATAGATAAGCTGCTGTTAATGTTTCTTACAAGAGAGTAACATAAGCTTTCTGCGTGCCTAGTTGTTTTGATGGACGCTGTCAGAGCTGCCACCCGTGTGTCTCTTGGACATGTCACATGTGCCAGGTCCTGTTGTGCTGCAGGGGAGCAGTGGGACAAACATGGGCCAGGGCTCCTCTCTGTGCTCCGGGAATCTGCAAGCACAGGACGCCCTCCTCCTTCAGGCAGTGTTTTTAGGTAACGTTCCACTTGTTGGAGGTCAGTGTTTCAGCAAACAACTCCATTTCAAACTGGCCACTAGTTGTCCCTGGCAGGCACAAGGGAGATCTGCTGAGACCATGGGGGTAGACTTATTTCCCCCACTGGCCAGTGAAACAAGGAATAAGGCCATTCAGCTGAACCCACTGTTCTTGCAGAAAATGCAGAATCAGTGCCAATAAATTCTTAATGTGCTTAAAAACGCCGAAGTTAATTGTTTTATGATTTTTTTTCCTAAAGGCAGCAGTTAAATAGGATGACGATCTCTTATTTTTTATTTAAAGAGTCGCTGCATTTTATTTAGCATTTAAGGATTTTAAGAACTTACGTTTTTCCTTAATATTAAAGGTATCTCCTTTTAATGATATTCCCAATCTTATTTTCGAGAGTCTGCTTTGTTTTCTGATGTTATATTTAGAATAAAGAAAGAAGTTAGTTGCCCAGGGCAACAGCTGCAGTGTACATGTGTATAGTGGGAAAGGGGAAGGACAAATGCTTTATAAGTACTGTTTTAACATTTTAAACAACTTTTTGTATGAGGAATTTTAAAACTCATGTGAGCTGGAAGAAGAATCTGATAATCTTAGGAAGCAGAAGATGGACTCGTTTCAAAGACTCAATCTCAATATTGAAATTTTTGGTACTTTAGAAAACTACTTTTTAGGTAGGCAGGATTTTGTTTTGTTTTCTTTCAATGAGATCATACTGACAGTGGGAGTGAAACTTAACAGCTAATGCTTAAAGTTGGTTGGTTTTTTGTTTGGGGAGCTTTTTTGTATTTTTTTAATGGAATTTAATCTGCCTTAAAAATCTTTGCCCTGTATCTGTTGGAAGACCCATGGCGTATCTACCCATGGAGTGGAGACTCCATAATTTTTCCAGAGATTTTATCCTCCCATAATTGGGTTGAGACTTTATTTGGGCTCACATTTATAAAGCTATTTTGTCCCGTAGAACAGCACCTGGTGCAACTTCTGAAAGCAGACTTGTGCATTAAATAATATTATAGAAGTCAGTTCATAAAAACAACTCGGGCACTTCTAGCACTGTAGCAAATGCCTGATTCACTGGAGGTCCAAACTGCTTTCAAAATCTGCCTCTTGGCACTTCAGAAGAGAAACTGCATTCACCCCAGGGTTAGTCCTTTAAAGCAGCATCTGAACAGTGATGGTGCCATCCTCTGGGGAGGGGGCCCTGGGGAGTTTAATCAGGATGTAAACAACTTCTATCCATTCTCCCAACAGTGGGAAAAACAGAAGGTTATATGAATGAAAAGGACAATTTGAATTACAAGCAGATTAGTTTTAAGGTTCCAGTGTGGTCAGAGTAAGAGAAACTACTTCCCCCTGAAAACAAATACAACTTGCATCTTTAGAAGATGTTTTGGTCTGGTAATTAGGCTTATTTTTTACATGTTAGAAAAGATTATTAGATGTTGAAGGCTTTTATAAATTCTTTTCTCTGAGTTGCAGTAAGTTATCAAAATCTTATTTTTAATATCTTTAGTAAGCTTAACAAATTTGGTTGTTTGAAATAATAGAAACAAAATATACTCCAAAAGTAATGGGCAAGATCTGTCATTGGATATTTTAGGTGGATTACACTGCTACTGGTGTCAGAAACAGCACATAAACATGAGGTTTCAGGCAGCAGTGAAGCTCAGTAACATCTTTTAAATTCCGTCTCTTTGCTGTCACGTTTCAGGGAATACACAGAGATGGAAATATTTATTAAAATGCATGCAGTCTATTAGTGCTGCAGGAATTCAGGATTGATTTTGCTTCATAGTTTGCTCTAATATTTGCAATCTAAGTACTCCATCATTGTGCTGGTACATGAGAGTAGAACTGATACTATGAATTTGCACTGTGACAAACAAGAGGTTAAAAGTTTTGACTGTATCCAACAAAAAAATTGGCTTGAGCAGTCTTAATGTTAGGTAATATACGGTACCTTATCTTTTTACCTCAATATTTTTAGTGCATACTTGATTGCTTTACTAAAATTTTCCTCTAGCACCATGAGGACAGGGAGTCTCCCCTAAAAATAAACAAGAGTTTGACTTGTGTAGAGGAACGTATAGAACATGAAAATTAGTCTATTAACCATCATACATGAAAAAAATAAACTAGATAAATGTTACTTTTTAAAAAAATAGCATTTCAGTCATGAGTTAGCAATATGTGTACTACTTGTTTACTGATTTATTTTGGTTTTCTCTCACAGATCAAATCCATCTTTATTTTAGAAATTAGTCTTAGCTGTAGTTCAGCTGAAACATTAGGTTGATGATTGATTCATTAGCTGCTGAATATTGTTTCATTTTGTTAGCTACAAACGATAATGTCTCATCAAGAAAGAGTGCCAAATCTGTGTCTAGATTGTCTGGGATACTGTTTAAAATCTTTTTGTTTTCACTTACTCAGCTGCATTCTGTGAGGTAAAGAGCTGTGGCCTGATGCTGCAGTTGCCACTTACAGAACTGCATCATATCGCAGGTACAGGAGCAACACGTTTGTGAGATCAGCAGCTCTGGCTGGTAAAGTGCTGATGTCCATCGACCCTGTACTGCTCCTACAGCTTGAAGACAGGCATTCCTAGACTCGTAGAATGTGAATGTTTTGGAATACTTACTACATTTTCTCAAATGTTTATTTCAAAGGCAACCCACTGAAGGTCGATCCCGTGATGGTGGTTTACGTCTTGGAGAGATGGAACGGGATTGTTTGATAGGTTATGGAGCCAGCATGCTTTTATTGGAGAGACTGATGATTTCAAGTGATGCCTTCGAAGTGGATGTTTGTGGACAGTGTGGCTTGCTGGGGTACTCTGGCTGGTAAGTTGTCAAGTGCCTCTGTGTAACAGAACCTTGCCCTTGGTTGCAGGGCTTCTCAGTTTTCAAGTGCTCACAGGCACCAATTAACGGTCCCACGCACTTTAATCAAAAGCAGTGTCAGTGTTCAAAATTGGTATTTGGAAAATTGATGACAAGGAATGGTTCTTTATTGTGGTCTGATTGAAGTTAGGACTGAATTGAGTGTGTAGTCAATGGGCCAGGGATCTCTCCTGTTGTGGGGGCACAGGTATTCTCTTCCACAGCCAAGCTGTTCCCTTCAGTCTGTCTGCTGACCTTCCATCCCACCCTTGCAAGGGATTATCAAACACCCAATCCCATATATCATCTCTTTTTTGAAAAGGAGAAAACAGCAGTGTCAATGTACTTGACGCCTCTGCCATCAGAAATGAGGTTCCTGGCTGGGCTAGTCACACATCTTCTGGTGCAATCCCATCTTGAACCTCACAGGGCTGAAGAGTGAGAGTGGGCACAGAAGAATAGGAGAAAAAAGCAACCAACATTCCCTGCTTTCTTGTTCTCTAGCTATGGAGTTCATAATCCCATGCATTTGGCTTTCGTTGGCTGTGCCCCTCCCAAATGCCTTTTGCTTTGCCGTCTTGTAAAACAAGGAGTTCCTCCTCAAAGCATCAGACAAATGCACTGATCCCACGTTGGAGCCTGAGAGACAAGCAGCTGTCTGTTTGGAAATTCAGCTGGCTTCTGCCTAAATGCCTTGTCCCTAGGAAACTTCTCTCTAGGCTAGCTAATGGTCTTGCTGTCTTACTCTGAGACCTAACCCAGTACTGAGTTGGTCTCCTGCAAACAAACTGGTTTTTCTTGTAGGGGAAGCATAAAACTGGATGTCAAAGCAATGTGGAGCTCACCACGTGTAGCACACTGGGTTTTGGTTTAACCATTTTTTCTCTTCAGCAGTTTTGAGATGTTAAAGTTGTCCAGTAGGATGCTATTATTAAAAGATAGACAAACATCTGTTTGTAGTCTTAGAGGTGAGGGAAATGTTTTGCTTTAACCTGGTTTTGTTTTAGCCAAGCAGAAAACAGACTTGTGAGACCAACTGGAATTTGAGATACAATGTTCTTGCAAGCTTTGCAAAAAGAGGTGACCTGAAATCCCATCACTAAGGCAAGAAAAAATAAATGGTGCAAGTTCGAGTTAGAAGTTACTCTAATGTTTATGGTGGGGAAAGATGGAGAGTTAAAAGGAGGAGGAGAAAGATTAATTTCTAAACCTCAAAAGAGCACAGTTGGAAACTTGCTGCACCTTGGATATCAGTATCAATCTCTTGGGAGAGGCAGGAAATTGGACTTTATTCACTTCAGTGCCTCAAGAGTGATTTTCCTATGATATAATGAAGGAGGAAAGTAAGGTGTATTCTCAGCATGTAGATGTGTAAAAGTGACAGCTACTGTTTCTGCCCTTGGTCAGACCTTTCTTCTGAAGCGTGTGGCTTCTGGCAGAAACCAAGCACCACCTTTGTCTGCTCACAGCAGCAGCAGCTCTACTCCTGGTGGAGCAGAGGTTCAGACAGAGGTGGGTAAACACGTGTAATCCAGAGCAGAGAATGAGGCCTGCTCTGGGCATCCCCTTGTGACTGGTGATTTTCAGCTGGGCATGGTCCTGCTGGCTCTTGTGCCATAACTCTTTTTGAGAGTCCTGTTTTTCTTGAGTGTGTGTTCAGTGTAAGGAGTGAGGCTTTTTTCTGATCCAGGTCTCTTAAAACTACTGCAATGCAAATAATTGTAGGAAGTAGTGTGAAAGGAAGGACATGCCATAAGTCAAAGAACCAACCACTTCTAGCTGTGTAAAGCATTGCCTTTAAAAATCCTCACATGCAGATGTAGCTCCGTTATTTTTTCAATAAGACCTTGACTTTCAGCGCAGTCCTTGAAGATTTTCAGAGTCCACAGGAAGTGGAGGTACTTTGAAGAAAATTAGCAATTTGAAGTTTAGAAGTAATACTACATTTTATTTTTCAGGTGTTGCTAATACATTTCATTATTCGAAGTTCATAGCAAAGTTTAGTAACTATTTAAATTATCATGAAAGAAACTACTGTTTCAGACAGAGCCAGACATTCTTGCAATCTGATTCTGTGAAAAGCTGTCTGATGTGTGAGAGTAATCAATAAGAGAGTTTCTGCTAAATTTTATACTGTCTACCAGTAGCTGAAGCAAGTGGCCCTATAATGAGCATCACAGTAGAGACCGAGTCATTAAGAGAAACTTCCAAATGGGTCTTTTCAGTGACTCAGGCATTAACAAGACATTGCTGCAAGAAACCTTTAAGAAACATTGTTTGTGGGTAGCATTAAGGGCACTTGTCTTATGGAAGATGAGCCCTTCCTCTCAGAGAAGGACAAGCCCCTGGGTACGTTTTTCTTCAAGACAGTAACAGCAGATCAGTTTCGGGGCCTGAACTGGTATTTTCACAGGGAAGGCGGCTGTTGTGGCAGTGACAGAATTTGTCCCTGTAAAAAATGCACTTGAGACCTACTATGATTTACTGGGTTTATGCAAATTTTCCAGCTTTGCTGTTGTACAGGTGCTCAGGAGCAGAACTCCACTGAATGCAATGAGCAGAATTTGGTCCTTTTTTGATGATAAGTTGAGGAGTTATTCTGATCTCTCTCGTATGTGCATTTTAAAATATACATGAAGAAAAATTTTGTTACTGGTCCAGATTCAGCCTTGAATGGCACAGTTGCTTTTTCCTCACCAGTTTAGTGTCAATTCTAATACCACATGGTCTTTCAAGTACTTGTTTCTGTGATCTCTGTTTGACGGAGTTCTGTGCACCTTTCTGGGTGGTCCCCATCCAGTACAAAGCAGGCCCAGAATGGTGCAGCTTTGAGCCTGGGGGTGCAGTGAGTAGTCTCTGCTCCTCAGTCCCTAGGAGCTGTAATCGGATGCCAGACATGTGCTCAAAGCAGAAAGGTTGTGTCTCATCAGGCTTCCAGGGCCTGCAGGACTGCTCCTATTGAGAGCAACTGCTTGCTTGCCATCATCAGAGAATGGCTCCCATTTAATGGTCACTTCTCCCACCATAAAATGTACCTATCCCTATAAATACGGACTAGGGCAGTAGTTATAAACCTGCATTTACTGTCAGCCTCATTATGTACCACAGAAGCCTGCAGGAGTTTTGCTAATTCTTCCTTAATTGGATCTTCAGACTGTTAAGACTTTATGCCAGAAATATAAATTTGAAACACGAGAACAAAAAAAGAGCTTTGTTAGACCATTAGGAAGTGCTGAGTCACTTTGTGTTCCCAACGGAGTGTCTTTCTCAACTCTCCAAAAACAGAAGATGGAATATACAGGAGAATGGAGAAATAGGGAGGTTGGAAACTGATTTTTATAAGAAATATTTTCTTCCACCACTGAACTTGAGTCCCAATACTGTAAAGATGGCTGACTAGCCGATTTATTCCTTATATAGTCAAGGTTATATCTATATGACAAAAAATCCCTTTCCCCCTGAATTTTAAGATCATTAAAGCAAGGAGCACAAAGAATATGTGTTAAAGCAGTTTTACTGGGTTTCTGTCCTGACTGAAGTTTAAAGATGTAAGATGAGAAGTGCCTCTTTTCTGGAAAGTGAAATAATTTGAGACATTATAGGGCAAAATTGCATATTAAAAACCTTCTTTCTTCCTGACTCTTCTTTTTGTGACACATATATAACACAGAAATTGGACCGTTAACCATTTTTTTCAGAAACACTTGGCTTTGTTCACCTCCTTTCTGTCACTCTGCAGTGCTGAATTTGTGTTGACATTTATGTGAGTGCTGAAGAAGCAGAAGTCAGCTCCTGAGCATTGTGATTGCCCTCCAAGAAAAGTCCAGGTTTAACATTAAGCTCCTATTGACTTCAGTCAGATTACTTAAGGACTTAAAGCTATGACTTAAGCACTAAAATGTGTCTGAAGCATTTGGTGCTTCTAGGACTGTGGCCAGTGTTTAAATGTAGATGGACAAAACATCAGGAGCTAGTGGTAATTGGGGTTTTTTCAGCAGAAATTATGGACCGACTCTAACTTTCTTCTTGTTTGTTTCCCTAGGTGCCACTACTGCAAATCATCGTGTCACGTGTCTTCTCTGCGCATACCTTATGCCTGTAAACTCTTATTCCAAGAACTGCAGTCCATGAACATCATACCTAGGCTAAAACTAGCTAAGTACAATGAATGAACAAGATGAAAAAGACCAAAAAAGTACCTTAAGAAATTGAAATCCAGAATATCTAACTGGGAAGTTTTTTGGTGAACAGGAATGAAGTCTAAAACCTGAGTGAAGGGAGGTGCAAGACAGTAGGAAATGTTTCTTACATATCCTCCTTGTTTTTAAGCTGACATGGAAGAGTCTGTCAGTAAAACACACTAGGAGCAGTTCTGAAGCCTTGATTAGTCATGAACAGGACATGTGGGAATTGTGGAATGAGGCCATGGTCCAGCAAAGCACTTGGATCACTTCAAAAAGTCCCGTGCTTGTGTTTGAAAAGGTCTTTGCTGGACTAGGGCTTAAGCCAAGTTAAATACACATCTTATTCGTAGAAGTGAAAAATGTTTTCCAAACCAATGTAATAAATGTTCTAAATAATACTGGCTGAATATGTTGATAGTTGTGTAAGGATGGTAAGGCCTTATAATGTCTAAACCATTTTCTGTTCCTGAAGCAGTTTGTTAAAGCGTTAAAATTTTCTAAAGTAGTGACAATGTTAGAGAAATGAAGCTCCTTTCTCAAGAGCTTGAGATCAGACATTTTGAGTGAGATTTCAACACGCAGGTGCATTTGTGTGCAAGCAGTGGTGTGCTTGTATAGGTAATCTGCTCTCAACTGAATGTACACAGTTTCCATGAAGCTCAGGGGAGGAGGTGACTGCATATGTACCAAGTGCATGATACAGCACACAGATACCTATTCCATTCCTTCTGAGGGTAGTAGATCTGATAATACACTGGCTCAGAGCCCTGAAAAGACAGGCTGCAAACACTAGGTAATGATGTGTGAGTCTAGAGGACTCTAGAACTTTCTTAAAATATGGACATAGCCAAAACATTTTAAGAACAAAACAAAACCAAACCTATGAAGAACAAATCCTTCACTGACAGTGAAGCAGGTTTGAATGACCTGAAAGGATTTAGAAAAGGAACAGCTGGATTTTTTCATGAGGTCTAAGGCCTAGAACTAAAGCAGTGGATGAACTACGAGTCATTTAGTACCCTAAACTAATGAGCCCTTACTCAGCAAAGCATGCAGTTCACTTTTTAAGCAAAGGACATCAACATGCGCAGACTTCATCTGTCCTTCAGTGAAAAGCAGCGCCCTGGGTCAGTGAGGATACAGAACACTGCCTATGATCTAGAAGTTCTGAGATGCTCTTTGGCTCCTCATATGGCTGAACTCTGTGTGCTGGTGCTGACAATCCTGTTGATCCTGACACTGCTCGTGCAGTCACGTCGCTGCTGTTCTCTTAGCTCTTAAGGAACGCAGATGAGTATCGGCCTGAGTAGGTTTCTTTTTAGCCTTCCACCACATGCTTAAACTAGTACTTCTGTGTTCAGGCTTAAAAACCAAGCCTGAAGAAATAGATTCTACTTTTCTTCTCTTTTTTTTTTTCCCCCTTTTTTCTTGCAATTGGACTGATGACAACACAGATGTCAGCACAGCACAACTGGATTGGAAAAGCTCTTGAAGCACCTCTTCCAGGATCCAAACAGCTCAGGGTTATTTACAAAAGAGTTTTAAGAGAGTGACATGCTGCTTCATGCTGGAGGAAGAGGTTAACCAAAAGCCCCAACCAAATGAACAACCTCTGCATTGGTGCCCGAGATGGCCCAGCTGCAGCTCGGGAGCACCAGCAGAGGGAGTGAGCCTCTAAGGCTGCGGCTGCTGGGGGGCACCACGCAAACCCGCTGAGGATAAGGGTCCTCGCTCCCTAGTCCTCTCCTGAGTGGTCTCCTAGGTTGGGTGGTCAGAGCTGCAGGACATGAAAGACTAAGCAATGTGTGCAATTACACCCGTGGAAATTGAAGCAGTTACAGCAGAGACGGCGGAGGAACAAAGGAATGTGCTCATGAGTAACCCCATTGAGAGAGCAGGTCTGTGTGCAGCCCTGAGGAAGAACCTTGCAGCTCCTTCACCTCAAGCTGATGAAAGTGTGGGGATGATTTGGTTTGTGAAGGTGAAGGATATCCTCTGTAATAGCTGAGGTTTAGGAAGAAAGGGGCAGCCTTAAGAATGATGGATCCAGTAGAGCATAGACGTGTCTGGCAGTAAGTGAGGGTCACCCACTATGAGCTACTCTGGTGATACCTACATCAGTTGCATTAACACATTACTGCTGCCTAACCTAAGCCTGTGCCTACACTGCAGGCTTATTTGAGTGCAGATTTGAGTTGAAACTCTGATACTTACTGTTTACCTCTCTCTAAGAGGCTGCCTATGTTCCATCATAATTGACACCTGCAAGTAATCTCTTGGCAATGGAATAAGCATTACAAAACCAGCAGCAGAAACAGAACAAATGTCTGTGGATTCCTGGAATATGGTTGGCCAAAGCCACAATTCAAGGAAGGAATCTTACTGCAGTCAGGAAAAAATTATAATGCATGGACTGATCAGGTAAAATACATTCTCAGAACCCCAGAGCTGTCACACTACTTTCTTCTGGTGAGCCTCATCCTTGCAGCCCTTTGAATTATCTTCCCAGACAACCTCCCCTCCCCCCTTTTTATACTGTGAATGCCTTCACAAAGAGGTCTTACGGCAGCTCATGGCTGTACTGCTGGAGCTGGCCTTGCCCGGATCAACCCTGCCATCACTGTCTAACTGCTGCATTAGATACCATATTCTGAACAACACCTGACAAAATCTGAAGGCTTGTAGTACAAGGAGCTCTGTGGCTAGAAAACGACCATAAGGCTTTCATTCCATTGCAACTTCTTTATTCCTTGTACATAGTGTCCGGGAGAAGCTTTCTAGAAATGCTGTTCGGCAGGAAGGTCTTGAGCATCAGTCCCAGCTGAAATGCCAAATACAGTCCAGTTTCTGATATGTGCTAGAGATGTGTGCTGCTGTTGGAAGACACCAAACTCCATGTGGTATGTTTAAGTGGCCACTTGCTTTGCAGACAGAGGGTTAAATGCTGTGTACCCTATTGAGTACTGTGCATGTCCAGCCCTCTTGTTTGGTTGTGAGAAAAAGAACGAAGCCAGGGCTGAGCTGCAGAAGGGTATGGGGTAGGGAGCAAAGCACAGGGCTTCTGGCCAGTTCTGGAGCTGTGAGCAACACGGGTCAGTAGTTTAGAGTTCAGAAACAGCTTCACATCATTTACATAACCCTCACAGGTATTTAACTTCTTTTTTTTTTTTTAGAAGGTAAATGTATCCAAACATAGAAATGAGAAAAAACAAACTATAAAGAAAAATTAAACCAGACTGGCCAATTTTGGCATTCAAAGAGGATATATTATGAAATAAAGGCATACTGAGATGTAATAATTTTAAGATGAAAGTAAAGGAAAGGGCTCCCACTAAGCACAACTGGTTTTTTTGTAATGCCCATATCTCGTTAAGATTTTTCCTGACAAAGAAGCTTCAATGTGCAGCAAAGAGAGCTTTAAATTCATTGGACTTCTTACTTTCTGCTTAAACAAAAAGGAAGGAAAGGGAGGAAAACCAATGAAAAACATAGACTCATGATGATGAGAAATTACTGTATGTCTTTTCTCATGTTTTCTAATGGTAAGTAGAAAAATATCTGTGGTTTATAGCAAAATGGGAGTCTGTCATAATTAAAAACCTATAAAGACTGAAGAATATTTCATTGGTTAGTGGTAACAAATGGCAAACTAATGAAAAGTGCTGTGCACCTGACAAGGGATTTGCAAGCCCTGCTCCGACCACACCTGTAAAGTCTGACAGTAACTGGTGTCACACAGCTGTAAAACGAGAGGGGCTGGAAATGTGTCTGTGCTTTGCCCCAAGGCTCCTGAGAATGAGGACGGCCCAGTGAGAGGGAGCATAAGCCTTGAAACAAGGGCTTGCAGCCCTCCCCCGGTGACCCACAGGAGCCCTCCTCAGCCGTGTCTCAGCACAGGCACCTCCGGAGCTGTGGCAGGGAGCTGGCTGAGCGCTGCCGAGAGCCCCCTCCAGCCAGCCTCTCCTCCTGATGGGGCTGAGGATTGTTTTACAGCCCTTTGCCATTTCAGCAGGGCCATGGGGCTCTTGATGAATTCCCTGCTCTGAAGAGGACGTGACTTGCCCAGGGCCACAGAAAGACCGTGCCAGAACTGGGATCAGGGCTCCACGGTCCCCAGGTGCCAGACACGTGCTTGCCTTAAAACTGAGCACTTCATCAAACCATAAAATCCAGCCAGATGGTGACTCTTTGCTATTATCTGGACCAGTGCTGGGAGGCTTAACGTGTGCAAGGCACGGTGAGGATCCGGATTCCAGTTTCCGTGTCTAAGGCTCAGAAGCCCAGAAAATGGATCCATGTTTTAGACCTAAATGGCTGCTAGAAACTTGAACATGTTTGAACACAAGTTCTGACTTCAGTCCATCCTTCTCATGAAATATTTCTACCTCAGCATGAGTCCACCAGTTTCGGGGTGGGGGTTCTTTCTCTAGGAAGGGGTAGAAAGGTGCAGGAGTAAGGACAACTACTTTTGTCAATCTCACTCTGCCCTGGATATGTGGCCCCAGTCAGACTCTGTGCTTTCAGGTAGCCAAGACTGCGTGAATCAGTTTTGCCCCTCTGCAATCATTTACTGACTCACCATATGAACCTGGGAGGCAAATACAGCCCCTCTGCCTTCCTTACATAGGAACGTACATCCCAAAACACCAGAACTTTCAGTTAAACTCTCCAAACCCAGGTCAGAGGTAATACAGAGAATTTTTGAAGTTGGATTTTTTTAAAAAGCAGTCTATATGGCTTTATTCTCTTTCTGTCTCAAAATCAACAGCAAAGATTTTTGTTGTCTACCCAGCAAATGGACTTCGGCCTTTGTTCCATCTTCCAAAAACTCCTTCCAAGCTCCTGAGCTGCCCATTGCTCTTTGCATCTCATTGCTGGGAAAAAAAACAACTACTATCTATTTCTCCTAACTGCAGTTACCCCTTTACTTGTGTGTTTTCTGAGGCAGGTAACTCTGAGGTGGTTCCAGCGACCACGTATTTTTTCCAATAACTTTGTTGTGCATGACCTTGTCCCCTCCTCCCAGTCAGTATATAAACAGCATGTTAGATCCAAATCAAAAGCAATTCCCTGCTGCTAACTGCAGCAGAGCCTTTGTCTTTCGCTAGCCTGAGTTTTGGGGAGCTTCTTGACCTATGCATATGCTTTACCATTCCAGACGGTGCACGGTAGTTATTGTCTACTTGACAATAAAACATTTTAAACAGAGAAAGAGCTCAAGAACTAAGAAAAAAATTAGTGTGCTAAATAATGAAGTTCTGATTTCTTGCTAAAATTATGTTCTAATAACGGAAACAGTTTTCCCTTGAACTCCTGGTGAATTGGAAACTTAAACTCTGCATTCAGGCCTCTCCCCCTGCCAGTCAGAAGCAGGCACTGAAGGTAATTCTCTGTGCTCCAGGCAGATCAAAAGAAGCTCATTATCAGTCGATCATCTAAAAGGATATGACAGCTTCACATCCAGTTGTTCGGCAGCTGAGATGCAGTCTGGAATGGATCTTTTCTGTGTCTGTTGTCTATAATAGCTTTTAGGGCTGGCTCTTCTTCCAACACACAGTACAAATCCTCTGGTAACTAGTACCAGCCACACACAACAAAAGCCAGCTAAATCTGGTGTAAGCTCGGAAATCGATGACTGCTTGCCCTTTTCTCAAACTCAAGTCAGCAAGTGTCTCCCAGGCCGAGCGTTCTGGGCAGCAGCCCTGGGGGCAGCAGTTCTTCTCAACTCCTATGGATGCTGAAACTAGCCAGGAGAGTGAATTCCCTTCCTCCACGCAGACTGACCAGTGGCCAGTGTGAACCAGCTATTTCCACTGATCACTTCTGGCAACACTGTCACTGCACTGCTTTATGAACAGAAGAGAGCTCAGGCTGAGCTCTCTTTCACAGACATTAATAAGAGAAGATCGCTGAAGGCTGGCTGTGTTCATCTTCAACAAACCTTGGCTTCAGAAATGTCTACAGTTACAGCATGCCAGCTGTAATTCATGTTACTTTTCTTTCCAGCCAAAAGGAAGGTACCCCCTGCCCCGTGCATGTGCAATCCATCATTTGCATGCCTCTGCTCTTCTGCTCATTTTCTCCCAGATACCTGCATATGTGTCTGCCCCTAGCCACTTTCTCGTGGTGCTTGTTTCAGTTAAAGGCTTTTGAAGGAATTGGTGCACGTGTTTACCTAGGCAGCCTTTTGATGTTCCTCTCCCAGTTCCTGCATCTGTCAGCATCATGTTCCCCAAGCACAGACAAAGAGTTGATTCCAGAAGTCATCTGTCAGCTTACTCCATATCCTGTCCTTCACCTATACGTATAGCTTCCTCAGGGGTGTTAATATATGTAAAATAAAGTTAACATTTCCTGTTCTGGTAATAAAGATGACTAAGTGGGAAAGAGAAGCCAGTACAGAAACAAGATCCTTCTCTGCTTCTTCCATGGGATTTGCCTAGTAGATGAAGATAGCAGAAACAGGAATAGAGCTGGGAAGGAGGGTTGACAGAAGCATGGGTTCATACTGAGAGGAGGAGGCTGCTGGCTCAGGCAAGAAAATATGGAACCACTCACAGACTGCAGCCACTGCTAAAATAATGAAGTGTCACTGTGTGTTTGGCTGTTGCCAGCAGTCTTACAGCCTGCACAGAGATACACGGGATCCAGAAGGATCCCCTGAGTCACTGAACTCAGATCCCTGGTATTTCAAAGAACCATCTTACGTAACTCCTTTCACAAGGAATTCCCATCCATTCCTAAAACTAATGCGGGCTGGTGTCCCTGATAGTCTATGGGAAAACTTCTGTGGAACTTCAGCCTAAAGTTGCCTTTAAGTAGAACTACCTAAATTAATAGATAAGAGAGGGGGGTTTTTTGTTCCTGTGCCAGTAGTTTTGTTGAAAATGCTGTTCTTGGTGTTTTCCCCCAAAATATTTGTTAACAGATTCTCCGAGTCTAGTACCAGCATAAGGAGCTTTTTATGGCAGAAAAAGTGTGGTCACACCCTACTGGCACAGACAGCTGCAGAGTGGAAGACAGTCCTAGAAATGTGTTTTTCTGAAAGATCTCAAAATACCTGGATGATAAGTTGATACACACTATCATACTTCCACTCTGCCTCTGCTTTGCTAAACCATCAAAAGAAACTCATTTTCTGTCGGTGGCCTAAAATGGTATGTCAGCTTTGCATCCAGTTGTTCAGCAGCCTGTAAAGTACCTTCTGGTCTCTTGATGATCATGTTCTTCCCTCCCGCACCAACACGAGTTTGTTTTCTTTCTTGAATAAAAGTGGTATTCTTTTCACAATAGCAGCAGAATCCCTCTCCACTGAAAATGCATCATCTGATGCAGCATAGGGTTAAACTCCATATATTTTATGGCTTGTAGATGATCCGCATAGGCAAGAACTGGGAGTGAAATTTCCCAGTTGTGTACTTTTTGCATCCTTGCTGAGATCTGCCCATTGTATGAAATCAAAAACTGCAGCTAGTGACTTGTAGTACTGCCATCTGAAAACTGCCAGCCTGCAGCACAGGAGATGCTTTGTTTTTTCAGAAGAATAAAGTACTTTACTAAGTGTCATACGGGATACCCAGAAGCATGAGATTCTTTTTAAACAGGTAAGCAAAACTCAAACAAGAAAGAATAACGGAGCTGTGAAGTACACTGGGGTGATCTGAAACATTTGAGGGGGGATTAGGTAAACAGGAAGGCAACAGCATTGATATATTCCACAAGAATGGGGGGACAGGAACTAACCTGGAGGGGCAGGGAGTAAACACATTGCAACAAGTACCTTTGGTCTGACAAAAGTGCCGCTGCTGATCCTGCCCACACATTATCCTTCACAGAGAACGTACACCTTTGCATCCTGTCAAAGAACAGCCCAAGCCTCTAGACATCCAGGCTGCGCTAAATCCTGTCTTTCTCATCGCCCCCAGAAAGAACGCATCCCTGTGTTCACAAATCCCGTATTTTCATTTTGCTCATCTCTGGAACATCAACAACACGAGAGCATCTCTGAAACTTTACACCGGTGAAGGTGGAATTCCCACAAGCGCAGGTGCCCGTGATGGAGCCCCTGCGGCTACCACGGCAGGTGTTCCACCGCCCTTCCAGAAGCCAGGCCCCTGCCTGCGGGCACCTCCCCGCGCCAGGGAGCGATGGATGGCGAGTGCCCGCGGGCTTGTGCCGGCCCGGGGCTGGGCGCCGGCTGCCGAGGGCTGTGACCACCCGGGGGAAGCCATGCGGGCACCAGGTAACTCCCCCGCGTACAGGCGGCGCCGGCGGCATCTCCTGGGTTTTAAAGTTCTCGCGGGTTTCAAAACCCCTTGAAGACGAGCCCCGCTCAGAGACAAAAATACCCCTGAGGTTTTTGTGGGGCTTCTGCCCCCGCGCAGGGCCCGGGGCTCTCCCGGAAAGGGCGAGCTGGCTCCGAGGGGCCCACGGCCTTCCCTCGGGCTCCTCTCAGGCCTCGCACCATCCACGGTAAAGCCTTGGGGGAAAAGAAAGTGGGAAAAAACCCATAAAAATGTGGGGAAATGTAACTGTTTTGGTGGTGACAATCAAAACCCACCCGCACGGCCCACAGGGGCGTTTAGCGGGGGAGCTGAGCGTGTCCCCTCGCTGTGGGAGCGGGACGCTCCCCGATCCGGGCCGTGTGGGGGAGGCGGCCGGGTCGGAGCCCCGCAGGGGCGGCAGCCGGTGGCCGGGCAGCCCCGAGGAGGCCGGGGCGGGGGCGATGGGTCCTGCCGGACAAGGCCGAGGCGGCAGCAGGAGCC
>VZTA01025743.1:298411-385881 GCA_013398855.1 Mohoua ochrocephala | reverse complement strand
GGGGCGCCCCGAGGGGCGGCCGGGGCGGGCGGGGGAAGCTTTGCGGGCGACCCCGAGCGCTAAGAGCGGCTTTCCTCAGCCGCAGCCCCCCCTAGTGACATCGGCACGGGGAGTGCGGGGCGCTGCCGCGGGACACAGCCCCGCGCCGCCCCGCAGGAGCTGTCCCACGCAGGAGGATGCCGCCCGGTCGGGAGCGGCGTGCGGGGACGCGGGGCTGCGTGGGTTTCCCGGGGGGCTGCCAACCCTCCTGCCCCGCGGCACCCCCGGAGGAAGCCCCCGCCGCGCCGCTCGGGGAGCAGAAGCCCAAGGAAACAGAGGCGAGTTCTTGGAGCGCAGCTTTCCTGCACAGCTCAGTAAATATCCCTCGTTATTTCAGTGTTGGAGCCAGGCAAAACCTCCGCTGGTTTTCAGGCGCTAGATGGATGAGATCCTTGGGACTTGAAGCTGAGACTTAGGAGCTGATCCAAAGCCCATTAAAATGAGCAGAAAGCCTTTCAGTGCTGTCAAGGACGTTGGGATTAGGCCCTTAAAGCAGTTTATTTGAACCGCGAAAAGCTGCTTCCACCGCCTGGGTTGAAAACTTTGTGGCAGTGGCCAGATTTCAGTCTATCTTCTTATCAACATAGACAGGTGTTGCGGCAGTAGTGGGTGACCTTTGCTACGAGTTTGACATTTTAAAAGGATCTAGCATATTAAGCATTGATTGAAGAGAATTAATGGCATTCATATCCTGCTTCAATTAATGAAATTACCAGTATTGATAATAAATACTTGAATGCTAGTGGGGAATGGAGCTGTGACATTTCAGAACGTATGTATGATGCTAAAGTGTGTGATCCTAGGTCCTGATTTGTTTAATCCAAACGAATGATTGATTTTGCTTCTGAAAACTGTTTGCTTCGCTTATTGCAACACAGGAAAGAGGAAACTTGCTATTGGCGTTTTTCCCTTGCTTTCCTGGAGCACTTTTCATACTTTTTTATTCCAATAAGGAAAAAAAAAGTTCTTTATTGTTTTGGAATTTGTGTTTATAAAGGCTCTAACCTGCTGAGCAGTTAGGATGATCCAAGGATTCTTTCGAATCCTAAATTTGATACGAGACGGAGATGCAGAAGAAATAACACTGGTCCTTTATATGGTTGAACCTGAGTATTTGCCCCGTGTCATTTTGTATCTTATAAAATTTCACAAATCAAAGAAACGGAGCAGGGAAAAAATCCCAAAAAACACAATAAAAAAATGTTTTCTTTCCTGCGAGCTGCAGAGTTTGTGCGGGCAATGTTTGTGCGGCAGGGCTCGATCCCCGGCAGCTCCTCCTGCCTTCAGCAGCAGCAGAACAGGGATCTAAACCCAAGTCCCACCACTGGATCAGGTCTTTATTCCTGAAGGGTTTTAGTAACTTTGTAAAATCTGTAGGGATTTTTAAGAGGTTTGAAATGTGGTCAAAATTGCCTTGACCTAAGTTCATCTTCTGAGTCTGACTCAGAAAAAAAAATGATTTAATGATTTATTTGTCTGCTAATGGATTAATTCTAAAACTCTCGGAGAGGGGCAATTGTGATATTTTTCACTGCTCTGCAGTATTTACCTGCAGTAAAGATCTTTAAAAGGATAGAGAGAAAAAAGAACTAAACCAAGGTTTTGCATAAGAATAGCCACAAAACTGTAGGAAACTGTTTCATTTATTTAAGTTGCAGTTCACGGTTTACAGTCCTCAAGATTTTATTTGAGTGTAACCCACATTACAAAAGGGACTCTGGATTCTCACAGATAAAACTTTTGGGTGTGGACTGTAAAGAAACCTGTAGCCTCCACTGGCCTATTTCAGGTGCACCTTTACCATGGTAAACATATATTGAGCAAAAGATCTTCTCAAAATTAGAAGGGATCATTTTGTGCTAAGCTACTTGTGATGCTGCTACAGCTGTCCCACAGAAAGTCATCAGAAGAGTATCCTGCTTCCATCAGGGTTGTTGGCTTGCTTGCTGTTAGAAAATCAGGCTGGTTTTCAGCTGGCAGTGCAGTGAGTGTGCAGGCAAGGAAGAAGGTCAGTGTAGCTGTAAAATCTGCTATGTCTCTGCATGTAAACACCTTTGCATTTCGCTAGCTTAATTTGCAGCTGGTTTGCATGTTAGGACAGTCATAAAGGGGTGCATTCTCTGGAATACTGTTTCCATACACAGGATTTCAGTATAGCAAACTGAAGATCAAACCGTGGGATCACTGAAATCTGCACGGTGATGAAATGTTAGTACCTCTTCAGATCAAGACTTTTGAAGAGGTGGCCTTAAATACAGCTGGGGCTTGATGGTTCATAACAATGCCTTGAGAGCAGTGGTGGGCTGTCATGTAACTAACACAAATATAAGGTCAGTCCTTTGGGGATACTTGATGTGACATTGGAGTCCAAATAATTAGCTCACAATTCTGTGAGCGCTGAGGTTTGTGAATTTCCTGAGTTCACCCACTTGTCTGTTTCCCTGCATCTGTGCTGGATTTTCTGTTTGTTTCATTGTGTGTGAAAATGAATACCCGGTACGACGTGACCCCGCTGGAGCCCAGCGTCCCGGCAGCCAAGGGGGTTTGATTGCTGACATACTGGTTAGGAAGATGGATAGCATAAAGGGTATTTGATGGCTGAGCGATCCTATAGATAACAAGTGTAGGAAGGAAGAGTATGTGGCGATGATTGAGCCAGTGGAGGCCTGCGTGGGTTTTTTAAGATGTCTGTACCCCTGGCATGTTTACACACGTCTTTTAGATCCTATAGGATTGTCTATATGTGCTAGGGAGTTTCTGTGAACTTTGAAAACCAACACGATTTGCTGTTAGAGACAGGTACCGATCCTGCAGTGGCTCCACAAGGGAAACACCTGTTGAAGTCCATGTGTGTGCCTGAGAGAGAGCAGATGCCCACGGTTAGCATGTAATGATCCCTCCCCAGAGCTGCGAATGTGTAATAACTTAATTGTAGCTATTTTACATGCATAACTAGCAGTACTGGCCTGTCTTCATTTACATTTATTTTCTCTCAGGAGACTTGCAGCAAGAGTGGTTTATTGGCTATAAAATAGTAGCCAGTGTTAGAAACGGTGCGTAAAGTCGGCGTCAGTCTTTCTCGCTTGCTGCAAGAGCTGTGGTTTCATTCTCTGCATGTAAACACATGTTGGATTAAATGCTTTTGACCGTTCTTCCCTTCCTGATAAATTTGAAATCAGGAAAAAGTGGAAAGGGTTAAATAGAGCATTGGCTCTCACTGCACCCAGTAAGGGAAAGCTCATTTGCAGCTTAATTTGCCTCAAGACTGAGATGTGAAATGCGGGGCTCAGTGCTGTCTTGTTTCCTTCGCGTCAGCTACAGTTAAGCACTTTGTTTTCTTTTATTGGTAATTGAACTTCATTTCTCTGAGATGGAAGTTGTTACAGGAACCAAGGAGTTGATTCACAGCTATGAATGATGTGTTCACAATTAATTAGCAGCTTATGCTGAGCATTTTTGTGCAGGGTACCAAATATTATCATAATAGCAAACAATGTATTTCAGATAGCTGGAACATTCTCTGAGTGAGCGATTCCCTGAAACTTACAGCCCTGGGAATCAGAGGCATTCGATTTCAGAGTAGTAGGCTGGGGACATATGCTGGGATTTCATCTGTTTTCTAGGCTGGCTGTAGTCACAGTCTGATGCTGTGATCATCACCCTGACAGACTTCGCGCTGGAGCTTTGGGCGCTCGTGAACCCCGTGGCAGGGACTCAAACACTTAAAACCACAAAATCCTCTTCTCTAGGAGCTTTGGTTTCCTTGCTGAGATTGTATCTAGAAAAAAAAAAGATATTTGCCTGGAAGAAAGGACTACAAGTTTCAAGTGTTAGAAATCACTACCCTCTTTTTTTTTTTTTTTTCTTAAAAAGAATACTGTTGTTAGAAGTAGAAATACTTGTTGTCGTTCACCTTCTCTTTCCTCTCTTTTTAAACTTCCACTCCTTAGAATTATACTATCAGACTCTCCTGTTTCTTCAGCTGGTTTGGCTACTTGGGGCAAGAGTTACAGATGCTCATATTAAGTCAGGTAAAATTCATTATACGAAAAATGTCTTATACACAAATACAAGTTTGCAAATGAGATCTACAGATCAACAAAAAAAAAAAAAGACATGAGATTTCTGTTCTTGTATAGATCTGTATGTTCAGATCTAGCTTGTGCTATACTTGTAAAGCAATAAAATACCAGAAATGCAGTGACAAGGGAAATTTAAAAGTAGTGAAAAAAGCGAAAAGTAGAGGTACTGCTAAATGCAACGTTAGAAGGATTAACATACTTTTTCCCCTCTCCCTTCTAGAACCCTTTTAACTGCTAAACTATTTCAGAAGTGTTTAAACTACCTCAGCTCCAGCTGAGGAAGGGAAATACGGAGGGAGAGCCCAGTTCGTTAGTGGGGTCTCAGGAGTGGTCATCCAGTGCTGGGTGGAATCACCTGTGTGTCAGAGCCGGCTCCCCCACGGTGACAGCAATGCACACCTGAGTCAAAAGGCCCCACAGAACATCCTCTTTACAACTAAGGACACTTTTCAGCACCCTATGAGAAAGGTGCAGTCTGCTGCAAAAGACCAAAAGCTGTGTCAGAGGACAAGCAGGAAAGGCTGTATGTTTTCCTAATATTCTAGGATCTTGCCGAAACAGACCATTTGTTGATTAAAATTCATGGATGGTTGTAGGAAGTAGACAAAACCCTATCCTTCAAAGGGGAAAAAAAATCCTCAACAACCTTACTTGTGTGGTTCCCACCCTCACCTGACATTCAGTTGAACCATGAGCATGTGGCAGGATGTCCTAATTAAGCAAATGAGTACTTAATGCCATTAGCTGCTAGGTACCCTACTCCTGGATGTTGCCATCTCTGATGCTCGGAGGAAAGTAAAATCCTTCCTGTGCCTTTACTCCTTAAAAAACTTAAGCAACATGAGGAAACAAAAATTCCTGGCTGGTCCTTAAGGTGACAGTGGCCTGATAGACGCTGTAAAAAAAAAAATATGGTGCAAGGCAATATGAAAGTGGAGTCCTGGTCCCTGAGTGCTGTGTGTCCAGGCACAGCAGTTCTGTGATGAGAGATGCCCGTTCCTGCAGTGGGTGTTCCTGGGTGCACGGGCTCGTGTGGTGGTGGAGGGACTCACTCACCCCTCAGCACAGCCCTTCAGCTCCAGGTCTTTGTCTGTCAGACCAGGCTAAGCAGCAGGACAGAGATTTGCTGGCTAACAGGCTTGGCACCTCAGGGACAGCAGGAAAGGAGCTGTGCCCAGTGCCGTGTGAGACAGAGGTCTCATTGGGGACAGACGTGGTGCAAGAGCCAGACCAGGAATTCTCAGCATGACAGGTCTGCAATGTGCACCTTGTGTAAGTAAAAGGCTGCTTCTTTTGGGCCTCTCGGGGTTAAGGGTAGAATGAACTGTGGTTTAGTTATCAAGGGAAATTTGGCCTTATGAGAGGCAGAGTACAAATGACACATTTGCTAAATAGTGTGTTGTGTTTGCACACCAGCCTCTGTCCCAGCTTGGCCTCCTGGGTGCTCACCATGTGACACCAAAAGGTCTTAGAGGAGCGCTGAAGAGACCTCCAAAGTCCATGGCAGAACAAGACAGGTGAGATTTACTCCATGCCTTGTGCAGGCTGAAAGCAGGGACTGTTCCCAGCAGAGTGCTCTGCTCCTCTGTAAACTGTGCCTGTGCTTCCTTTCTCCCAAGCAGTGGCGGTAACACATCCTGCTGGTTGGACTGACTGGCTAGCACAGGTTTTCCAGAATTGGAGCTCACATTCCTATCCTAAATGTAGAGTCACGGGGACAATACTGGTGCAGGGGCCCCTCTAATGCAAACATTTTTTTTAAATGAGTTGTGGTAGGGGCAGCAAATGGACTCCATTGTAACGAGGTGGGGAGAAGTGGGGAGGACTGCATTTACAGAGCAGTTTAATCACATGGATGGAGCAGCGTGTTCACCTCTCCTCCTTGCTGGGTCATTTCCACTTTGAGCTCTGCAAACAGACCGTCTATTGAGCAGTAAGTATTCAGTGCTGAATATTCAATACTGGACTCTTGTTTTGGTGAGTCTTGGGCAAAAAAAGAAGGAGGAAAGAAGACTTCTCTTTTTTCTCATGTTCCCTCCCTGAGTTTGCTTTGCATATTGTTCAGAGGAGACTGGAGTCTTCTCAGAAGAGCCAGGCTCCTAGTTTTAAAAGCACTGGTCTACTTTCATAGTACTTTCTAAAGGAAGGGAAGACACAGTTTGGAAGGGACTAAATTCATACAAAGTTTACAAATCTGTAAGTCTAGGCACATCGGGACTTAGCAAAGACTTTTTGTCAACCATATTTAGACTGTAAAGCTAAGTGCATGAAATGCTAGTTCTGTATACACAGATTAGTTCTGAGGGGTACCAATCTTTGGTGGGAGGGGGGATGTTACGATGATTTATTAACATCCTCTCTGCTGGTTTTGGTAGACCGATATTCTCTGTGTTCATTCTGAGAGAAACAGTGTTCATTTGTTTCTGTCTGGTGTGCCATATTTACCCACAAAATGGTTGTGAATTATGGGATGGCCGCATCCTTTGACAGTAGTGAGCAACAGCTAGATTTGGAGTAGATATCCATAAAGGGAGAAAAAGGGGCCACCATTTGAGTAAATGCAGTATCTCTATCCCTTGGTTCACACTCTTCTTCAGTCAAGGGATCGTCTCTTTCCTACTGCGACGATTATGTCCTAACACCTGAGTCACGTATTCTTTGCAGATATGTGTCTGTCTTCTCATGTTCTTTCAGTCTGCTCGACTGGATGCTGTTTCTAATGAGAAATATTTACTGTAGCCTCATTCCTTTGGGAGCTGACCTCTTTTCTCCTGATTAAAAAAAAATAAAAAGTCTCTATAGTTACTTTCTTTTCTCCTATCCTTTATTTTTGACCATGCCCTTTTCTTTCTCATTCATTCTTTTGTTTCCTTTCCCTTTCTTTCTCACCTCCTTTCCAAAAAAACAGCCTTGTCCTTCCTCTTTCTCCCCCCTTGAGGCCCACAACCAGTGTTTTGTGTATCCCCCACCCATATCTCACATCTTTTCATTTTGTCATCTTTGTGGGCCTGTCTTACTGATGTACTACCATCTGTGTGCCAAATTGGCCTGTCTGCTGGATTCGTCAGCTCCTGAGGCAGAGGGAAGCGTTTCATGGGTACTTGATGCAAATTCTGTTTCTTGAGCCACAGCTCTCCTGCTCAGCCAAGTGACTCCAACCCTGTGCAATGGTGAAGCAGAGCTGAATTAAGGATTTGAGGATTCCATGTCTTCTCATGCACACTGGTGAACTAAGGGACCATGGCAGCAGCTGGGAATGTTTAACCCAGAAGCTAGTGAGCAGAGACTGCTGCAGGGCGTAAGAGATGGGAGAGGTACCCAGAATTTAAGGCCCTATGAGCTCACTTGTGTGTCTCACATTAATTCTGTAGCATAAGAAATTAATGGAATTTGGGGCAAAAAGGGCATCAGTAGACTCTGAGCTTTATTCTGGGAAAGAATGGGTCTGGCATTGATCAAGAGGCACGTTTGCATTTCCTTGGAAGGAAACATTGCAGCTAAATTGGAGACAGTGATAGCCTTTGCACTGATTCATGCAGCAGACCCTGAAGGACTGAGGAGCCGTGACACATCCCGCCGTGGAAGCACGAGGGCACGCTTTGCTGCCTGCAGGGTTGGTGCTCGGAAGGCACATGATGTGTGTAATGATGTTACCGATGAAAGATCGGCTGCGTGTTGCACAGCCATCTAAGTGAAAGTTCAGCCCTGGGAGAGCTGGATTGGTCGGCTACTGGTGTCACTAAGGGAATGTGAGCAAATGTCACTGCACTGAAATCGGACCCAGTGAGGTTTGCTTTGCCGCTAAATGAGGAATGGCCTCGATGAAGCAAAAACCAAGCAGCCGTTTCCTGGTCTGGTGAAACTTTTACTTTTCAAAATGAAACAATAGATAACATCTTGTGTGACTGGGAGAGGGAAAGGGCTACTCCTAATTAACATGCATATTGAGTTGGAAATGCAATAGCAATATGTTATGTGATTCCAGAGAAGGGAACAGATAGGAGTTCACAAACCTCGTTTGATCCAGGGTAGAGGCTGCCCTGAACACCAGAATCAATATGCAGAGGCATCTTGTATTTTAGGGCTTCTGAGAGTGCTTTATCTACATTTGGGATGCACCTTCTTAACAAGAAATATTGTTGACAGAATACTTAAATGAAAGCATCACATTCAGATGAACTTCTGCACAGAGTGCAGCATAAGAAGAATAGAGCATCTCATGAATTCCAGCTTTCCTGCCTAAGTATTCTGGAGGAGTTAAAAAATTATTAACTGTGGTGCTTTTTGTTATCAGTTTAAACATGGCTGGTCAATTTTTAATATACTTTATCAAATAGTTCAGTAGAAAATCAATACTGGGAGTGAAGACCTGGCTAAACAAAACAAAAGAGCTCTCTCACACTCAAGAGAGTTATTCTTTGCATTCTTAGGATATCATGGTGAATCTTCACAATGCTTTACCAGAATCATGAGTCAAAGAAAAAGAACAAAAGCATTCATGCCAACATCTACAAAGTGCCCTGCACCAATGTCCATTAACCCTGAAATAGTTCCAATAGAACTGTATGCCAAGAAACGAGAACAAAAGAAAGGACTGCAACAAGAGTGCCCGATGTTTTCCCCTGTTGGAAATGAAATAAAAAGTTAGATTAGCAAACAAAACACCGAGGTATCTGGCAGCTTGTCAGGGTAGCGGCTCTGCCATCTGCACCAAGGCCATGTGTCACTGTCATCCCCGAGGAGCAGGTTTCTTGGAAGAACAGAAGATGGCTATGCAGGACCAAGGAGGACACTGGCATGATTTCCTATGGAGCTTGAAGATGTTCCCGACAGCTCGCACGCCCTGGCTGAAGGGTGTGTGCCTTGCCAGCTGATGGCACTTGAATGAGGCAGCAAGGAGCAAAGCCAGGCTCTGTATGGCAGGTCCTCCTCCATGGTTAGAGAGGAGCTGGTTTGTGAACTAGGAGTGTCTGTGTGCTGAAGCAGGCACAGGGAGCAGCAGCTGGACAGTTACCCTTGTGTGGTCTCACAAACCTTTCATTTGACAGTGGAGAGGAGGAACATTTTGATTCCATCACCTATGAAAACCTAAATCTTAGAAAATTACTATGTGATTGGCTGTCTCAAGTAGCGTGTTCTTAGCTCGATTTTAGTTGATTTTGGTAAATTTAATGCCCTCAATGGGAGCCAGCGGCTACCAAGCCGTCATGTCACAGACACAGTTGCTCATAACAATGTGCAGGCTAAGCAAGATCTTGTTTAGGTCTTGCTTTTGCAGTAGACCGAGGCTTTGTAGATAGAGTGATTTTTATTTGCTTTCTTTCAAGCAGTGTGGTTCTTTGAAAGCTTTAAATGTGCTGCTGTAACCAACCTGCACAGCACTCCAGCAGCATTACACCTCTCAGGTGGCAGATGTGCCTGTAACCGGCAGTGCTGTGCCGCACGGTGTGAGAGAGATACAGAACATGAATCCTGCTTCTACTCACACCAGATGTTTCATAGAGCAGGTACTAGAATAGGTGGTTAGTAGTTTGAGGGCCGGGTCAGACTTCAGGTTTATCTCCTAATCATTACTCCTGAGAGAAAAGGATCATCTCTTTTGCCTTTAAGGGACTGTTTTAAACTAGTGATTTGTCTTATAAACTGATATGACCGATTGCTTCAAGACAATTGAAGTGTTACAGGATGTACTCTTCATTTGCATTCGTCAAAATATGAGATGTACTGGCCCATTTTTCCTTACTTTCATTCACTCAGCATTTAGAAATTAGATTTGCAGCACTCCAAGGGATGGCCAAAGCAGGAAGGCTGCTCAGACATTATGAATTTAACAGCTGTAGAGATTAGAAGTTCTCTGTCCACAGCAGTGGTGCAACATGGAGAGCATGAACAGAGAGTTTTTGGGGTGCTGGCATGTCTCAGGCCATGTTCAGCAAGATCAGCTCTGCCGAGCAAAGCGCAATGGATCTTGCAAACCTCAGCACTTACTCTGAGACAGACAACAGAAGAAGCTGTCAGGGCAGTGATGGTTTCCTTAATAAGAAAAGATGTAGAATATGATCCCATCAACTCTCCAGTTGGTACCATGAGCTATCAAAATGGAAATGGGAGGTTCCATGACCTTCAGTCAGCCTCTTGAGCTTTTGAGTTACTGCTTTTACCTGCTAAATCTGCTGTTTGCAACCACTTTCTCTTGGCCTAACAGATCACATGAGCAGCTAGACAGTGTTGCTGGCCATCTTGGTACTGAGGCACTTGGCAAAGAGATGCTGCAGGAAGAGATGAGGAACTCTTCCCTCTGAGAACAACGAACAAATAACTCAGAGGGGTGCTAAGACTCCGTATGCATGAGAGGAGCTCCTCTTCTGTCACTGGAACTGTAGAATTAAGTCTGTTATCACTGTTAAATATGCATTTCTCCAGCAGGTCCTCTTACAAATCCACTAAAATTTGGTAGTCCCTTTATATTTGCATTATCTACCTTTAGATACCTTTGCTCACAGTTAGTTACAACTTTTTTTTTTAAATTTGCCTTGCGGCAAAAAATTACAAGAGCAATCATGAGTAAAGATAAGGGGCTGGACTGTTGGCAGCTGGGCCATCCAAGTTAGTATGTAGCTCAGGCAGTGGTTTAGTTCCTAGCAAACCTTGTATTCTTATGCCAGTGATAACTCTCTTTCAGTGACAAGCAAACTTATGTGGAAGAAGTGCTGGTCCGTGTGTAGCTCCCTAAGTAAATTTTCCTGCTTGTGGGTGAGTTTAAAATTTGGAGTATGAGAGCCAATCTAGAGCTGAAGGCACGTGAGAGGGATTTTCATGCAATTGCAATGGCTTTGGTGAAACATGATTGTGCAAACTTTGTCATTACCAAAGCCTTGGCTGTCTCTCTAGGCCATGGGGATTCTCATCTCATACACTTTCAAAAAAATAGTGATTCCCAGTCATGCCAGTGATACGACCACATCCAGGGCAGATGGATCAGAGGATATGGAATGACTGTGGAAAACCAGTGCTGTTTGTACCACTGCAGGGAATGAGGTGAGCAAAATGCAGCTCAGATTGGGTGACCACAGAGCTTCACTCTGCCCATAAAACCTCTTAATCTCCCTTCAGGACACACACACATGTCCCCAGGGCTGTAGCCAGTGGCTCTGGGTACAGTCAGTTCCAAGCCATGGGGCCCAGCCCCTGTGGCCACAGTGGCTCACAAAGGCCAGAAGAGGCTGTGATCACAGCTGGGGCTGTTCCTGCAGCAACTCTTGATCCCCCTGGCAGGACAGGAGGAGCAGAAGCCCCTGTGGCTGTGATCAGACCCACCTCCTCTTCTCTGCAGAGAGGACCCCAAGTGGCTCTTGCCCTGCTCCTGCTACAGTGTGCCCATGTGGGAGTAGTGAGTGTTTTGGGCTGCAAATATACTAAGCTAAAAACCATTACACAACAAGAGGGAGTAATTAACTCATTAAATGTACTGGCAGTACATAGACACCTCTGCTGTGTCACTCTGTAGGGAGAAGCCTTTCAAAGGTGTCTTCCAGGAGCAAGCCTTTCCTTCTGAAGGAGATAACATGTCAAAATAATTTGTCAAAGATATATTTAAAGAACATTTCTGCTTCTCATTTCTGATAGGTCATGAAAGTTCCTGCCCCTGGGCAGCTCTCATGTGTTTCTGTCTGGGGAGTCCCAGGCCTGCCTCCCCAGCTCAATCTTTGAAACACCATACAAATAAAAATATGCTGTTTGTTGAAAAGAAGTGACTTGGTGGGGATAGGGTGGAGCTACACAGGTTTCTTCTCTGCCCACTTTTGAAAACGAGTTCAGTTTAAACTTCTGTTGTCAAAAATGTGATGGGCACACGGAATGGAAGTGAAACACTCTGGTGCTTGAGTCTCAGTGGATGTGTCAGTCTTAGAAAGATTGGGATCAAGAAGAGAAGAGGCAAAATTAGGGCCAGAAATAGTTCCACAGTGATTTTTAATTCATCTTTCAGCATTTAATTTGGAACAATTTCTTTTTTTTTTTTGTTTGTGTAATAGTAGTTATTCTGTCAGAAAATTTACACTGGGAAAATTATTGTAATTTGAATAATGATCTCCTTTCCCTCATGTAGGAAACCCACAGCAGATAGAAGGTATTTGTATGTAGTGGTATGCAAAATTATATAACAAAAATTTTAAGGCTGAGGAAAACAGTTGTGTGTTTCACTACAGTTCACTCGTCACCTGTGCGAAATTAAATAGTTGCTATGCTATTTAAAGATGGATCTTCAAAATGCCACTAAAACCACTATTTTCTTTCTTTGCTAGTAAGATTATGAGAGTTTCTATACTGTGTCACAGTTATGAGTATGTGGCTATACTACATTTTATTACTAGATATTCCTAATCTGTTTTTTTGCTTTTCCACTAGTGCTGATCCTTGTTCAAACCAGTGCCCCAGTGCAACTGAGGGTACAGTATGCTGGGACTCCTTGTGGGAAGGACTCCTAGAGGGGGAGAGGAAATGCCTTAAGGCTTGATACACTAAAACCACAGCGATGTATTAGACAGGATGTATTTTCTTTTGTGCTCACAAGCACTTCCCATTAGAAATTTGGGGTTTCTCATGTTGTATGAACAATTCATCGTCATTATCAGGTCTGATGTGCGCTTCTGCTTAGTCACTGCCTGAACTCTCCATCATTCTGTGAGTTTTCCTGCTGTCAAATCCTGCCTGTGAGAACTTTGTAAGGTCCAAGTGCAATAATTAAGCTTTAACCACAAAAACCCTTCCATCCCACATGACTCAATGCATGTTTAGAACAGCGGTGTAATGTGATTGGTGCCAGCCTTGGGATGGAACCTCATCCTGGAGACACCAGGGGTTCCCCGTGGGCCTTTTCCTGCAGCTCTGCAGCTGGACTGCCTGGGACAGGCCCATCCACGTGTCATGAGGGCAAGAGCATTCCACATGTAGAGGGCTCTGCCCAGTGGGTTCCTTAGGCTGGAACAAGATTTAATGTTATTTACTCTGAAAGAGCTTCTAAAAGTCAAACCTAATTTTGACTTTTGATTTTGTTTGCTCTGCCTCTTTCTTCTTTTGTTTTGTTTTGGGCAGGCGTTATTGTGTCTGGGATCTGCGGGCTCCTGATAGGAATATTTAAAATTTTAGCAAAACTTTAGTTGTATTTTCTTTTAATACCGGAAGGCACTGTTACTAATATTGGGAGTTTAAAGCCTTGTAAAAATGTTTTTCTTTATACAAACAGTAAAAAATGGCTATTTATAAATGAAGTTGTATATTAGAATATTCATTTATTTATACTTGCAAAATTTAGTTTATGAGATAATACAACCTTTAAATAGTTAGTTGGTTTCATCACATTTTGTCATTTGCCAAATAATTTGGCAAATTTGCCATAAACTCCCTGACATTTTTGCTCAAAGGAGTTAGTTTTCTTCATTCTTTGCTGCCAGACAGGTCATGTATCTTTTCAGGCCTGAAGAATTTCTATCAGCTATTTAAATGCAAGGCCACAAAGAGAAAGCCAGACTCAGGCTGCAGCAGGCTGAACCAGGGTGATTCAGGACCAAAGGAGCTGCAGCACATAATTAAACAGTAACTGCACCCCGCTCCAGACTTTATATGTGGCAGTGTAAACCGGCTGCTTTTCCCGTCGAAAAGGGGAACGCGCGCAGTTGTCGGAGACACTGCGTGAGCGAGGATGGTGAAAATGGTTATCGAGTGACACTTGAAAAGTTTTTTTTTCCTACTACTTAGGCAGGGAATTTGACTAAAGATGGCTGCTGCCAGTTCCCTGCTGCCGAGGGAAGAGGATGCATCCCAGCTTCCCAGCTCTCAGTGCCGGCAGGAAAAGAAAGGGCAGAGCTGGGCATCGGTCTCCCCTTGGCGCTAATGGCAGCCGCCTTTGCTTTTACTCCCTGCAGCTGGGCTCGGAGCCAAGGGAATTATGTACAGCCATGGCTGTGTGCTGAAAGGAGGAGGAGGAGGAGGTAGGGTAATCTTTCCCAAGGCTTCTTGCACCTCTCTCTGATGTTGCCCTCGGCAGCAACTTTCTCTTCACCTGTAAGACAGCTCACGGTATTAGAACGGGACTGGAGAGATGCTGTGAGCTCAGTTTTAGGACAGCGAAAGAAATCTGGCAGAAAGCAGCCATATCGTTGTGTTGGCCCTTAGACAAGGAGGTGATACATCCCCACCCCATGCAGCTGAGCAGCACAAGCAGGGAAAGCCTCCGAGTTGGAATCAGCGCCGGCTTGTGGGTTTGTAACTGAGCAGGGGCTGATTACACAGCACAGGCCCTGCTGGCGGGTTTTATGTCGTGGTGTCAGCAGCCTTACAGTGATTTTTATACAAGGCTGTGTTGAATTTGATGGGAGAAGAAATATCCTTTAAAAATCTATTGACAACAAGTGGGGTTTTGGATGGTTTTCAGAGAAGTACCATAAAGGAGCAGGCTGTGTGGCTGTGAGGCTTCTTAGGCACGAGTGTGATGGTGAACGAGGAAGATGCACACAGGGGACGTGCTTGTACTGATGGAAGGCAGCAGTGCAGCATGATCCTACTGTGAATACATGGGCAGAGAGGCAGAGGGAGGGGAATAGCCTGGAGCTGCCACAACACTGCCTGAAAACCACAAGGACAGAAAGCAACAGTACCTGGAGTCTTGTGGCAGGGCCTGGAAATCAGCTCCGAGGGGTTCTCAGCAGACCCTTTCTGAGGTTCTGCACAGGTGCCATTGCCTTTTTGTTTACATGGCAGTGGAGGGGGTGTGTACAGAGGAATATGCACAAGTTTATGCAACTGCCTGGGTTTAAAAAGTATTTTTTTTCTGCAGGATGTATTTGGTCATGACTATTCATTTATTTGTTTATTGGCATCCAGTGCTGAAATGAAGTCATACCAACTTTTTATCTTCTATAAACCAGTTGGGCAGCTTTCCCAAGACGCTGGGTTCCTGCTTTCCCTTCAAGCCTGCTGCTGCGATGGGCTTTTGCTGGCTGGCAGACTACTGCCTGTGCTGTGCAGGTAGCCTGGTGTCTGGTGGGGGGGCTTATGGAAAGGAATCTGGAGCCATTTCCATGTCTTTGAAGGTGTGTCTGGCTCTGGCAGTTTGCCGACAGCAAGGCCTGTTTCCCCTTATGTCTTGTGCATCTCTTCACTCAGTGGGGTTGTTTCCTGTCGTAACTTGCAGCCTTCCCCCCAATCCCTTCTTTTTCTTGCTTTAACCACAGGGAGCTCTCTAAGCATAAACTCATTTCTGCCCATGTTCACGCCCTTGAAAAATAATCTTATGAGGGAGGTCAGTTTATTGTAGCAATACCCAGGGATTTAGGCAAACTCAAGAACTCATATTTCATACTCTGTCCAAGGAAACACACAAGAAGGTGTAACTTTTGCCCTGAAGACCTGTAACAGTATATTCTGCTGAGCCTGGTGCATCCTCTAAAGTCATCAAGGGATGTAAGTTATAGCTTCCAGGAAGAACAGGGGATTCAAATCAATGTAATGCTGTAGGTAACTCATCTGACTGGTGGGAATTAATTGAGAAACAAGGAGGAACGGGAGTGGTTGCATTTGCACTGTGGGGTGACAAAGGTTTGAGCAGCTCGGTGGCTGCTGACTTGCGACACTGGACTTGTACCAGGGAGGAGAAGATCTCAGTAGTGTCTGGGACTCCCCCAGTGTTAATGAGGTTGTAGGACTGGGCTTCGGAGGGCACCGTTTGATCCTCGATTTAACCAAAATTCACACGAATGATTGATTTTATACCCATTTTCTTCCAAAACGAGTGGGAATACTCAAGGATATAAGCCTCTGCCAGACTAAGACTTGGAAACTAATGCAATTTCTGTGTTTCAGTTAATTTTTATTTTTTTATGTATCATGTGACGGAGGAGAGAATATCCCCAGGACCTTTGTTTTGTACATAGAAGCGTTTCAGCCTCTGTAGTTTAAAAGCAGAAAAAAAAAAAAGCCCCAAAAAATGAAACTAGAAAGCAACAGCTAAGTTTGAAAGCAAGAAAGGATTTTCTTGCTAAGTAACCTCAGACCGAGCATGTTTTAACAGAAATGTTAAAGATCACCATCTGTTGAACGCTGACACTTGATTGAGATTTATCTGTTGCAAGTTTATATTTTATGCAAAGACAAACACACAAAAGAGCATCTTTGGTTTTTTTTGCAGAGAGTTGGATTGAACGATGTCTCAATGAAAGTGAAAACAAACGTTATTCCAGTCACACCTCTCTGGGGAACGTTTCTAACGATGAAAGTAAGTAACTTGTCATTCATTTACAGTCAGTGCGAACATGTCCAAGTGCTCGTTTCCTGCTGTATAAGTTGCTACATCTCGATGATATTTTTAGTACTTTGTCATTTAAAGAGTCAACTCACTTGACATATTCAACGGTTTTATTAATTTTTTTTTCTGGAATATTTGCATTTTTTAAAAGGAAATAATACTATCTGTTGGTTGAAACAGCCAGAAGAATTTGTGTCAATGAATAAAGGTTGGATGACCTCTCAAATGTGCTGTTAGTATCAGCTTAGGAGCAAAACCACCTGTTTTGCTTTTCCCTGGTGAACACCATGTGGTCAAAATACAGGAAAAAAATGTGCTGTTTTCCAATACTACTATATCAAAACATAAATAAAAAAACCTTTCCTTTAAGAATTAAACAATCATGAGATTAAAAAATCACATACTAAAACATGATATTGCTTTCTTTTTAGTCAGAGAGAGAAAACAATGATCAATCTAGCTGATTTTAAAATAACTATTTTTTTCTTTTCTACTGATAGTAATTTTAATTCTTGATTTTTAGCAATAGCAGGTAATCAAAACAACTTCAAAGTAATTTAAAATAACCAAATTGTTTATTTTTAAAATTGCAAGACAATTTCTAGCTTAACGTTTAGTTTTCCCTGTTTTTGCAATTTCTATTCTGCTTAAATTGCCTAAAGCAAAATACTCCTCATGCTAGTTTTCCTCTCAGGACTTCATATATTCATGTTACAAGATATTGATGCAGATTGAATTCTTAAATTCGGTAACTAGTAATTTACATTTCATAAATATGAGTTTAGAAAGTGTATTTTTAAATAACTGAATTGCTGAAATTCCCTTTTAATTTTTTTGCATTTTAAGTGAATTATTTATTTTGACATCATGGTAAAATTACATGCCCTGTAGCACAATGTTGTAATGGATCATGAAATTTGCTGTATTGGGTCCTTACGCTTATTTGTCCAGGGATATCTTTTGAGGCAATATTTCTGAAGGAGAAAGAAGATGTTGGTAGAAACATGGTATTTATTCATGACTCCCAAGCTAAGAACAGTGGACAAGAATCTTTAAAGATAGACAATGAAACTGGGAGACGTTTGGGTTTTTTTGTTTTTTAAAATTAAGGAATAGAAATTATTTATCTTAAAAAAATTATAGTGGATTGTAGTGAAAATACAAACATCAGCTTGTTATTTTGAATTTTTTGAGAACCTGTGAGATACACAGAGTTCATTTCACTCTGATGCTACTGAGAAAGTGATGGAAGAAATCTGTAATGAAGGAGATGTGTTTTCAGACTCTTAATAGAGTCGGAATTCAAGATTGTTATATGTGCTTTAACTGTGAGCATGAGAAACTTCCACATAGCTGGGGCCAGTAAAAAGAGGAGCTGTGTGGTTAACGAGAGCAGGTGTTCAGACAGTGGCATTGAGAAGCTGGGACGGTGGCTCATTCTGTTCCCTGGTTCTGGAATTAAGGGGCAAGCAACGATAATGAAAGGCAGTGAATTTAGAACTGATAAAACAAATACATAAATGAATTTGTTCCACTATTTGTGTGCAGAAGACATTGTCACAGCGTATAATGGAAACCCAAATGAGAGGCAGAGTTGATTTTATCTAGCTTCCTTCTTAATAGCCAGTTCTTCCAGATGCTTCCTTTGCACTGATTACCAGCATTTCTGCAGTGCAGATAAGAGAATTAATCCACCTGAAAAGTCATCCTTGTTTTGAGGGGGAGGTGAGGGAGGGGAGAAGGTGAAGAGGAAGGAGTAGGAAAGCAAAATAAGCCACAGCAGTAATCTGTGAAATTCAGAATAAACTAGAAGTTTCACCGTGGAAATCATTGTCTTACACGCTCCTTTCTAGTCCTCGAGTTCTTTCTGACATTTTTCTAACAGTGCCCGCACACCAACCAAGAAATTTCCAAACCATTGTGTCTCTTTGTCCAGCCTCTGTCATACATTTACAAACAAAGCAGGAGGCAAAATGTTTTGAGAAAACCCACATAACCCTGTTTGAATTCTTCAGAATGGTGGTCAAATTGCTGTTGTCAGCATAGCTCCAGTTTTCATCTGCAACCAAAAGAAAGCCTCATCCACCTTTCTCTTTACCCTCTTTTTGTCTCTACATACATGACATCATGTGATGTAGTTGGCTGGACTACCAGAGAAAATGTGGGTTTGGTTTTCAGTTGGGTTTTTTTTTTGGCCTTGGCTCCACTGAAGATTATGAGAACTTGTGCTGTGAACTGATAATGTTCTTACTGAGCGTAATGCTTGCTCTTGCGACTCTTTTCTTCCTGGATGATTTTAGAGTTCATAGGGTTTTAGGACAGGAGTAATAGTTTTGCTGGTCTCCTTTTCTACAGCTGAAGCATGCTGCAGAGCCATACTTGAGGCCACAGGGGTCCTTTGCAATCTTCCATTCTTGCCCAGAGGCCTCCAGGCCTCTTGAACCCGCATTACACTGGGAAAGGAAGCGATGACTTCATAGCCATGGATTCACATGATCTCTGTGCTTCCTGGGGTGCTTCTCACTCTTCTGGAACATTTTATGACCTCTTCCAAACCACAACTTTTACATTCTAATATAAAAATTATCACTAAATTTTATTTCTCTTTCCAGTTTTTAAAACATTTTTCCTGCTGCCACTTCCACATTCCACGTTAGTCAGAAGATTCACAGGAAAAGGGAATGGTACAACCTTGTAGACAATAATTTAAAAAACCCAACCCCGTAACATTTTCTGTGTACTGTGCATTGAACCAGATTATCCAAATTGAAATAGAGGTCTGGAAGAACACAAATAAAGGCTTATGAAAGTTTCAACTTCAGTTCCATGGGGAAGGAATGGTGATGTTACTTGATGAAGTGGAAGGGTTGCTTGTGGAAATTGTCTTGCTTATTTGGAAATGTGAATGTGTAGACAGTTCCTATGAGATAAATGAAAATATTCAGACTACTTTTTGTACTTCAAAAGTGGTGTTCAAAACCCATGTTCATACTGGCTGTAATGGACTTACCCAGCAGCTTCGTTTTTTGTTTGAACTAAACCTCTAATTCTTACATTTTAAAAAAAGCTTAAAAAAGAGCTACTTGTTTTCACTGAAATTCTCCTTGGAGAAAATTCTTTCTTTTTCAGTCATACCTACTCAGTAAGAACTACGCTCCCATGTTTCTCAGAGGGTTTTAAAAGATCCCACTGTTCTAAAAGCATGGAATACGTGCTGATGAGCCTGAGTCTCATTTATGGCTACATGTAAGAGACAAGAGAGCTTCATACTATAATTTTAGCTAAGGCCAAATCACTTCTGAGAACAGTTAGAATCTGGGCCTGCAGGGATTACAGAGGAAGAGTCAATTCCTCTGAAAAATGTGGAGCTACCTGAACTAAGGGAAGGATTTTATCCATGTAAAGATACTAACAGCATGTTGTAAGCTCCTTAGTGGTTTTGAGACACATGCAGGCAGCACTGGAAAGTACAGGGCTCTCCGATTACCTCCACAGTGGAAACAAGAACTTAGCTCCAGTTTAGTTAGGACAGACAGAATAACATCAACACTTTAGAAAAAGGTGTGTCTTCGCTTTGGGTTGTTCCACTCCATGTGTTTAAGGCAGCAGGCTCAAAGCTGCTGAGCACAGCTCCTGTTGTCTCCATGTCTTGCACCAAGAAGCAAGAAATCCCTGGAGCTGTACCTGGAATCAGACAGCAGAAGTTAGAGGATACCACAGAGAGCTCTGGGAAAGCCACAAAGGTACAAACATGCACAAGATACAAACAGGACTCTACTTGAGTGGCTTTGAAACAGAATTTTGAAAGTAAGATGGAGCTGTCAGCAAAGAAACTTCCATGGAGTTTGGGAAGAAAAAGATTGTCTGATATCTCTGGGAGCTAAAAAATACGATTTTTCTGGAACATCAATGATCCCTGGTTTTATTATGTTTGGAGGCCCCTTCTGTGCTGAGAGTTTTACTTGCAATTGTCTGAACTATTACCTGCATTCAGTTTGGGATGAGTACCCAAGTTCTCCACCTAATCAGGTACCCTTGAAGACACCTTTCCTTGGGATGCTGGTAGTCCTTCTACTGGCAGTGGAGAGAGCTCACTAGATGGGTTTCTCTCTGAGGTGCTGTGTGTGAACACCTGCAGCTGTGAATTAGGAACAAGATTTTTCTTTGTGACTTCAAGTCCTTTTGGATTTGTCACAGAAGAATTGCCATGTCTCTTCTTTGACAGTGCCTCGAAGCAAGACTTCTTTTCAGTGACTTTATTTCTTTTTCCCACAGAATAGATTTTAAAAGTACTGAATTTCAGAAGGTATGAGTTCATTTTAATCTACAGTGTTGTTTTAATGTGAATTGATAAAATGACAGGCCAAAAAGTAAGAAATGCTGTTTTCCCTTCCCTCTTTCATGCTAGACAAAGTGATCTGGGATCAGACCTGAGTCAGGAGTTAAATATTCTTTGCTTGATATGGATGCCATTAGGTGCCCTGCTGCCAGCTAAAATATAAAGAATAGGGGTATTTATTATTTTCTGCTAGTCAATTATCTGATGAGATTATATTGTTAAACTATACAAGGTAGAATTAAGTGCTTGTATATATAATACTGAAAGTTTGTATTTCTAGGTCCCATCTACTCCTGTACCATCTGCAATTCTTTCCGTCTTTTTAACAGAAAAGTGAAAGTGTGGCTGGCAGCTGGTCCATTGGCAGAAAACAAAGTTGCACTATTTTCTTGTACAGAGAATTGATTTTGGGGAGATAAGCAGTAACTCTGTGAAAAACTTAGCATTGCTGAAAATCCAGTTGTTCAATGGGTAATAGTCTATGGGAAGTAATGCTTAAAGAAATTTTTGGAGTTACGGTTGAAGTCCATCCTTCTCCTTCTTGGTTTTAAGGGACGGTTAGTGGAGGATGCTGAAGAGTCTTGAAGAAGGAGCCACAGGAAGCAAACATACCTGAGGAGGGAGACATAAATTGAAGTTTATGACCTAATTGTTAGTTTGTGTCGTTAAAACAAATCCTTACGTGGGAAGAGCTGAGTATGGCCGGTGTGAAGTGTGTCTGAGGGCAGGTTAGGTAAAGCAGGGGCTCTTAATGCAAGTGAAAAACAGCTGGGGGAGAAATGGAAGGGGTGTCGAGACTCTAATATTGTAACTTAGATATTGACTCGATGTCTGACGTCTGTCACGTATCCAGAGGGAAATTCAGTCGCTTTAGCCCAGGTGGAAGCCATCCCATGCCAGGTCCTCGGGCGTGCGGGGCGGCAGCCACGGCCACTCGGCATTCAGGCCCCGTGTGCCCGGGTTTGCTGCACGCCGACCGCCTGTTCAGGAAAAAACAAATGAAACCCACAATTTAAAAGTGATTTGAGATGTGTATGTTGGTCCTGTGCGCTGAATAAAAGCGGGCCCTGAAAGGCAGGGAGGGAGTGTGCGGCCCAATAATTAGGGGCCCATTGTCATGCAGATGCAGAAGGGGGGCTGCGCTGGGGGTCCGCGGGGAGCTGCGCTATGGGATTTCCTGGCGCTCAGGGGAGCGGCCGCACGATAAAGGATGTTCGCTTAGCACAGCTTCCCTGGGTGAGGCGAGAAATCCTGGGAGACGAGGGCTGCAGACAGAGCCTTCCAAGGTGGGGTGTTGTTTGTGTGCGTGGGTTCCCGGGACGGCACAAAAGGCCTCCCAAGAGGGTGTGAGGTTCACAGGAGATAGCCCGGCTCCCGCGAGATCCGGCATCCTAAAGCGTCGCTTAAATAACTTCTAAAAGTTCATTACATGAAGAAATGCAACTTGCAGCGTGGTGTACAGGTTTACCTCATTGTTTAGGTATCAAAGCCATCGATGCCGAATGGTTTCATCGAGGAAAAAGTTGTTAAAATCTCAAAATGTGTTTGATACAACAGTGTTTCCCAAAGAATACCCTTCTGGAGCCGCTGATTGTGCTCCACTCAGCTTTCACCCAGGAATGTTTCATACGTTTAACAAAACACAATTTAATCGGAATTATTCTATACATATTTCTAAATTGTTTCAAAAGAACATGAGCGAACTAGGAAGAATCCACTATCTGAAGTTTTATTTTAATTATCTTTTTCTTTATTCATCTTTTATCCAAATTTTTGGAAAGTCAGCAAATCAGAGTTGCCTTGGAAACAGTTAATGGGGAATATTATCAGGGAAATCACATGAAAAGGAATAAAGTATATTACAAAATATACACTTCTTCTCATTCAGAATTAATGTCTGTAAATTTATAAACATCTAGTACATACCTTATGTTAGGATCAAACAATGGGTATACCCCAATTATTTTAAATGCCTTATCTAATATAAAACTTGGGTAATGCAACAGTTCCCTTGGAACGAGTGAAACTGTTTGCATGTTCTGACATGCTGCTCGAGATCTAAGAGCTGCTTTTTTTCCATATAAATTTATCCTTTTCAGTGTCATTATTCCTAGGCACTACTCTGCTCCTGCTATGAGTAATTTTTGCAGGGTTTATTGCCTTCAGCAGTATCTACAGATGGGAGTTTAGGGAACATCATTATTTACATTTCCAAAATTTAGCCAATATTTTGAGAAAGGTTTGGCACTTGAGAACATTTTAGATTTTTAAAAATTATTTTAATTAATTTTAAAAAAAATCCTTACCATTCAAAAATGATTTCTTTTTTAAAAAATAGTTCATGAATTCCTGAGAAATTCCTGATGAAATTACATAGCATTTTTTTGTTTGTTTCTTAACAGATGAGGAAAAAGAAAATAATAGAGCATCAAAACCGCATTCAACTCCAGCTACACTGCAATGGTAAGATGCCTTTTAAAAAAATCAAGAAAATCTATTAGTGTTTTTCCTTATGCGTTTTCCAGATGAAGAGAGTAGAGCTCTTGGCCGTCTTACAGAGTTCTAAAGATACATTTCACTGTAAGTGTTTAATGTGCCCATTAGTGACCTGTACAGCATTTCTCAACTAACGTCTTACGGGATTTGTTTGAACAGAGGAAACCTCTGATAAAGTTTAGAAGATCTACTTGGCATATTTATTTGCCACCTTGCCAGCTGATTATTTGTGGTTTGTCATCATTGGTACATTTATCACAAAAAGAAAACTAGTACTGAGAATTTTTTTCAAGACTCACATTTGTTTCAGTGTCTGATGAAGCCCCACCCTTACCGACCGTTTTACTGACATGAGATCTCTGTAATTTAACGTAGAGGACAACAAAAGGAAAGAGTTTGAGGTTTGATTAATTTGTCAAAATCCCCTTGCAAAGTTAGGAGAAAAAAAGGAAGGGTAATCAGGAAGAGAGAGAGGATGGTTTGTGAGTTAGTCTACAGTGCTGTAAAAAATAAACAAGTGCCGTTCCCAGTGATTCGCAGATGTATTTTAGTCTGCACGTTCTGTAATGTGTACCTGTAATTCTGACATCCCTTGCTAAGGGTCATCTCTTAGACTTTTGTGGACTTTTGCCTTAATTTGGGTTTTTAATTCTTGTTTAGATTTCTTAATGTCGTAAGTGATCGAGTATCTTTCGGGAGGTTCCACGTATCTGGCAGAACAGAGCTCTGTTACAGAGAAGCCTCCGAGCATGCTGACCTGAAATCCCATAGTCTTCAGCTTGTTTTAAGCCTTTTTAAAGAAAGGCCTTTACCTATAAGTACCTGAAGTACTTCTCTTAGTTTTCTGGATGAAAAGATAAGATTATTGGTAAAAAATGTGGGGTTTTTAAAGCAAAATGTTAGCAAACTTCTTTCTCTGCTTCTGTCAGTCTCATGGGAGATTTCACTGAAAAAACCAGCAAGGAATAATTCATTCAGTGTATTTAACTCTATTTTTCTGCCTGTTAAATTACATGATTCTGTGAAATATGCATAAGGATGATTTGGATTATTTCTTCTATGTTTGCTTTTTAAAGTTGATCGGTGAGGTTTTTAGACTAAAAAAAACTCAAGACCTGTGGGCTGATTTTGAGTAGGTTGCTGCCAGTATTCAGAAACTTACAGATGCTTTCCATGCAAATAATGAGATGGGCAAATATAAATAAAGGCATTTAGTTTGTAGCTATTGTTTCTTTGTACCTATTTGTATCACAAAAGTCCTGTTTCTCAGAAGTTCAAGGAAAGTGAATGACTTTTCTTTAACAGACACTCAGGAAAGGCAGTGACTACAGACAGAGAGAAAATTATTAAAACAATAATGAAATGTCATAGCGATATGTTATTATTTTTCATTATTCACCCCCACAACTTCAACACAGTTCAGAAAGGATAATAAAGAACTATCTAGCTTAAATAAAATACCAAGCAGGTCTTACCAGTCCCAGCTTCAGAGCAGTGTTTATTTTGCAGTGAAGTCAGTTAAGAGTCTTTTCCACAGGAGCAAATAATGTGGTAGCCAAGAAGCCAGCATTAATTAGAACATCCAGCGATACTGTTCCCAACAGAAAACAGGCAAATACTGTAAACAGCCTTTTGCCAAATACTTTCAAGCTTCGTCAGTCATAAAGGTTAGTAAATCCCTAAACTCCTGGGATATTGAGCCCTGCTGGAATGTACTGTGCACACTAATGCTCATTCAGCAGTGTTTGCAGTACAATCATAGAATTTTGGTTCTGAAAAGGCTGCTTACAGCTTCTTCCCTTCTCTCTTGCTAGTGTACTGGCTTACTACCTGTCTACTGTATTATATTTCTTACATGTTGAGGTAGGTCAAGTATTCTCCCCTTTGAGTCTTCTGGAGCATCTGCAATTTCCTCCATTCGTTTTCCACCCAAAATTCCATGAGGTAACAGAAAGCAAAGGAGTTTTCATGTTTAAAATCTTTAGTTGCTGTCAAATTGAATTATACAATTGGTTAATTTCTTAACAGGCATGTAGGTAAAAAGTTTCCCAGCTTACTAGCCATACCCACAGAACAGTTTTCTGGTAGTTTCCACATGCTTTTCAACATATGTACTGCAGCTTTGAATTGGTATTTCCTGGAGAAATTGATCTACTAAATACAATGAGAAGCTCAAAAGTTAGGGTCAAACTGCTCAAGTAGCAAGCTCGTTTTGTGTGAAGATGTGGAGTTTCCACTGTTCTGGAAAGTCAGACGCATTTGCATCGGGTTATTTGTGCTGCAGTAGCACCCAGCAACCCGTGGGTTGGTAAACTGCTGTGACCAGCCCTGCAGAAGTGCTGCACAGAGTACTTCTGGAGGTTTAGCTTTACACCTTGGACAGTTCTGCCTGCTCAGGTGTGGTGGTTAAACCTCAGCCAACAAGTAAGTACCACACAGCTGCTCGCTCACTTCTTCTCCTTCCCTGCTCCCTGTGGGATGGGGAGGAGAGTCGGAACAAGGTAAAACCCATGGGCTGAGATAAGGACAGATGAATAATTAAAGTAAAATAAGATAATGATAATAGTAGTAGCAGTGTTAATGAAAAGGAAAAAGAGTAATAAAAGCCAAGAAAAAGCAAGTGATGCGCAATGCAGTTGCTCACCACCCGCTGACCAAGGCCCAGCCCATCCCTGAGCAGTGATCGGCACCTCACAGCCAACTCCCCCCAGATTAATGCTGAGTACGATGTTCTATGGTATGGAGTATTCCCTTGGCCTGTTCCGGTCAGCTGTCCTGGTTATGGGCATTCCCAGCTTCTTGTGCAGCTCCTCTCTGGCACAGCGTGGGAGACCGGAGACTCCTTGACTTGGGGTAAGCACAACTTAGCAACACCTAAAACGTCAGTGTGTTATCAACATTATTCTCATACTAAACCCAAAACACAGCACAGTCCCAGCCAATAGGAAAAAAAAAATAACCCTTTCCCAGCCAAATGCAGAACATCAGGCCTCACACCAAGTATTTATACGCTCAGGAAAGACTAAAAAATGTATCTGAATGTTCCTTGGGCAAGCATGCGACCTGTCTTCTAACAACAATCTCTGGGCTGGATTCAAGAGGTGGAAGCGTTGGGGTAAATTGTTGACCACTTTTCAGGATACAGTACCAAACTGCCCTTGTTCTGGCAAATGGAAACCTCACAATTGTCTGCAGCATCTGGTGTCTGCCAAGTTAAAACTGGTCATGTTTGTACTGTTAGATGCTACTACCATTTAGAGCTAGTGAAGGCAACAGAGTGTTGGAAAACAGGAACTGAGGAAATGCCAGTTGCAACGGAAAAGAAGAGGAAGAAAGCATAGCAAAGACATAAGGGAAATATGTACATTTTGTTACATGGTTCATATTGCCATCAACTTTATTAGTTACTCCTTTGCTGGAATCTTGCTGAAAAGGGCAAATTATATCAATCCCATGGGGAGCTATCCTTAATGTTTGTGCCTCTCCAAAGGTGAAATATGTTGAACGTTTTAAATGTGGAGGATGAAGAATAGCTGAAGAAGCCAAGAATCGTGTCTGGATGACTGTCAGCCTGGCTAAATAGCCTTTTCCTGGAAACAGGAATGCTGCTTTTGTTTTGTTTCATTGATGACACAAAATGAAGTGAAAGGCCTGGTAAATGTAGCATTACTGCCAAATACATCATAATTGAGGAAACTGCCAAATACATCATAATTTGGGAAACTACACGAGCTTGAATTTAACTGTTCAGGCATGAATAGAGCAATACCTAGTATTCTGTGCTTATCCCATGATCCTGTGCTCCTTATCATCTGTAAAGCTATAGCTTGGCTCTTGAAATGTTCATGTTTATTTCAGTGGTGAACTGGTTGACCAAGGTATAAGCGTGAAACTTTATTTTACTTCGTTTTGGTGTGTGTGTTTAATTCCCCTAGCACAGAATTATTCAAAGTACAGACAACCTAATCCCATGCAGTTTGGTGGCTTACAGTGTAGGTACTCTGAATAATAACAGCATTGTGAAGCTAAAGTCAACAAACCTATCCTATTTTCTGCAACATTTACAAAAAGAATTAAAAAAGAGGAAGGTAAAGCATAGCTAGGGAATGGATTCTCCCCAGATCCCTACTTTCTTATACATTGTTATACTCCATCAAAATTAGTCTTCTAGAATCTTCTATGTGATTAACAGTGGTTAACATCCCAGTTGTGCTGTGGTCTTGAAATAGAAAAATAAATCTGTAACAACGCTACAGACATGACTCTGATATAGAATAATCTCATTTAATCTAGAACTATGTAGGTGTATATGGAGAGAAGCAGTAATAGGGACAGATAAAATTGTCACTCCTGTGGAAGGATTAGGGGGTTTATTCCTATACTGTCGTGGTACAGAAGGTCTCATTGTGAACTACTGGATTTCACATGGCTTTATTACAACATTTAAAATGTTTATATAGATATATTTTTTATATTTTGTAACTGGTAATGATTTGTTAGGTTGAAGATTGCATTCATTATTTTTCTACAATACTGTAGAATGAAGCTGGATTCAAAATATGATAAAGTTGTTAAATAAAAGACAGGAAAATAAAAGAAGTGGAGCAAGATGGGTTTTTGATCATTAAAAAAAAAGTTCAGGTATAATGGGGCATTGTTCAGTGTCAGACTAATGACTCTCTGTGAAAGAGAGGAGAAAAAGAGAAAAATTCATCAGATATAAAGAGAAATAATTAACTGCTTTTCTTTCTGTCCTGTCTTGGTCACGGAAGCTGACATTCCAATTAGCAGCTATAGTATACAAACGAACTCTCCAGGTTTTGAAAGGAGGTTTTGTTAGAGCACTATGAAATTGAGGAAAGATGCCATGATGATATTTCTGTAGAAACCAGGGAAGAATAGATGTTGCCCATACAAACTGATTCCATTCATCCAGCCGGATATCTTATTAAAATAGTTTGCAGTCACAAATGATCACGATAACTGAAATGGAAGGTAGGTAGGTCCTGAAAAAGGCAATGAGGGAGAGAAACTAGGTATTTGGAAGGTGTTCTACAGCTATCACATGGCAGGGGATTATTTGCTGTAAAACTGCAAGTTTTTCGAGCATACATATTTATTTTTTAATACAATTAAGAGGAAGTTACACCTAACCTCTTCCCTTACACAGCAAGGCAGACAAGCACACGTGTAACTGTATATGGCTATGACTGACACCATCAACAACAACATTTTTGGATCAGCAGCCATAAAAACGGCATTTCAAAGGAATGTTTCTTCTAATCTTTAGGTTTAGAATGAGACCAGTTTAAAGCTTTAAAGATGAAGCATATATGCCTACTCATATATTTGACATATACAGCTATAAAATTTTAAATTATATTTGCATGTATAAACAAATAATTATCGTTTCTGAAAGGTAGAAGAGGATGTTGTTTCACTGGGTTTTTTCAGCATTGTATTCAGATTATGGTTTCTTTTTGTTTTTTCACTTTGCCCATAAACAATAGCAAGAAAATATGACACAACAGGATTTTATGGACACTCTTGAGTATTTGAAAATTACTTACTTTAGCCACAGCTGCTTCCTCAAGGTAAGCAATTTTGCAGCAGGACAGGAGTGAAAAGAGTGTGATGAACCAAAGGTGATGTGTTCTGTGAAGAAGGAGAGAATGCTTCCCCTCAGTGAATATTTATTGTTTCATAGTTGTACATGTATTTGTTCACTGCAGGATGCTTTTAAGGTATAACAGATTGCTGAGAACTCACAGCCTATGGTTTTTGATAGCAAGTATGAACCAAATGAAGCAAGTAAGTATTACGGGAATGAATTGGAAGGAGCACTTAGGAACAGAGCAGAGAAAATTTAGTAGACAAGTGGAAGTCAGAATGTTTGGTCTTAAAAGGTGAAGCTTTGTATACTGTTTACCATACAGGACATCCAACATACTTGCAGTTCTCTCTGTTTGATATTTGCTTTTTAAGGCTGGAGGAGAACTATGAGATTGCAGAAGGTGTTTGCATTCCTCGAAGTGCTCTCTACATGCATTACTTGGACTTCTGTGAGAAAAACGACACACAACCTGTTAATGCTGCCAGCTTTGGGAAGGTAAGGCTAAACTGCAGTATGACACATTAAAATCTCACCTGGTTCAGGTGAATTTGTATTACTGAAAAGAATTTAATCTTCTTTTACTGTTAGAGACAAAAGCATATGAATGGAATCTCTTGTGTATTCAAGTTATTGGACAAAGGCTAAGATTGTAAGTATTTTGATGGTTGGAATAATTTCTAACCATGGGTAGGCTCCAGAGTGCGTCGGTCCCCAGCCTAGCTGATGGTGATCTGGTACCAAAAATTGGCAGTTAAAGTTGAATTGGAAGTTGAATACAAGCCAGTGTAAACACATCTGCATTATGACCTGCACTGCTTAAACAAATGTCTAATTTTTAAAAACAGAAGGGTAAAATTGAATTCTGGAGCATGTCTGTGCCATTCTTGTAAGCATGATATGGAGATCTCCGAGTCAATGATATCAAATGACGTGGCAAATTCACATGGTGGAGTACAATGCCTCCAGGTGTGAAAGTCCAGAAAGCATCTAGCTGCTTTTGTGAGCACTGCAGGTACAGGCTGCCAAGTTATCCAAGTTATCTTTTCACTGTGATTCCTTGTGCTTCCCTTTCCAATCCTGCAGTAGTAAGAGCCACTGTTGTTAAGTCCAGATTCACAGTGGAGATGCACTCCCAGCACAGACACAGCTGTGCATCATCTGGGTGTGAGCAGTCAAGCTCTTATGCTCTACACCATTAGCAGATGTTTACAGCTGGCTAGAAGGTTACGTGAAGTTCGTATTTTGGATTTGCTGCTCAGGTGATATTTTCCTCTCAGTGAAAAGCAGGAAGATATTTAAAACTGAAATTCTACCACAGAATGTGTCACAGGCGTTTAAAACTTGCAGGCTGCGAAAAAAACAAAGCGCAGAGTTTGCCACTGTTTTTGAAATGCTTGCACGCATGAATCTGAAGCCAATTGTCCCGCAAGCTGTTCTCTTAGTGTTTGCAACATTTGTTCTATAGAAGCGCTGGGCATTCAAAGAAGGAAAAATGCTTCTAGGGTAAGTGCCTGTGTAAAGAGTAGGTGAAGAATATATTTAATGAGGTGACATTTTCTATAGTGCATCTTTAGGCAGGCAGTTTGGCAAGGAAAGTAAAGTGTGCCATGTGTTTGTTGTGTCTTGAAGACCTGCGTGGCTCAGTAGATTCTGTGTCAGGTTTCTGTTTAAATACACTGCAGAAGTGTGAATGAAGTTGCTCATTGTACATATTATTGCTACCGAGTGGTAAGTATAGTGGCAACATGTCACTTAGGAACAGTGAAAATAAGAAACAGATTTCATGCAGGCTCACGTATTTGGAACATGGCTCAAATTTACACAATGCTACTGCTGCTGCTGCTAAAAACTTCTGTAAATTGTAGGGTGTAAATATTCCAGAATTATTCCATCAGAGCATAAATTTGCCAGGGATTCCACCATTTATCAGCATGTGGCAGTTTTGTTACACTGTTTAATACTTCATCCCCCTTCTCTCCTGCCTCTCATACATAGACCTGTTCATTGGTAGGAGTCTCTTGACCTAGCAGGACAGGCACTATGACTTCCATCCAAAAATCATGGCATATGATTCCATTCCAATATGTTTTTCATGTGCTGTGGTCCAAGTGTTTTCCTCTCGGTTGCAATAGAGTTCTGAAGCAGTGATGCATGAAACTTTTTACCTTTTTGTGGAGAGGAAGGAAGCCCTACAGAATCATCATGGTACTGTTTCACACCGGTACTTTGGGGGGCCATTACTTTTGCATCTGGGAACTGGCACTTCTGCACTGATGTGTCCAGGAACTTCAGACAACAGAGGGGCAAATATTGACATGAAACCAGCGTCTCCATCTGCAGAACCTGAGCAGACCCCACTGATTCTTTCCAGCCCATTACTGCTAACAAAATGTACTGCACAGGCATGAAGATCTGCAAGGCACATCTCCATTCTCTCAATAGCTTGCAGTCAGCATCTCCTTTGGAGCAGGTACATGGATGTAGTTTTATTTGTTTTGTAGTTTGTTAGCATGTGACTTACATACCATATTGGCAAGGTGAGTTGCAGGAATGTCTCGGAGGCAGTTGAAGCAGTACAGTGAAATAGGTGCTATTTAAGGAATTCTGTGCTTAGCTGCTGAAACAGAGACCCTGGACATGCTTGTCCTCATTGGGAAACATCAGGAGCCCTGCAGCTGCCATCTCCTTCAGAGAAAGGAGCTGGTTGTTCTGTGGAATTGTAGACAGTTTGCCTTTCAGTAGACCACATTGAATTTATAATTCATCTCTGAACTTTAGCTCTGTGGGCAATGTTAAATAGTAAGGCTTCGTCTTTAAAAAACCGGTAGTTTTTAGAAAGAGATGTGGAGTTCAGCACATTAAAACAAACTGTAATAAGTAGCAGTGTTTTCTGTTAAACTTCCTGGGCATGGACTGGACCTCAGACACTTGGTAATATTGCGTTAATGAAACCAAAATTGGTCTGGAGGGTAGAGAGATTAACAGAGAGACAGTAATACGGACTGTTTTCTGAGGAAACCAAGCTACTAGCAATTAAAGGAACAAGAGCAAAGAACAGAAATACTGTATAAAGAAACACCTTTAAAAAAAACAACCTGTATTCCTAAGCCACATAGCATATATATAAAACTAGGAATACTCTAATATGGTTGTTAATGTGATATATTCTCACATGACAAAGGGAGCTGTAGCTTTGTTAGTCAAGATTTCAGTGTTTTACTCACTCATTTAACGTGCAAAAATGGCAGTTTTATCTATACCAGAATTTGCCAATGTGCTATGCTACCTAGTCTGTCATTACATTACTTTTTATTGTCTGCAAAAGACAGGACCTGGCATTCTTTTATATACCTTAACTAAATAGTAATTAGGGAGGGCCCTGTGAATTTGCTGGTTACAGCTCAGCATCAAGTGCAGAGTCCAGTGTTAAACTCCTGCTCTTACTGTAGACTGCCAAGCATATTATATTTTGATTTCCTGCAAAAGTGAGGCAGAATAAGTAAAAACGTTCCATGGAACCAGTGAGAAGACAGGGAGGTACAGTGGGGCAGGGCAGGTGTGTCACCGAGTTATGAACAATTAAATGTTGCATATGGGAACAAGCTCTCTCCCAGCGAACGTGTTTAGACTGTGAATTAGTCTCCAGGCAGAAGGAGTGAAAGCCCTGTTGCTGAGGTCACTCGAAAAGGACGGCAGCCTTGTGCCCCTCAGCCCTGTGCTGCAAATGCCTCGGGTTCTGCTCCGGGACCTTGGGGATCTGGAGAGCTGTTTAAGGTGTTTCCAGCTGCAAGTTCTGCCACTGCCTGCTGCGGGGAAGGTTGTGCAGATGCATGTTTGGTTTGGGTTTTATCTGAGCAACATGTTAACATAAACTGCTGGGGATAATTAACACACCGAGCAAAGAATTATGGTGGATGATGACTCTGACTTCTCATTCTTACCGGGTTTAATTGCAAAAACTAAATAATTCTGAATAAGGGCCTTCACCGAATCGAGTAAAAAGCAGGAATGTTTTGAGCATTTCCAAAGCCCTCAGTGGCCATTGTGTGGGGGTGGGTGCCATAAGGCTCTCCTGGCTCTACCATTCTGCCCAGCTGTTAGCTGGGTTGGCAGGTCTTTGAGCTTCTCTTCCACTTTTATTCCCAACACTGATTTTTGTTCTTGTTTCTTTCACGACCCTGTATGTACACCGTTTTCTTAGTGAAGACCCTCGAAGATGTAATCTTCCTTATCGGCAGCGATCTCTCCCATCCTCCGTGTCCTCAGTTCACTGCTTGAAATTTACTGCGCAGTGCTGATTCCCCGGCCGGGCCCTGCCATAGCTCTCCCCCGGATCACTGGGTGACTCGTGGTGAAACCGCTTTGCATCCTCGTGAAGCTGAGCTCTTCCCAACTCCCCTGTGCCCCCTGGAGGATAAATACTTTCCTCTTCTGGTTTGGTTGTTTTTTCCTTTGGGGCTTTCCTGCCATGTCTTTTGACAAGCAATAATGAATTAATGTTTGAAAAGGAAAACGAAGGTTGCTGACACTTCTCAGGGTGGTTCTTCCCCAGAATGAGGTCCTTTTACATCATTTTGGCATCTTAAAGAGGTTTAACATGGATGCACGCTCACACGAATTTTGTTGCTCTGTGACTGGCTTTGCTGTAAGTGAAAATTACATTCCAATGAATGCATTTCACTACATAAAGGGCAAAGTACACAATAGACTTGTAATATTGGTTAGGAAAGAACCACTTTTCCCCAATAGTTTACTTTGCTTCAGGGAGGTACAAGATGTACCAGCCAGATTCCTTTTTCATCATGATGCACTGTCTCTATGCCCAGAAGTTTTGCTGGCAGGACTGCTCCTCCAAGCATGACTAGGATAAATAGGATTTACAGTTTCTTCCTGTCATACTGTATGATTTTAATGTTTGAAAAGGACGGACAAGACCTTTATTGAAACCTCTTTGGTGATGACGTGATGTGATTGCATTCTCGTTTGTCTTTGTATTGAAATGCACATATCAGGAAATTGCCTGCTGTTGTTCATAAGGAGATACTTCTCCTGAGGATGTGTTTTTTATTTCTTTACTCTCAACTTGCTCTTAAGTATTCTCCATAGTGAATGGTATAGCAAAGCCAAATTTACTCTCAGTGCTCTCTTCTGATAGATTAAAACAGTACTTGCTTTATTATGAGTAACTTCTACAACACTGAATACAAAAATAGAACTGGAGAAAAATCCACGTAAATCTGAGGATGTGGTTTCTCTCCTTGCATCAGATCAGCCTGTCCGTGCTATCTGAGCAGTCCTTGCTTTTCCTTCATCCCTTTTTAACAGCTAAGATTCCTGACTGAAGGACAGTTAACATCAGTATGAGTTTTCTTCCCAATTCAGGATCTTCTAGGCCATGCTCCTCTGATGAGACCATAATAACACAAGTACTGCAGAAGCAAGCAGCCATGCTGCTGTGGGGAACGGTGATGCTACAGGGTGGTTGGAAAGGTCTTTGCTCCCTTGGCTCTACTTCACCGATCCCTTGTATTGTTGCAGGTTGCTGACTATTGCCTTTTTCTCCTTGAGCCTGGGGAGTAAGAAAACCAGCGAGGACACCTCAGTTTCTCTGGAGTGACTTTTCCTTCCTCAATCCCCTATAGCAATGGGATTTTTAGTGGCTTTGCCACTTTGAGCATCTGGCTTCCAGTTAGGCCTTACGCATGGAGTGGCCCCTGGGCTGCTTTACCTCACGCCTTGTCAACACGTCCCAGAGGCTGTGCTTACAGCTCAGGGTCTGCCAGAGTGCAGGGATCCTGGCGCTCAGCCTTTTCCCACAGATAGGCTGGGTGATGGCAGGCAGCGTGCTGGCACCAGTACAGAGCAGGGGGAGTTGCGCAGGGGTTTAGATCTGCTTGGCTTCAGCAAGTCAACACCAAAAGTGGCTGCAGCTCAGCTAAGGATCTGAGGCAGAGCACTCAGTGTGTGCAGCTTTGTTGGGACGCAGTAATCTGTTTGATCATGCCTTAGGCTGAATTCCATCTGGCCAGAGGAACTGCTGAAGGAGGATATTGTTTTACATAGATGGATTTGAGGAGAGGTCTCGCCAGCTTCACTAGAGAGTCCAGTTCAGTTGGAGTTCCTCACAGAATCTAATCTCCATTGCAGGCAGAGTTGGGCACGGACATTAGAGAAAGGGCCAGCCGGTTTTTCTGCCTTGCTTTGCAGTATCGGTTGAGATGTATCAGTGCTGGAAACAAGTTCTTATCCTACAGCTAGACCATGCCCTATTCCGAAACTTAGGAAAGTAAGTGGAGAGAAATGGGAAGGTTATTGAATCTAAATAGAAAACAGATCTGCAGTCAAGAGTGCCGAGCTTGTACATTGCGGTCTTCCCTCCCAGCCATGCAAGCAAGCAACCAAGGGGTAGAGAAGGCATAGACACAATCACACCTCTTCTCCTTTTGTTGACACAATTCGGTGGATTTGAGAGACAGGAATGGTATTTTGGACGACTTTGATTATGCTCTTTCCTATCAGTGGATGTTTCTCGGTGGAAGTTTCCTTGACCATTTCTTCCAGACGATATGATGTTGAATCAGCCCCAAGCCATCTTTGAGCTGAAAGGAACCTCTTAACACAGGTGTTGATAATAACAGGCTGTCTCAGAGCAGGATTTTGAAAAGCACTGAAGCAGATGGGGAAACCCTGGAATGATCCAGCTGGAAAAGTACTGGGTCAAAGATGAATGAGCCAAAAAACCTTACACTTACAAGACTGAGGACCTCAGTACTGCTTGTGTTTCACAGCCATGAGAATACAGAAAGCATATCTCTGTGAGAATAAAGCTATGTTTGGTATCACTGACTTCTTTGCTGCTGCCATGGCAAAGAATATTAAGACTGAAACAACACCACAATAGAAGTTGGTAAATAAACACACATCTTCTATACCTGACTTCATAAAAGAAAAGCATGCTGTCTGGATATGGGACCTGAAACCTGAATTGAGATTAACAGAACCAGGCCTTGTTATGAAGAATTGTTATGGGAGGAAAGAGAATTTATTCCATGGTATGTAGAATCTCTCTAGAACCTCATAGAGCTAGGGAGTGCAGAGCCTGGAATCCATTTCTCATTCTGGCAGCGTGCAATTGCTGGGTTGTAACTTAATTCGATCTTATTTCACTACTCTGTGAAATTCTAGAAACAAGACTAGAATTATGTCAAATAGAAAGGAACAAGACCAATGAAGAATAGCATCCCTTCTAGATCAGGTGTACTGACAAAATGTTCATGCCTTGTGAAAAGCAGAAATTTAAATTATTCTAGTGAAAAGACTTATAAAAGCCATCCTCTGCCTGTTGCCCCAGAGTAAAATTTAATACTTTGAAAAAGGAGGGAGGAAAAAAGTGACTTCAGAAGTTTCCAGACGTCTCTGATTTCTTCCATCCTTATTTGTTCGCATGAAGACAGACACATAAGATGCTTTATAAGATTTCTTTTCTCTGATTTGTTTTGACATGTCAGAGACAATTTTAGATGGAAAAACTGGGAAACACAGAGTTCACAGTTTGATAGTGAATGCGATGAGGAGTGACGGGTGACACCGAGGTGGTGAAAGCTGAATGCCCATGGCAGAGTGTTTGGAATAAGATGAACTTTAAGGTCCCTCCCACCTCAAGCCATTCTGTGACTCTATAATTCCTCATTTTAAAGCTGGGCCTGGATCTGCTTGTGTTGTAATGTTACAGTACTGGAGATGTGGGGAGAGAGGCAGTGGCAGAAATGACAGCTGGCAGTGATCAGGTTGAAGGAATGCACCCGTGCAGCCATTTGTGGGTGACAGAACAGCTCCTGCAGTTAGCAGTGCCTCAGGTTGATAGGTTGTGCAGACTCTAATGCAGACCCTTACAGAGGAAGTGCATTTTTCTTGCTGGTGCTCCTAAAGCTTTCTGTGTTTTACGTGGTTGCTCAAGTGACCCATTTTGTTTTTATTGCCTTAAGAATGGCCAAAAATACATGTAACTAGCTATTTAATTCAAGTTTATTCAGACACCTCTGCTAGGTTTAAAAAGCTGAAGTGGGATAAAAATCCTGTTGTCTCCCCATATGATCTACCTGCACAGACATTCCGAACACCATTTGTCAGGATTGTCTGTAGAAATGTCAAACAAATGCTGACCTGGATATACTAGTCCCCTGAAAAAGTGTAAACTGAATATATGTTGGTTTATAATATAATGACTTTTATCTTCATCTTAGGTGTGCAATAGGCACTCACCAGAAGAACTGTGGAGTAGCAAAAAGATAAAGCAGTTCTTAATAATATTGTTTTTCATCAAGAAAAGCATAGAAGATCTTCTCTAGGCAGAAGGCAAGATCGTATCTTAAGCAGAGCGCGGAGAAAAGAGAAGGAGAACAGATTGAAGTGCAGTAACTGAGAAAGAAATTGCAGGAACATTTTTTTTCTGAGGTTAACATAGTAGGGACAGAAGCTATTTCCGTGTGAAATTCCTGGTCTACATCTCAAAACCAACAAGCCAGGCAGCCTGAAATAACGCCTAAGAGTCAAAACTGCCATGTAACTTAGGTGAAATTTTACTTGGAAAATGTAAAACCTGTACCTTTTTACTCAGCAGGTCTTACAGGGTAGCTGGAATTATGGTCACTTTGGAGAAGTGTGAGATGAAATTTTAGCTCCGCTGAAGAACAATGGTAAAAGATCCGTTCGCTCCAAAATTCCCTTGGATACCACCCATGAGATCTTTTTACCACTGTTTCTTTGAGAAGCCAGAACTGCTGTGAGAACAGGGACTGGGCTCCATTCAGAAAGCAGCTCAGGCTGCGTGGTCTGGGCTCGATTCATTTGCTTGTGCAACCTCACTGCAGTGATGAGAGGAAAACGATCCGACTTGGTTTTCAGATCCAAACCTGGATTTTCATGTGTGACAGTTAGAACCCACTTCCCTCCCCATACAACTGTAAAATTAACACGTTTTGCCTATAGGTCTTTACAAGTTAATAAACATTAAACCAATGATGACATATTTGTGCAGTGATTTTTCAGGCTGACAAGGATTTAAATTTTTTTAAAAAACCATATTGGGCTCTCTGCTTTTTCCACTGATTTCAGCACACAGTGAACTCCACTTTATCCTGCCGTTCCTGACTTCCTCTCCCTTGTCAGGGAAATCTTCCTGCCTTTACCAGTATCGCTGCACAGAGATTTGCATAAGCATAGCTGAATATAAACATTTATATGAACAGAGAGTTCTTTTAGTACTTGACTTGTTTTATTCCGAACACAAACGTTAATAACCACGCGTATGTGTTCAAGCACCTACATGTAAGTATACCATGTTATATTTTACATATGCAGCATTAGATAAGAAAGTCCTGACTTTTTTTTTTCCAAAGGTTTGTCTGATTATTCCTTTTTTATTTGTTTGTTTGTTTTGTGAATTACTGGGAAATAGTGTTTTAAGTGATGCATACTTTTAAGATACATTCTGAAAGGTGTACCTTGTTTAAAATGTGCTGGGTTTGAAAAAGAAACAAAGAAAAGAAAGAAAGGATCATCTGATCAACTGCTTCATTATTATTCTCTTTTCCTGATCACCTCTGCCCTGGTATGTAGAAATTGGCTGATTTATTTAAATCCCAGGAACTCCCACGGCATATGGTTCATAAAGTAGCATTTACAGTGTTCATTGTAACACTTCGCTGCTGCTAGAAAGGCTTGAAAGTAATATGGTTTGATGCTGTTCCAAAAGGAAAAATAGAGTAAAACTACCTCTAATATTAAGTCAACTGCTATAAAAGCAGCTCTTGGAGAGGGATGATATTTGCTGAATGACAAATGACACCAAAAAAAAGCCCAAAAAACCCCTAAAAAACCGACACAGCCAACCCTAAAAAAATCCCCTAGCCCAAAAAAACCATCCTCAGAAAGTAGTTCTTCAACACTGCCTTTTTTCCCACAGCCTTGTGGAGCCCCCAACCCTGTCTGCAGAAAATGAAAGAGAGAGGGGTGGGATTAATGTGTAATTAAAGGGAATTTGGAAGGCTGAGATGTTGCGGAATGTTAGATCAGTAGCTGGAACAGCATGTGGTGTTCTTTAGGCAGGCTTCATTGAATCCATACAAAAAAAGAAAGAAGGGCTGCTTGCCTGTCTGCTCATTTATCAAACAGCTAGGCTGAACTTTCACAGCTCCACAAAAGTGTTTTACTGTTTGCTGAAGTTTTGCTCCAGAAATTAAAGCTGAACAACCTAGCGACTCTGAGTCTTTGCTGCGTTTTTGACATCAGCCACCTTGTGCAAAGCTCTTGGAAACCAACACAGGTCAATTTTTACATGATACTAAGAGAAGGTGGGTGTACCTTTGCTAAACCCCCCCAAAAAGTGCTGAAGAAATGGTCAAATATGTGACATCGTAATGTCTTTATTTATATAGCACCTTTTGATCTAAATACATGTTCCAAAGCTTTCAGTCATCAATCAGGATTAAATATTTATCACGGTGGCAAAATGGCTAATGGAGAAAAAAAAATCTATATTATTTAATCAATTTAAATTGAGTTTTTTCCTAGTTGAACAGTTATATTCCATCTTGCAGGCTTGTTTTCCTTTAATGCTAGTTGGTGTTACCCCCCCCAAAGAGGAAGCATTTAGTAATTTATATAACAAAACCACAATTAAAATGGATTACAAATTTTAAAAGGAAGAAACTCCTTCGCAAGTAAATCTTCAAGGCTTACTGCAGTTTTTGTTGCATGACTGTTCTCGCAGAAAAATCTTCCTCCTACTGCAGACCCCACTGAGAATCTGGTTCAATCCTGTGAGGTGCTGAGCATCTCCTTTCCAGCAACAACAGCAAAGCTTTTTCATCAGGATTAGCCTGGTTTGATAGAGGCTCTGATTACTGAAGGCACAATCTGCATTCATTGATTCATTTCCTTAAATGCAACTGGCCCTAAATAAGTTTGGGTTTGCAGTAGCAATGTTCTTTTAATGTCTGCTGACACTAGAATTTGGATTCTTGATTATATCCTGCTGTTTCTGAGATCCACTTGTTTTCCATAGAGGATAAATTGATTATGAGGTATCTTTACAAATGCCACGATGAGTTTTCCTCGGTAGAAATGATGCCCCTGTCAAATATCAACATCTCTTCAGAGAATCATCTTTTAGAGAAAGAAGTGTTTAGTGGCAGGTTTGTGAAGGTCTGTAGAGGACTTTGTTGATCCTTCAAAGTGACATAAATAAAGAGTAGGCCAATTCCAATTACAGTCCTCCTTAGTTTAGAGGCAGAACTGATCTTACATTTTTAAGGAAGTATGTTCTACTCCAGTAACTTATGCAAGTATTTAAATTAATGGTAGTTAATGGAATTATGGTGAAGTTTAAAGTCTCTTTCCCCTCTTTCAGTAATGGAAAAAATCAAGAGTTTATTTCTGATTTCTCCTACCACAGATTTTATTGACATCACAGTACAGTTTTTCTGCTTTTCTGTCTTAAAAGTCCATATTGAATTAAGTATTAGTAAATGTGCTTTTTCCATCTGTCTTAATATCAGTTCTCTTTATTTGCAGATAATAAGACAACAGTTTCCACAACTAACAACAAGAAGACTTGGAACCAGAGGCCAATCAAAGTAAGCAGTGTATGGTATTATTATCATCTCTCACAGGGCCCCACCTGGGTCTGGCTTTACTGAATGGAATCATATGAAAATAGGGAATAATTTGTCCAGTTGGGGCCTTAAAACCAACTTTGATGGAGGTTCTGTTGTAGTCTTTACATTATCTTATAGATTCAGCAGTGATCCTGCAAAGGTGGTCTGATGGAGGCCAACAGCAGCCTGATTTGATCAGCAATATTTTCCGTGTTGCTCTTCATCTCAGCTCCCTTTACGCAACGTAAAGGACATTCACACTCAGGAGTAATGGAACTGCTGTTGGAGGCTGGGAAATGACAGCTGGTTAGCATCATGTTTCAGGCTAGAGAGCAAGTGTCAGAATGCTCTTTAGAATTTAGGTAGGAACATGCATTGACCTAAACTGAAATTGTCCACAAACCTGTGTTTAACCACCATTTTTCCCACGTAATGAAATCCAACATACCTTTAGGTGATTAAAGAATTAGCTTATTGCCTTACCCAAAAGATGGTATTTTCTGAAAACAGTTCATCCCAATTCCAGAATGAGAAACTGATTCAGAATTAAGAATGCACTTCCTGGGGTATTTGACTTTTTGCAATTGTTGATCAGATGCGATTCTACCAATTTATGTAGAAGATACAGTGATGCTTTTATACTTTTTTCTGTTTGTGGACTCCCAAGAAATTTTTCCAGTGGAGCTTTGAATCTTTTTCTGGCAAGCATAAGGCCCCTCACATAATAAAATCTGCTTTTCTTGATTAGCTTTCACGGAATCCTACGGAGTAGCTAAGTGTAGTGTCTGTAGATCACAAGTGGAAAACTATGGAATGGGAAATGAAAATGTGAGATGGTGTGTTTGCAAAATTTTGTTGGTAAAGCTTCTCTTTCAAAATCCTGAAAAACACAATATTGCTAAATGCTAAGAGTGAAATATGCTATTAGGATTGAGCTTACATTCCAGCTTGACTAAAGCTGGAATGACCTGCTCTTTAAAGAAAAAAAGAAACTAAGATGCCAAAAGAAATGCCATTAAAGATAGATTTACTGTGCTCTTCTAATAAATGGTCCATGCCAAGCAGTATTTCTTTGATAGGACAAAATATTCTTTCCCCAGCTTGATATTTTCCTAGTTTTTATAACTAAGCTTTCTTCTCTAGAGCAGGCATATTTAAGCAGCTAATTGAAGATTTGAAATCCATTCCCAAATGCAAATTCAGAGCTGCCGTAACATCACTCGTGAAGGCCACCAAAAATCTCTCAGGTGGAAATTCTGAGCAGGCCCAACAGCATCCTAGGAAAGCATGATAGGTCCATAATCAGAGAGTCAGGATTTAGTTCTGAATGTAAGTTTTGGGGAGGTTCATAAAGAGGGAGTGAAAGCATGCACAAGTTGCTTTGTGGACACATTCATGTGAGTACCCCCTCTCGGCCATCCAATCATCCTGACATCAGCTACAATTTTGTTACTTGACCTTCCATTTAATGAAAGGAGTGAGCACTGCTTTATTTCCAAACTGGAGCTCCTCCCACAGCTGCAGGAGTCTCTCAGAGAGCAAGACGCTCTTGATCTGCTGACCAGAGGTGTCTTGCAACTCCAAAAGCTATCTCTTTATTCTCACCGAGGCTAAAAATCCATGAGACTTAACATTCCTTGCACAATTTCCCCCTAACCTGCCTGCCTGTCAGGGCAGCTTTCAGGTCCCATACTCCTTTCTCATGCCACTTGTGCAATGGTTCTTCTCCCTATCTAGCAAATAGGGGGTTTCTGTCACATCCACACAGAAGCTACGTGCATGCTGTACTTTAGGATAAATACTCTCCTTGGCAGACCCAGCACAGCTGTAACTGAGCTCTGGTTTTGTTTTCAGAAACATCTGACTGCATTCCAGTTAAGTGTTACGTAAAGAAATTACTTTAGGCATTAACACTTCAGTCCCTTTATCACCAACTGTGCTGACCGATTGCTGCCAGTATTATTCTCGTTCCACTTCCCTGCTACTGCCAAAGGAAATTCAGCCGTAGAAGTGGTTAAGATTATCTGACTTCACACTGTTCTGCCTTCAGTCTTTTTATAGCACGGCTGCCTTGTAACATTACAAAGTTCAGAGCTACAATGGTGCTTATTCTTGCTCATCACTTGTGAGCTTTCTGGTTTGCAGCTGGTTTATTGATGTGAGCATGCAGCTGTTCTCTGTCGCACTGAGCTTAAAAACAGTTCCACCACAGGTGAGCCGTGAGAAGGCAGCTGAACATAAAAGCCAATTTCTTTCTGTACTGTAGTCTGAAACTCTTCAGTTCGGTGTACAAGGTGTGAGTTAAACCAGTGGAAGCTACATGGTGTGAAGAGAATTTTGCTTCTTTCTTTAAAGGAGTGCTGTATATAACAGATCCATGAGGGTAAAAAGTATTCCACTTCAACACAAAAATGATTTTGTTGTCTGCATGTTATTATTCTACATATCAAAATTTCAAGCCCTGTTTATTGAATTAAGTTGATTTTTTTTTTCTGATAGAAATACAAAAAAGTAGTTGGAAAAGAATCTGTGTAAACTGCTCTAGTGAGTTTTTGCCCTTTGGGATTGTAAAATTATTGAAAGAAGAAGCTATCTAGAAAAATTTTGGAGGTAATTTGGCTACTGCTGTCTATAGGATTTTGAGGCTACATGGAAAACTCTTATGCAGTTTACTACCAAGTGTAACACACCAGGAATTAAACACTGCACAGTGGAATTCTACTACATTTTCCAGGCTTTTTTTTTTTCCTTCACCGATCTAAGACAAAACTTGATAGGAGACTGACCCCTGTTTAAATTACGCAAGCCTTTCAGTCCTACTTGTTCTGACTTTTTCCCTCTTCCTGCCCTTCCCTGAGCAATTTGTGTTGCTGGCTCCCCCCAGCATTTCCTTTTGGGTTCCCCTACCCCAGATGCAGCACACAGGCCACATGTGAGTTTTACGGCTCTTATGTGCAGTGCTCGCCTGGCAGCTGTAAGGGACCAAACTGGGCACTTTAACTGAGAGCTGGAAGTGTTGCCATCCAAGCTAAAAAGCCAAAGTTCTACAGCTGGTGCTGTAAACCCAGCACAAACTTGCCATTAGTTACCTGTAACAGGTTAGTCTGGAGCCTGGTTTCTGTATAGAATGCGTGTTTTGGCCTACGCCCTGATGGGAAAATTTGGAGCCAATACTGTTGCTTTCTCAGGTATTGAAGCTGGGAAATTCCACTCATCCCATGTCAGTGTAACGTTTTAAGGTATTTCATTTGGATTTTTCAATGTTGAGTTCAAGATAGCTTTTATTTTTAATGAAAAATAGGGAATGTCCTCAGTGGGTATGGCCAGAGAACAGTGTACTAGAAATTTGCTACAACGCCCCAGATCTCCTCTCAGCCCATCTCTGCTGATAGAAAAGTTTGGGCTTTCAGCTCTTTGCCACCATTTTCTGCTGGGGATTATGACATGCACTGATCTGTGGGTGAATGGCAGTGAATGGAAAAAGGAAAAGTCACCAGTTAGTGTAAACTACCATCACTTAGATGCTACTCTTTAATTAATTGCACTGATGACCTTTGAAGAACTGCCGAAAGCAAATTTGTGTCTATTTGAGTGAACAGATCTGGTGACAGCACTCTGAAATAGTAACTACTGAAGAGTAAAAGAAGCATCCAGAGATGGAAACTTCTTGTGCCACCACAGTGGGATCCAGGAGAGAGTGTCTCAGGATGATCTGACAGGCTTTTGATGGGCTCTAAGGAGAGAAGTGGAGGATCATAGAAAAGTCTGTGTAGGATTTGGCTGAAGCAAAAGTATACCAGCAGTACAATCTTGTGATGCCTTTTGTAATCATTACAAATTTAGCTGATGGGTTGGGTGCCTACAGCTGAGAAACTGAAATAAAAGTTAGGAACTTACAGAGGGACCAAGATAACCTTTGCTGCTTTGATGCAAGAGTTTTGCTTGACAATCAGTGCTTCCATCAGCACCTGGAGTAAAGCTGAGTTGTAGCACAAACTTGTGCCGTGAGGCCACCGGGCTGTTTCTATAGCACAGCCACACTGTAATTCCCAGCGTGGCCTCACAGAGTTGGTGCTGTGCAGCATCCCTCACTGATCAAAGCCCAGTGCTGATGCTGGGGTACGAAGCGAATAATTGGGGCTGTACATTTCCTGCCATTCATTGCTGTCCAGCACAAGCCTTTTCCTCTCCTCTTTTTTTTTTTGAAGTGTTTTCAATTTTTGAAACATTTCTGATCAACTCGACTGCAATAAAGACTCGTCCTTTTCAGGGACCAAACCAGCCCTCAACAGCCTGAGAGTCAGGGAGCTGAAATAACAACAGAAGGGCCAGTCCAGAGGGTCTGTACCTCTGCTTATTGCTGAACTAAAGGAGCAGCTGCACAGCAGAGCTCTGCCAACAAGTAGCTTTAGGATGCTTTTTTTTTTAACTAAGAAGTTAGAAAATGGAGGTACATTATTTTCCTGACCTACAACAGAGTCACCTTACTTCTACCACAAGGAATGAAAATTGTAAGCTCAGTATATTACCACAGTATTCTGCTGCTGAATCAATGCTTGTTAATAATGTATAAACTATTGCTCAGTCTGTTTTGCTGTAGAAATCATTTGCATTATCAGTTGCCCTTTCCTCCATATGTTTTTCTTTCCTTTTCAAACAATCTGCTTTATAAAATACACATCTCTGTGTATCAGGTACCATTATTATGGAATTGCAGTGAAAGAAAACTCCCAGTATTATGATGTGATGTATTCTAAAAAAGGAGCAGCCTGGGTCAACGAAACAGGAAAAAAAGAAGTAACCAAACAGACAGTGGCGTATTCACCACGATCCAAACTGGGAACATTGCTGCCAGAGTTTCCAAATGTCAAAGATCTAAATCTGCCAGCCAGTCTGCCAGAGGAGAAGGTAACACTTTGGAAATCTTTTCTCAGCTTGTCTTGGGTTTTTTTTTTTCCCCCTGCTCTGGATGAAAGCTTTGTCTAATATAAAAAGACTTTAAACTAGAGTAAGTTTAATTATGCTTTGACTTGATTTGTGGGGGACTGAATTACTTCATCTAATAAGAAGAAATATCTTCCCTTAAAATAGGCAGCTGACACTATCAGCTGTACAATATTTCTAACACCCGTGCACGTTTTTTTAGAAGTTACATTACATACAGCAGGGCAGCTTCTAAAATTATGTGATGTTTGAGTGCAACTTTTAAAATATGTTACAGCCCTCTCATCTGTGAACACACTTGATGGCAAACTGAAAAACAGTTCTAATGCTTTCTTGACCAGAGAGGGACTTAGTGCATTTCTTACCCTTCTAGAGTAGAAATTCAGAGAATCCTATCTGCACATATGACAAAAATGCTCTGGCTTCTCTTGGCTGAGCTTGCTAGGTTTCTGGTTCTATTCACATGTGTAGTATCAATGTGAAGTGGACAAAAGAATAGGGTTTTTTAGTTCTTTATGTCCTAATTAGGGCCACATTCTCGTCTTTGATCTCACTGAGGCTTTTTGCTCCTCTTACATTTGAAGAATCCCCATTGACAGAAAAATCCATGAATTCAAAGGGAGAATTTACTTTTGAGAAGAAAACTCATCTTACAGCTAATCTAACTAGACTTTAACTGATTTCATTATTTTTGCAGTTGTGCTTAGATAAGAAAAAACTTGTTTTTTCTGTGCTCTGTGTTCTGATATTTTACAAGTGGATTTCTTAAAGCAGAATGATCTTTTGTGTGTCTCCCTCATTCTTTTTCAGGTTTCTACCTTTATTATGATGTACAGGACTCACTGTCAGAGGATACTAGACACTGTAATAAGAGCAAACTTTGATGAGGTATGGTTAGAAACTGCAACTGCAGTTTAATGATACAGAAGGTATCAATGGATTCGAGACCCTGTTTTGTGTGTTATATTACAGAGTGAGGGGTTTGTGGTGCTCGATGCTTTTCAGGAGCAGGGAACAATGGCTGTACTTGAGTGTGTAATATGTGACTGATAGCACTAAATCTCACTCGTAACTCACTGTGTGAGTTGGAGGAACAAAAGCAATGAGAAAGTTTTTGCCCTCTGTTCTCCAGCAGGATTAAGGTAGCAATTCCCCTTACAAGCTGTTGGACGATCCAGTTCCTACAACTCGAGAAGTGTGTCCACCACAACTTTTCAAAGTTTTATGTTGGGACTGAGCTGTCCGAAGGAATTCCTTTGAGGGCTCAGCAGAGCCAGGGCAGGTGTCACAGCCACAGCAGTGGGCTCTGCTGGTCTGTTAACAATGATGCAGAGTGCTGGGGGGATTACAGCCTCCCAGATATCCCATAGAGCCACAGCTGAAGTCTCCAGTTGCTCAGTTGTACTGCGGTGCAGCTGGGAGCACACACACACTGCTCAGCAGTTAATGCCATCTCTTAGAGAGGGATAAGGCTTGTACCTGTTCATATCTGACTGAATCTGAGGGGTTTCTGGCAGTGTATGTAGACAGCTCTATAATTAGAGCTGAAAAATAAAATGTTACTGGAATGCAAGCAGGTTTATATAACATGGGAGGATGGCTTCTTATCCAGGATAACAAATCTGGCTATAGAGATACTGAGGACGTGATTCAAATATGACATTCAGGTCCTGGGAAAAAAAAATCAAAGGAAATGGGCCTGTTGACTCTGTCTTCTTAACAATGGGAAGAAATTCCCTGCTTTTCTTCTTCTTACTGTTTAATTCTCACACTTTTCTGGTTTAAAGCTGGCTTTGCACCGTTGTACTCAGTCTAGAAGTTTCCATGTGAGAAAAATATGTGACACATTCAGGAAATTTAGCTGGGTGAGTCTCAGAATAGTTTCTCAAGAGCAAGATGCTATATTTTATTAGGTTTATCAGGGTCTATGGTAGGGAAGGGGCTGAGCAGCAGCAATATATAAATGGCGAATACTCTTTGCTACACGTGGTGTGGTTGCTTACTTCACTGCAGTTTGCATGCAGAAAGTTGTCATTCGTGAATGCTGATGTTATGACCCCTGTGGAACTAATCACATCAATCTCTGAGTAACACCTTTATTTCCTAAATTCAAATTTTCAGAGGTATATTTTGCTGTGTCTGAAATCTCTTCCCTATTTTCATTTTTTTTGCCTTTTGCCACTTTTCCTCCACTTTCCTTCATAGTGGACGAAAGATAAAATCCAAAAGTGTGGTGTTTCTTTCCAAAGCGAAGACAGAAAATGGTACATTGACCCCTGTAAGCCATGTGCTATCCTCCTCTCCCTCCCTCCCTCCCTCCACCCCACCAAGCCCTAGATTGCATTCCTTTGTATACAGGGACAGAGTGCACAGAGAGAGAAAAAGGCTTGACATGTGGAAGCCAAAGAGTTACACTCACCAGCCACTGATGGAGGGTAAAAATACAGTGATTCCCATGGGTGTCTCTACTGCAGTAACACAAAGACTCCCTGTCACCAGCTCAGGGTGTCTCCTCACCCTTTGGTTGATTATCCCATTGTGTGCTACATTACAGTACGAGCCTGTCTAGTTAAGGAACATGCCCTGCCTGTGTTGCACCCCGTTAGCCCAGCTCTGGGGCTAAAACAAATGCTGTGTAAGCAGGATCCTTTAAAGAGAATGGTATTGGTGGCCTTCGATGTTGTGAATTTTAACATCCCTGCTTCTTCTCTTGACTGCAGGTTCAAAGTTTTCTTCTGCACTTTTGGCAAGGGATGCCTCCTCATATGCTGCCCGTGCTGGGTTCTTCAACTGTAGTGAATATAGTGGGAGTTTGTGACTCAATTCTGTACAAGGCAATTTCTGGAGTTTTGATGCCAACGGTACTACAAGCCTTACCTGACAGGTAACTGACCCCTTCTAGCTCAGCTGTCTTTATTATATTTCTTTTCTTCGAGAATGACACCAGTTCTCAGAGAGCTGCTTGCTGCCACCTGTTTTCTGACTTTAAATCACAGTGTCATTTGAAAGGAGTTGAAGAGCTTACATGTTCCTGAAAAGATGTTCAGATTTTAACAAGACTTGTATTATGAAAGACTTGGAGAGTTGGGGGGTTTTATGCGATGAAGGATACCCCTTTCTTCTTGGTTTCTTAATGTTCAGCTAAACTCAAAACTAAATTCACTTTTCCAATCCATGTGGTGGATTTCAGCTGGTCTCTTCCTACCTGGCGTTCACATGAGTCCAAGAATTCTTGTTCATAGAGGTAAAGCAGGACAGAGATCAACAGTCCACAGCAAAAACTGTAATCACTGAGTGCAGTCAACATGTTTTCCCCTCTGGTTTTACTTATATGAGCATCAGCAAACCATCTTTTTCTAAATAGTCTTGTACACCTTTAATATTATTTGACCGATGTGTTCTTGACATTGAGTAATTTGTTAAGAATATTTCTCCAGAAGTTTTTTATTGATGCTGTGCATTTAGCCCTTAAGATTTTAAAGTGTCTCTAATCAAGGAAAATGTTTTCACGATGTTGTTCTGCTCTCTTATGTACATTTCATGACTGCTAAAGTGAAAGTATTTTACACAAGAAATCTGCTATAAGCGTGGGCTGTTCTTGATAAGACATGTATGTTTTTACAGGCTTTTCCCCTCACCCCCCCCCAAATCTATTTCATTGGAAGGATTAAACAGAACAGCAGTCCTTTTCTCAAGCTGCTTAGTTCTTTCATAGCAAATAAGGAGAGACTTGAGTGTGAATATAGACTTTTGTAATGCATATAAAGGGCCAGATTGTGGCTATTAAGCCATAGCCTGCACTGGAGGGGGTGAAGAAGGGTCTCATTGCAATGGAAGCTCCTGAAGGAAATCTTGCTGACTCAGCCAGAATCCTCTCAGATACTTCCTGGGAACAAATTCTGGCTGTCCAGAAAAGGCACTTTTTAGTGAGCCCAGCTGTTGTCATCCATCCCCTGCTCTGTTTAGGTGTTTTTGTGGAGCAGAGCAGGCCTATGGCCATGTTTATTTTAACCACCTCTGTTCTTAGTGCACTGTGCTAGGAGTACAAACTTTTTCTTGGTTGAAAGGGAGAAAATTCCTTGTATCTTTTCTCTGTCATTTGTGCATTTCTAATATTGCTACAGGCAGCGCAGCTTTGTCTGTCAGAGCCAACTGTTAGGATCCCCTGCACAACACCCTGCAACTGTTCCTGGGAACTGTCATTTTATACTGAGGATTCCAAGGAGAAGGGCACAATGAGCTGCCTATCAAGTTTAACAGGAAATGATGGAACCACCAGGAAACAGTAGCAAGAGACAAGAGCAAAATCTCAGTTGTCTGGGAAGGTTCCAGTCCTGTGCAAGGCTAAGCAGGCAGGTCCTGCTCCACCTCCACTTCCCCCACCTGTGTGGGCTTGGCCTGAAAATTCCTCCCCACCACCCTCATCACCCACTCACTGGCTCTGGCCTGCAGCAGGAGTTGGTTATTGCTCCACTTGAATATCCCTTTGTACATCTGTATAAATGCGGGCACAACTGAGCTGAAACCCGAAGCCTGATTTATTGTCTTCTTTAAACAGCTGTGAATTTATATTTGTAGAGAGTGGGAATGATTTTATTTAAAGTAAAAGTACTGTTTGTAAGGATCAAAGCAACGCTGTACAGAGATATGAGGTTTTGAACATGGTGATAAATTTTGCTTTTCTTGCAAAAGTTGTCAGAAGTTTCAGAAGTTTTTCTTCGTGCCTACAAACCAAAATATGTTAGCAACTTTGGGTAATAATGAGTTGTAAATATATGACTCGTGGTCTTCACACGTTTACAGCTTTTATAGTACAATGCACAGAGTAAACACGATGTGATGCTTGGCTTCCTTTTTTCAGTTTGACGCAGGTGATCCGGAAGTTTGCAAAGCAACTGGATGAGTGGCTGAAAGTAGCTCTCCATGATTTGCCAGAAAACCTACGGAACATCAAATTTGAGTGTATGTATTGCCCAATCTGTCTCCTGTTAAACTGGGATGGACAATGTTTATTGATTACAAAGTAATTGGAAGTGAGACTAGTGTTCTTTTAGGAATTAAAACCTGTCATCGCTATAAATCTTGCATTCACTTAGAGTCTCCACTTGTTCGTGAGAACCAATCTCATTTAGGGAAATGAGGCACTGCTCAAAATGAGAATTTCTTTTTCTTCCTTGTGGGTTCTGATAAGAAATTAATTTTGTTGATAGTAAGCAAACATTAAGGATGATATTAGGCAAAGAAAATTATTAAACAAACCTTTAGGCTAGCAGAATTTGAATACAGCTTGAGGCCCTTACTCAAAAAAGTGCCAGAGTTAGAAATGAAGGAGATCAAATTACCCTGTCACCACAGGAAAGGGCACTAGTCCTTTTCAGACGTGCTTTGTAGATGCCTGCGGTGCACATCACCTATTGATAAAGCCCGCTTTATTTCACAGCTCTCAATTCTTTGCCTTTCATGAGCACTAAATTCCACACCACAAAGTTAAAGGGGGAAAAAAAAAACTAATTTAGGAGAAGGATTAACTATTTTGATCAGCGTGGAAAATTAGGTGTATATGTTACTGAGAACAGTCAGGATGGAAGTTGGAACAACTAATTTCAGGGTGGTTTGAATTGTTTACTGATTTATTTTAAAAATGAAACAAAGTCAGAGCTGAGAATATGCTTTACCACATCTTTTTCAGTTCAAAAATATCGAGAATCTTCAACAGCAAAATCTTTTCCAATCGTACAAGGCAGACAGAAGGAGATGGACAGTGCACTCTCTAGTCATTCTCAACCTATATTTTTTAACTGCCTTTATGTACAGTATGGAGGGAAAAGTCACTCTGTGACTGCATCTAACATCTCTTTGGATAGATCTGCAGATCTGGTGCTTTTAATAGAAGGAAAATATTGTGTGCACCCTGCCTTTTACATGAGCCTTTGTTGCCTCTGCAGCTGTTTCCTCCTCATCAGAGTTTGTGATAGAGTGCCCAGCCAGTGGAGGTACTGACAGGAGGAACTGCAAGCTTGGGTCATTTTTGCAGTTCCCAAGTCACTGATTTCAGCCAAAAAAATACACAATACAGCATTTTAAAAGCTCATTTTCCAAGAATAGGAAATATCTTAATACAATATCCATCTCACTTGCAAAGAGCACTTCCAAAAAACTGGAAACAGAGGACTGGCAAATACCTCCTGGGCCATTTCAGCCCCTAATGCATTAGTATGTCATGCAATTGCTTTCAGAAACTTTGATCAAATTCTACCTGAAACTGGATCAGAGTTTAGTTCCTCCTAGTCCAGTCAAAAGACTCCTCCAAAACTTGATTGCATAAAGATTTAGCAACCTTCTCTCATTTCCAAACATAATGTAGCTATTGTTATTTTATGTGCACTTATTCTTGCACCAACATTTTTCTTTCTATTTAATAGTTCTTTCTGTTCTTCAGTTCCTTTGTGTAGCAAGAGAAAATTTGCTATGCTGAACAAGCAAAGCTTTTCCATTGTCCTCTGTTTCTCTTGTCATCTCATTATTCACAGCATCTATAAATAATTGCTTGTAATATGCCTCTGTAAAATTGATTGAGCATCTAGATTTAAGGGTTTAGGTCAAGATTTAAATTAAGTTAAAACTGGGCTATTTGAGTGAATTTTATGTAGCCACAATTTTGTATAGCAAACAGGATCTATTTTGTTGTTTTTTCTTGTTTTAATTTAATAATTTCTGAAGTAATTATCTTTATCTAGCACAGTATTTAAATATGTGTCTCTTCTTTCCCGCAGTGTCCAGAAGATTCTCACAAATACTACGGCGACAGACATCCCTAAATCATCTCTGCCAAGTAAATATTTCAGTTACCCAAGTTTGATGAATGCCATTTTTACTGACTTTTCAAATCATTTTATGAATTGACAGGTTGGATTTTACTCAGAGGAGGAGATCACATGAGCAGTTTGTCTCCAATATTTGTTGTGGCCACCTTTGCAAAATCAAAAAGTAATCATTGAAAAATGCTTTTCTAGACAAATGGCAACCCCTGATCATTAAATTCAGCAGGGTACTTTCATGAAACAAAATTAGTATTTGATTTGAAGAGCTGGTTCATTTCCAGGGAATAGATGAGAGACATTCCAGTGATTTCAGAGCAGTTTGTATTAGCCCAGTTGCAAAGCAAGAAAAATGTCTACATGCCCACCAATAAATTCCAAGTCTAATTGTATATTATAAATCAAATGCAAATTAGTAAAAGGGAAAACAGCTGAACTGGGGTTTGAATTAGACATGTAACCATAGCAAGTGAATATAGAAACTGCTCTAAAGTGTTTGGTTTTCACCAGTTTACACCAGAATGACCTGTCAAAAAGTCATGAAGCCAAATTCTGTGTAGTATAAAAAGGGAGAGAATGCATTGAATTCATTAACATTTTATCCATGTGTTGGAGGGGATGGGTTTTTTTTCCCCTGTCCCCTGAAAGCTCTGCTTTTGGAAGGTGTATCTAAAACCCCAGGTTAACCCTGTGAGGGGGGAAGCCCACAGGAAGAAGCTCTGGGGGAAAAAACCACTCCTGCCAGGAATTTTTGGTAGGTTTCTTCCCCCATTGTTTTAGTGGTGGAGACAGAGACACCTGTGCTACCTTTCCCCAAATATGGTGGATGATCACTGAACTCTGGAGGTCCATAGTGACTCAGAGGAAATCAAGATAAAGAAGCCACAACCTTCTGCATCAAACCTGGGATCGAATCTCTTAGGTGAAGAACTCTTCAAGTGCATCACTCCCTTGGGGAAAGCTGATAACCTTAGTGTGTGTTATCATAACCTTGGGGTGTGTGATCATCTCTGCTTAACTTACAGAGATCTGTGTACATGACCATGACCATGACCTTGTGTCACTTCCTTTCCTCCCAGTCCATCCTCCCCATTACCAACAGCAGATCCCTGTCTCAACCAGCCAAGACACGGATCTGATGAGGAGGCCAAGCAGCTTTAACCTTTCCATGTGGCTGAGGGAAGAATGAGAGTCTTCGAAGATTGGGAGAGGGGAGGGTGCAAACCTGAGTGGGTTTCTCTGGTATTTGCTTGATTTTTCTTGTTGCTTTTTTGTTCTGAACTGAAGCTTGTCATGAAAACCAGCAGAGCTGTTAGAGATTGAGGGGTCTAGCAATGGCAGCATCAGATTAGTGTTGCTCATTAGGGTTTGTGGTGGATGTAATCAAAATACTTGCAGTTGATTAAAGTAGGCAAAATGACTCAAGAGTTCTCTTGTTAGAGGGCCCTGTAATATCCATAAGACGTCGAGCTGGTGGGTGGGGGTCCATGAGGAGAATCAACTTAGCGAGCCCAGCTAAGGAAGCGTAAAAGGGGATAAAGCCTATTTTTTAACCTAATAAAGCATGAACTAATGAATAGATTGGATTGGATTACAGGCATCAAGAACAGTGATCCACAGCGCAGACATCACATTTCAAATGCTGGAGGACTGGAGGAATGTGGATCTGAATAGCATTACCAAACAAACCCTCTATACTATGGAGGACTCACGGGAGGAACACAGAAAGCTCATCATACAATGTAAGAGCAGAATCTTCAAATAAAGCCAGGTGAACTTGGCTTCCTGCTGCAAACAAAGCTCAGAGAAATTAGTGCTGGTTTTGCAGCCATTGGTTTGCTTGGAGGCTTAAGATAAATATAGAGATATTTACCAAAATGTAAGGCAAAGCCCTGTCAAGGTCTTAAGTTTTGGGGCATAGATCTGGGCACCGACCCTCGACGCGTTCCTTTCTAGTATCCAGAACAGCCAATGGCACAAAACTGGCGCCCGAATTCAGGAGGATTTTTTCCATGAACCTGAGCAAGCTAAATCTGTGAGTTAACCATTAAACATGTGAAAGTCCAATCTTTCCCGCTGTAGAATTGCAGGAGAATTGTCTTTTGAATGGCTTTGATATTAAGTGGCTTTGTATTTGAGTCCCTTGTAAACTTGTTTATAAAAAGCTCCTTTTTACACAGTGTTTTCATAACCAAGATCATTTGATGGGATAAGCTTTCACCCTGAACTTTTATGACTAAGTGGAAGTCCCATATCAAACAAGCTCATTGGCTAATTTAGCTTCTGTCTAGTATAGTGAAGGGCATGGACTTGAAAGTGACTTTGGAGATGTTGGCAAATCGGTTTTACAATTAAAGATCTTTTGCAAATACAAAATATTCCTTCCATCATCCAGCAAGTGTTGCATAGTTACAAACTTAGATGTGACCCGAAGCACACTGAGTTTTGTTGCTCTGAGGCAACAGAGCTTTGTCTTCAACATCCTTCACATAACCTCTCTTCCTGTGAACCCACCTGTTGCATTGCCATCTCTCTCCTGAGGAGCACCAGTGGTCGTTTACCCCGAGTCTGCCTTTACAGGGCACCACCCAGGCAGCCACTTGTGGGAGCCCAGCAAGGGTAGGTTTGCTGGTGAGGTCACTCTGTCAGGGAGTGGCTGGGAAGGCAAGGGGCGACACCCTCACAGGTACACTGGGCTCTACAAGGTTGACTTTGGCAGTCATCCCACTGTGTTAGCACTGGAATTCTCCTCCTCGGTTCAGGGATGGGCCTTGCATTCTCTGCTAGCTCTGTTTTTCAGGGAGAGGTTCTTGGTATTCTTTCCTCTCTTTCTTAACCCTTGATTCATTTCATGGCCCTCTTCCCTTTTGAGGAGATAGAAACGTGGCTTGGCAGCAAAGGATGTAGCATATAGTGAGACTGAAGTCCAGAAGCTGAGTGAATCCTTCTGTCATCTGTTACGTTTTCAGCCTACCGCTGACCAGAAAAAAGAGCATTTTCAAAGTTATACTCCCTAGTAGCAGCAACATTTTTGGCTGCCATTCAGAACATCTTTAATGTTTAAGGAAGCTTCTTGTGCGTGTGCTCTTAGTGTAATAAAATCAAATGGAATTTTCCTGAATGCTGTTGGATTTGTGCCAGTTTTTCCATATTTTAGGTGTATATAGTCCAATAGGCAGTTAGTCAGAAATGGTAAGCTAATAGCTCATGAGATGGGATGCCAGTGAGGTGTTCAGATACGCAGAGAGATTATTCTAGAACTTAGAATTTTTCCCCCTCATCTTTGATGTTTATTCTACTTGACCAAAGATCTTTTCCCTATGCTGTCTATGACTTAACTGGCATGGATTTAAGGCCTGTTTTCATACTCTTGGTACTAATAATCATGAAAGTACAATTTTAGCTACTCTAACTAGAAAAAAGCAAACAGCTTTATCAGCCTATAAACAAACTTAGAGAGAAACAGAGAAAAATTAATGGGTATAAGAGAACCTCTTTCCTGCTCCTCTGGGGTACCCACCTCTGACATGATTTCTGCTTTATTCCCTCATTCTCAGATCCTGTTGAGGTATTTTTAACGATCACTAAAGGCTAAACAGTTAATTTTCTCAAATAGGTCATTGTACACAGTTGCATTGCTCCGGCAGCAAGGCAGGCAACTGATTTGTTTTTCCACTCTTGCTCCCCTCTTTGCACAGCATGTGAATTACTTCATCTGTTGTATCAGGCAGTTTTTGTCCAGCCAAATACTCAGGTAAGGAGACAACATTTAGATTCCTCTGTGATCCTGTTCTGAATGAAGGGAGGTTGCCCATTCCAGAAAAGAATGAAAGAAGATAAGGGCGGCCCAAACATCATTTCCCTTCTTCCCCAACGAATGTTTCTGGTAACTCAGCCTTTGCAAGTCTCAGTTAAACAAAGTTGTAGTCAGGTGTTCAGCAAATGTATTCCTGCTCATCTTCCTGATCCCACGGAATCAGGGAGGTGGTTCTTTGCATTATTGTTGGATAGCCTCTCTGGCTCATTTCCCTGGCTATCATCTCTGAGCTTTGCCTCCTCCACTCCCTTCACTACCTTTCCCATGGAGGGAAATTCCTTCCTCCTGTTATTTATAATTAGTCATAAATGGAATTGCTTAGCACGTTGAAATCATCCTGTAACACAGCAGGTAGAAAGTATCTTTCTTCTTGACCTACTGGGCTTTTTATTTTAGCTGAGTTGAAGAATAGTTTGTTGAGGTGTCAGAGCACACGATTCTTTGTCTTCCAACCACTGGTTCTCGTATATAAATGAGACCTGAAGTTTTAAGGACTGCAGTTGAATGACTTGTTTCAACTTTTTGTTTTAAAATATTAATATGTGTACTTGGAAAAGATTAAAAAGTATACAGGTCGCTTTTTGTAACTCTTCTTGAGAATAAGTAGAGTATTTCTGCACTGATAGCAATTTGTTTTGAAGGAGCAGAAGTTTATGGACTTTCTTTGTGTGTGTGTGTCTGGCATTGCAAATAGATGATTTGCAGCAGTTAAATCATGTTTTTGCAACTAAAGCATTATACAGATGAGCGCCCTATCAACAATACTCATTCACTTGGTGCCTAGAAGTTTCTTTATGCATTTCTAAATCAATTTCATGCATGACATTTTTTCATCACCAGGGTCAAGGCCTAGTTTCTCACTCTTCATAGAGAACACCATAAATGTTTCACTTCTGGGCACACCAGACAACTTAAATAAAAACACTAATTTTAAAAAAAATAGGTTCTGATTGGCTCACATTAAAATAACACTTTCAATGACTGCATCACTTTCGGTAGAAACAAAATAAGAGACCCAGCAAACTTTTTGGGTCAGCACCAAGAAAGATGCATTTATTTCAGTTAAGCAATCTATTATAAAAAACACAGTAAACTTGTGATTCTTTTGGTAGCCTTTTGTGACTTGTTTTTCTTCTGTTTGAAACAGAATCCAAGTACTAAGGTGGGCTATTTTTTTTTTGTTTTGTGTGCCAGTGTATCAGGAGTTCGATCACCTTTTGGAGGAGCAATCCCCCATCGAGTCGTACATTGAGTGGCTGGATTCCATGGTGGACAGATGTGTTGTAAAGGTTGGTAAGGAGGAGTGAGTCACTGGTGTCTATTATGAGCTCTATTCAGGTAATACATTTTTAGAAAAAGTAAAAATAATTACCAAAAAAAAAAGGGAGTTGGTAATGAGCAGGACTAAAGCAGTAGTGGGCAAAATCTCACCAGTTTGTGTGGAGAATTTCTCACACTCAGGATTCTGCTTTATTCTGCTCTTGTTTATTTTATTCCAAAAGATGGTATTCAAGAATGAATGGGGTTGACGTTTCCAGTCAAATCAATATTTCAGGGATATGGAGAGGTGAATTCAGAGTTAGAGTCGTCCTAATGATACAGTGCAAAGAAAAACATAATCTGGCCTTTTAAGATTTTAATGAAAAGGATATTTAAACTAGCTAATTAATTTATGTACAATCAAGTGTAAGGATGAAAGTCTAGATTACCATTCAATCAAGGACACATTTATGTTCCTTTTGAGCTGATATGGAATACCAAGGACTTGTATTTTATTTTAATGAAAGTGCATGCAGAAACCAGCTAACAAAGCTTTAAAATGTGTTTTCAAAAGCGATCCGGCATGACCATAATTTTACATAGAGCATGAAAATATATAACTGACTGTTTTAACTTCTCTTGCCTCTTTGTATTGGGATGTTCTGTTAGAATTTCAACTCTTCATTCCAGTTGTTAGAGCTCAGAAGTAAAACCAAAACAAACCAAAATATGATGCCTGTCTCTCTGCTGCAAAATAGCCATATAAAAAACAACAGATAATCCCCCAGATTACTTGAAATACTTGGATTGTTTTGTGGAACTTCTAGTCAGTGGAAAGCAATTTGAAATTCTGGCCAGAGCTGTTAATTTGAATGAAGAACTTGACATGAATTTTAAGAGCTAAGTGGGTGAATCTAATTTTTAAACTCACATAGGGCTACAATAAATACATTTTTGAAGAGCTGATGCCCTAAAGTGTGCTTTCTGGAAAGTATTTTTCCTAGTGAAATGACTAAATGAATTCACAAAAATAAAAATGGGAAGGAACAAAAAACTTTATATTCAGTATTAAACCTTATTTGAAATGGTAATATAAATTTTCAGTGTAGATCAAACATTATTGATTATAAATTGCTTCCTTGACTAGGAAGCAAGGATGAACATGTTACTAATTAGGTTAGGATGAAGATCAGAGCAATTTTTTTTGCAGTCCTTTTGTCATGTATAAAGGAGATCCAGTCTTGAATAATACTTGATTGTCTCCTCTTTCTGAAGGTGGTCCATGGTTATAAGGTGGCTTTCTGTCTAAGGCCACTTTGAGTTTGGGTTTTGTAATTTGTGGTGTATATTTTAATGTGAGGATGGCGGAAGGTGGTTTTTCAGTGTAAAAAAAGAAGGTGGATATGTGCATCATTCAGCTGTATTGCTGGTAGAGGTAAAAGTTTCTCCGTGTCAGACCCATCTGTCTTCTTGCAGGTAGCTGCCAAGAGACAAGGCTCTCTGAAGAAAGTGGCACAGCAGTTTCTCCTGATGTGGTCCTGTTTTGGCACTCGAGTGATTCGAGACATGACTTTGCACAGCGCACCCAGCTTTGGTACTTTGATTTTGTTGTAATAATTGCATGCCACACTCAAAAAAATCTGTATCCTAGCTTGTAATGTACATTTTAAGTGAAAACATAACCAGTTTTCAGATGCCCAGGGCTCTATTAAAAAATAGGCTGGGGCTATTGGCATTTGGAAGTAATGCTCAGACAGATGTCTCTGTCTTCAAGCCGCAGCCAGGGGAGATGGAAACGCTGCTGCTTCCTTCTGTTTGCTGTTGGGAGCTGCAGTGATCAGCCACAGGGCAGCTGGGAGAGTCCATTACAGGAGCATTCCCTGATGCACTTCAGTGCAAAGTGAGCCTGCTTACCCAAACCACTCTGGCCACGTGTTGAGCCAAGAGAGATGACTTTGTGCTGAAGTGGATGAAAAGCTCTCCAGTGAAACACTTTGCCAGCTCTCCTCTTAAAGGACATAGCATTTGAAACGGTTCTTTCCAAAGTGAGTGTGCTTCTGTCATCTGGAGAGAGTCTCTTCCATTTTTTAAGAAGTCAGTCAGGATGAAAAAATAGATTTTTACTTTTTAAATGAAAAAGCACATTGCTTTTCCACACTGTTTGAAATGGGGCTTTGTCCTGGGATACAAACAGTTCAGATTAAAATCAGTTAAAAGCAAGAATGGCTAGACTGGTGTGCCATGAGTGTGAACATTCAGTCACTCGGGACCAGACTCTGCATGAGAGATGCTTTTTAGAAATGCACATTTGTCCAAATATGTTTCTAGAAGATCAGTAAAGAGTGGTTTTATATGGGTATTGCATTGAACAGCTGCAAGGTTTTCTGCTGGCTGAGCTTTGATGTCCCTTGTGCTTTTAGAACCATCTCATAGCATAAATTTGGATGCTGTCAGTTAGATACAACATGGTATTTATATAATATGTTTTATATATTTATAATACATGTAATATGTGTTTATATAACATGTTTATATTTTAATCTGAAACTACTTTCATTTCCATTGTAAAAAGAGTTTTCCAAACAGATATTAATGAGTCTTCATTAGACATCAGGATAGTGAGCATCCCCAAGGTGATTTCAATTTCCATCTGTGTTTTCAGCAAAAACCACAAACCTGTTCAGGTGCAATGCTAGTGGAGGCAGGAGGAGCCCTGAAATTCTGGATATCAAAGCCATATCCTTATCCTATCAGGCAGAAGCCTGGGCTATCCCTACCCAAGTGTCATAAATGTTGTTTAGCCATGGACATAAATTTATAATAATCTACATTAGTGATGCTACTCTTTCACTTCAAGGCCATTTGACATACTGCTCATGAATTAGAGTTGAGCAAGTTCCAAAAGAACAACCCCTGAATGTGAAAAGGTCAGAGCTAGATGGCAGAAACTCTTCTGCACTTAATTTACACAGTTCTTTCTAGCTTTGCAGAATTATATGTGCATTAAGAGAGTTCTACGGAGAGAAACAAAGACTGATTTACTCTTCCCACTATTTACATGTATATACCTTTTTTCTCAACTTAGACAAAAAGTTTTGCATTTTTACTGCATTGGGAACTGTTTCAGTGGACTGATTTTTAAATTATTTTTTCCACCTCAAACAAAATATAGACTCAGATGCTCACAGTGTAATTTTTTTTTAAAGTGAAATAATGTGTTAGATGATGGGATTTTTACTATGTACAGGACAGCATATTTTTACCTTTGAAACAGATGATTCCAAAGTCTGATTGAAGGAACTTGTAATACCTGGCACTGGAGTGACTGGCACAAAGATTTGATTCTGGAAAGCTTTTTAGCATGGTGACATGGGCAGGTTGAAACAATCTCTGGTAGAAAAAAAAAAAAGAAGCTGCTCTCTCTCTTGCTCACTCTCTCTTTTTCTCTCTGCCTCCCTCCCTCCCTGCCTCCCTCTTTCCTGCTTATGCATATCAAAGGCACAGTTGGTGGTGATGTTTGGGTAATGCACCCAGTGTATAAAGTAACTAATTAGTAATAGAAACTCCATGATTTTCTCCAGATCTGGAAATCTCACTGTTGTTTTGCTGCTTACACATAATTGCTGTATCTCCTAATAGATGCTGATGCTTGCTGTGCTTTAGCTGGGTAATCATTGCCATGATTTCTGTTAACCCCTGAAAATTAGAGCCAAATGCTATTTATTGTTGTAACTACAGTCTCCTGAATGACTTCTTACCTTTCCCTAAAGAAGTGATTGATTTGCTGGCTACAGCTGGATCCATTTCAGTACTTAAAGATAGACTTGAAAGAGCCCAACAGTTTCATGTGAGAAACAGTAGCTTGCAAACACAGAATAAATTATGGTACATTGTGCTGAATGGCCATTCACTGTGAGGCTGAAATGCATGCCCTGATATCAGTTTCACTCTGTAGCTTACATTTCATTCGACTTATTTAAAAATATAAAAATATTGCATTCTTTGCGTTCAGTACCAAAACCTTGTTTGTCTGGCGTCTTTCACGCAAATTCTGGGCTCAAAAACTCTATGCAGAGCTTAAAAATACACAGTGGGAGAAATAATAGGAGAGGAAGAGAGAAATTCAAAAGAGTGACAAGGGCACTGGAGTGTTTTTAAATGCTGCATTCAGTATTGCCAACCCCAAGTCTTCAAAATAAAGCGTTAGACCCCCCAAAAACAAAGACATTTTTTAAAATAGCAGATCTTGGGTTCTTGTTGTTTGCTTGCTAGCATTACAGTGTTTAGAGTTTGCACTTCCAAATATTTTTATGAAACCACAAGCAACTTTCCTTTTTTTTTAGTGAAGGCTGAGTAAGGAGTTTGATGGAAAACAGTAAATACCCTGAGCTTTATACCACGACGTGAAGTTTGCCAGCATTTTAGTCTGTTTTTCTTACCTTGAAGATACTTATCAGTAGTAACTGCACAGTGGGAGTCAATAGAAACTTCCCACTGAAAAACTGTAGTCAGGAGAAGAGTGAGCATTTTGTGGAGATTCTTGAAAATCTAGGTTTCCACTGGGGAAATCCTTAGGTCGGTAACAAGATGATCAGTCACGTCTGCTGTCTTTATTGCACTGCTAAATCGAATAGGACTTTATTTAACAGGACTATGAGCCCAAAAGCTTGTTAAAAACAAGTTCTCTCCAGTGTAGTTAAGTGAAGATCCCCACTTTTTACCCTTGAAATGCTGGGGAAACTTGTTACCATTTTGATCTGCTTAGTCACATGAAACAAATGAAGAAGTGGCTGCTTCAGGCTCACCAGCAGCGAGAGGTTTCCTCCCCATAGCAAAGGTGTTGCAGTCAGGTGTGTCCTGTGTCTGTGCTGCCTTGCCCAAGAGCACAGGGGCATATGTTCACCTCCCAGTGTGCACGCCCAGCTCATATCAGTGACGACAGAACCACGCAGGCGTGGAGGGAGAGAATGCAACACAAAGACCATCAGGGTCACAAAGAGAAAGAATGTGCTCAGAGTCGCTCTGAAAGCTGAATTGCCAGCTAGGTTTGAATAAGGATATTGGGTCTTTCAAACCACTTCTGCCCTACAGCAGCATGTTTGAGTACAGAAGTTGGAGTAAGGGTAGTTATTCTTCATTGTGATAAAAGCCAGTATCTCAAGATAAACCTAACTTTCCTGTGAAGAAACCAGTCGTTATGAAATTCAATTGAATTTGAAACTTGTTTGATCTTTTCCCCATGAAAGTATTTCTCCTCAAATGCAATAATGGAATTTCCAAAGGAATGCCTCCACATGAGGTATTTTTGGGGGGTTTTTATCTGGCAGTAGTTGATCTCTGTTTCTGTCTCAGATGATGACCTTTCTCTGAAATAAGCTAGCTGCTGGATGAGCTGTTATTTTAACCTCACTGTACTTGTTCTTGTCAGAGTTACTTAGTGACTTCAATGACATTTGTTAAATATTCTGTGCAAGTCTAAATGAACTAAAGAGCTTTAAAAAACCAACCCCATTGTATGATAAAGTCCTGTCTGGAACTATTACAGGTACTTCATGTCATGGAGTCTATTGCATACATTGAACAAACTCCACCTTGATACTTGTCAGTGTCCCCCTGCAGATGGGTGTTAGTCCTTTCAGGAGGGCACTGCACAGTGTCTCAGCTCTGATGCTTTGCTCCTCTTGCTTTGCCCCCCCAAAATGCATCTGTGGTGTCTTACATATCTTTTTTTTTCTTGTGATTTGTGATCTAGGGCAAACATTTCTTCACCATCCCTGATATGTATTCTTTATAAAATATGGGAAGCAACTCGCTTCCTTTCTGTGCAGGTAGTTCAGAAAATTCATACCAGGATGTGTCACTAAGGCAGCCAATTTGAGATTCTACTTCTGACAGAAAATGATGCGTCCTTTAGACAATAGGAAACAATTCTAATGTAGTGCAATTGTCAAAATTGACATTCAGTGCTAAGGTAGGAGAAGAAGAATCCATCAAGTTCCAGCTCTCAGCTAGGTAGTCTTCTTGCACCCTAAACCACAACTGGTCATAGAAGCCTGTACAAATCCAGGAATGAACAGTTTGCTACTCCCTGGTTTTACTTTGACCTCTCTTACCTTGAGTAAGAGAGATACTTCAGTACATAGAGGCAGTCTCATTCAGTGCTGTTTGTGTTGAGTACTGTAATAATTGGTTTAATGAGTGTATTGAGACAGTCAATGGCTTTTTTGTTGGTTAATTTTATTACCAGGGTCTTTTCACCTTATTCACTTGATGTTCGATGACTACGTATTGTACCTGCTAGAATCGCTCCATTGTCAGGAGAAAGCTAATGAGCTAATGAGGGCAATGAAGGGAGAAGGAAGCACAGGTGAGTCTGTTCTTTTATTCATAATTTGTTGTTTTATTCCACTGGCTTCTCTATTTTTTTATGTTAGGACTTGTCTTTATCCTTATCTAACCTGCTGAGGCTTATCCAGGAGGAAAGTGGTTTTCACTTCTCTCATGGTGTGAAACAAATCATTTGGGAGGTATGGCTGGTTAATACATTCTGAAAGAGAACTGCCTGCTTCACAACATCACGCTGGATGTTTGAAACCCCATTCCTAAGCACTCATTTGGTGTTTCAGTGAGAAATTTTTGTACTGATCCTTTTACCTAAGTTAATCTTCCTAAGCCACCACTGAATTTCAGTGGACTCAGTGTGTTCAGTGCTATCAGTGGATTTGTACCAGTCTAAATACGAGGGAGAGATAGCAGGAGTGAGAAAAGACAAATGGCCAAGCTGTTGTTTCTGGTACACTTCTGTTCTGAGTGCCTGTACAGAAGGACATTCTGGTCCTGCTCCACTCCATGCTGCCTCGCCAGAACAGAAACGAGCAGGGATTGCCTTTAGTTTTTCTACTCTGGGCAGCCCCTTGTAATGGGGGGTCCTCAGTGGTCTTCCTTCCTTGCATCTGCCATTAATTTCGGCAAATTAAACCTCTCTGTCACCTTTGGAAAGTTTCGTTCTCCATTTTAGCTGTGGCTTATTTTGTCACCCTGTAGATTTATGGGAAGAAAAACAATTCCATGATTAGGGTACTATCTTCTGTGTGGTGAAAGACTTGAATTTAATTCATTGCCCTGCAATAGCCTCTTGGGTTTTTGACAAATAAGTTGCTTATTCTTGCATATTTTCCACATACCTTTAGCAGCTAAACCCATCCAGAATATCCTCCTTTTTTAGTCAACAAAGAAAGAAGATCGTGGCCAAAAGCCACAGGAATGCCCTGGAGTCTCCTGTTTCTTTCCAATGTCTCTAGAAGGTGTAGGAATGCCTAATTCAGACTGGACTCCCAATTTTAGACATGTAATAGTACATTATAGGAGTATAACCCTTAAGCTGTCCATGCACCAGTTTCCTGCCTATGCAACAGGACAAATAGCACTTTCCTTTAAGAGGTCTTCTGAAGGTGCACTCAAGGTTGTAATGGTGAATGTTACAGAAGTACTTCTTTCAAAGATTTCTGGTTCCTTCTATATATTTCTTGAAATACACTCCACAGAACTTAACTGCTTGCATTTATTTTTATATTTTTTTAGTTTCCTGGTGTTCCTTGACTCTGCCTTTAGCTATGTTTGATGAGTTTTCTCTCATTCTGCAGCAGAAATACGAGAAGAAATTATTCTGAGTGAACCAGCGGCTCCGACTCCCTCCCCAGCGCCGTTCTCCCCAGCTAAATCTGCCACCTCCGTGGAAGTGCCCTCTGCCCCATCACCCATCAGCAACCAGTCCCCAGAGTATGGTGGCATAACAGCTACTACAGGTGGGTTGGCTTCTGGGAGGTAAATCTGCTGGAAGGTGGCTTTTGCACTCGGTCTCCTAAAATTGAGCCTGAGGACACGATGTGCTGGCTTGCAAGATGTGAGAAACCTTCCCAAGCCAAAAGTCTGTTCTCACTGTATCCAAACATGATTTGCAGTCTACCAGGAAAAAGATCTGATGTTTGGATGTTTTATACATCTGAAGGAAGTGTGCCAGATATTTTAGGTTTAATGAGGTTTGCAAAATCACAAATCACTAGTGGTTCAGGAATTCTTAGCTGGTAAAGTGGGAGATGGGTATCTTTCAGCATATTTAACACCCAAATATGTTCAAATAGTTGTTTAAGTTGTGCTTGGGAATGTTTTACACATTGCTGATAACTTTCATCTATCAATCAATGTCAGAGATGAGGAATTACATGTTTGAAGCCTGTTTTCGGTGTTGTACTTTATTATGGCAACTGACAAGGTTGTTGTATTCTGGTGGGCCCACAAATTAAAAAAATCTGCACTTAAGGGACAGCTTAAACTTGTGTGTAGGATTGACAGGAAACAATAAGCATAAACCAGCTCCTCGTTTGGGCTGCCCAAATGGCCAACATCCTCTGTGCTCTGGAGTAAAACTCGTTACCTTTTGGGTGGGGGGCAGGACAGTCTGTCTGATCAAAAGACAGTGTTTTCTCAATTCGTGGAAAGAAAGGCAGAGATGTGAGTGACTTTCAGAAGGCATTTCAGGCAGTGAAATTCCAGCTTTGCTGCTCCTCATTGAATAGGATGTACAATCAGAATGTGGAAACTATCGCTTTTGTGATGTACTAGAAAAGTTACAAAATCTTCTTGAAAGAATGTCATAAAGTGATGATTTACCACACTAGAGAATTTGGCAGTGACTAAAGAACTAATAAATCTTTCTGAAAAATGTTTTTCATGTTTTCAAAGGCGCCACAGGGAAGCACAATGCATGTTGTGTTGGAAAGAGATTTTAAAATATTTGTCCCTACATCACAACTTAAGCTTTTCCACTGTTGGAGGCAATACAATAGTTAGGAGGGAAATAGGAAGTTATTCCCCCCAGGGCAGGTAGACAAGAGACAGATGATTCCTAGACAGGGCAGGTGACCACACGGCTTCAGTTCAGGAGACAGTGGAGGTGGTGAGGATTTTTGACTCTTGTTGAAACGTTGATGTTGCGTGGACCTTGACCTGTAGGCGTTGTGGGATGGTTGTGATGCCAGAACCAGGACTTAGTAGGATGCAGGGCTGTACCCAGAAGACTGAGAAGAAGGGAACTGTGTGTTCTCCAGGGCCATTGACAGGAGTGGAGGTTTGAGGGACTTGAGGGCTGCAGATACCGTGACTCCATGTGACGGTTCACCAAAAGCCACTTGCCCTTGTCCTGTCACGGCATGTCCTTGTAAGAAGTCCCTTTCCATCTTTCCCTTCAGGTACTGAAAGACTGCAATTGTTCCCATACTAGAACTTTTTAGGCAAGAAAGCTATTTCTGATTATTTTAGTTCTTTTTTTTCCTCAGCTTTTCATTTTTAGGTTGTTTTAAAAGCTTTTTGTTTGGTTGAATTGGATTTTACTCTTATGATCTGGTGCAGTCTCACTTTTGACAGTGTGAAAATCATTTTTGTCTTGCACAAGCCAAATTTGTCAATGCAAGTAATGCTGTGGTTAAGATTAAATATGAATATGTGGCTATTTCTTTTTTCCTAATTTGAGCAATTGGAAATACCTCTGTTTCCCATGTTCATCATGTAGATGGACTAGTTTTGGTTTGCTTTTTAGTTTGTGAACCATTGCACCTTGGAATGCAGTGTTTATTCACATAAAGCAACGCAGAATAACAACGGTGTCTCAGCTAAAGGAAATTGCTACACTTTAAAATAGGAATGCTGAAGATGTATTACACAGACTCAAACTAGTTTACATACAGATCTGTGGCATTACATAGAATATTTTGAAACAGGAACCTCTGTTCTGGAAAGATGTATATAAAGTACACCATTGATTTTCTTGTGTGTCTTTTATGAGGTAAATGTAAAATTCTACAAATGCTTTGCAGATTGAGAACTAGTTCCATTGGTCACCATTAGCTCTCAGTTTCCCAGTTTAGGGCATCATTAACTCTTTCTTGCTTGTGACATTAGCAATAAAAGTTAACTATTAAACTTGCATTTTAACCCTTTTGCCTTCAGTCAGTGGTCAGTACAAAACCAGCAAGTTAAACTGTTGCAATTACATGATACTGAGCAAAAAAAAAGGTAAATCCTATGTATCACACTCTGTGGTAGAACATCTGTCATGGCACCACTAACATTTTATTTAAAACTTTTTGTTAGGTTACTAGACAGTTAAAAGGCTAATTAGCCTCCATCCTTTCTAAATCACAAAGGCCAGATTAATGATTGTTCAAACTGCACCAATATTGTAATAAAAGTGATAGCTATATGGCTGACTATGCTGTTCTCTCTTAAAGCCCCTCTTAAAGCTCTGATTACTCATTTGCCAATGCAATTGTTTTTAGACACCACAAAATGAACTCTAAATTGCTAATTCCTAATATGTTAGTAAACTATGGAGTTTGCTGTTCAGTTTTAAGGAATCTATGCATGAAATAAGGCTTCAGGTCAGCAATGGTCATTAGAAGTCACTGTTCTTCCAAGTCTGGGCTTGGTATTAAAGTTCTGGGAATACTGGCACAGATCTAGCACCTCTCATATTTGTGTGTATGAGTAGAACAAATTTTGGTTCTTTTCCTAAAGCTTCAGCCCCTGGACCTGTATGAGTATTTGAGAACATCAGCTCTTGTTCAGCAAGCAGAGTTTAATTCTGAGAGCTGCAGAGTGCAAAACTCAAAGGTTTCAGTTTCAAAAGGCAATTCTCCCCTTCAGATGGAAGGGCTTGTGTTTGTCTAAAGCTTTATAGGTGAAGTGATCTGTCTGGGGACAGAATGGAGGTCTGACTGGGTTTCTGACTGCTTGAGGGTGACAGTACTGCTCACTATCAAACATAATGCACAGTGCTGGGAGCGTCTCCCTGTGTCTTGGTGGTCATTTGCTCCAGCCTAAAGCAGATATAAAGTGCAGCATCGTGAAGCAGCTTCTGGGTTTTTTCTGCACTGGTGTACGTGATGGCATCAATGGCAGCAGGGCTGTTGTTGGACTAATAGCAGTTCCATTTATATTTGGCTCCCCTACAGGTCAGATGGCCTCTTGGTTAGTATCCTCAAAATCACTTTTTTTTTTTTAAAGAGAAAAGAAGAAAGAGTGATAATAAATGAACTTCCCTATTTTAATCAAACCCTGCATGTTCAGAAGACAAAGCAGAGCAAATCGTTGCTCAATCACTATTGTTTTTGCTTATTTCAAAAAAGCAGTTCAGTTGGGTTCAGTCATATCTAAAAGAGACTTCATCTCTTGAAGTTCAATTCTGCAACCAGCTGAGGAAATCAATCATAGAGGACTGGGACCTAGGCAGGTATTAAAAAGCTAGCTATGAAAACCTTTCAGACTTAACTCATTGCTCCTTTTTCACCCACCACAACATTGGCAGTATCCTGGTTGACCTTGTATGTACTTACACACAGTCTGCAAATCTGTTGTCATCTCCCATCCTTCCTCTCTGTCTTTGTAATTAGGTCACTGAAAATAATGCCATCCCTTCCACAAAGGCAAAAAGAAATGAGGCAACTGTAGGTTCCCCAGAACATCCTGAAAAAAATACTTGCACGGCTTTCTGTCATTCTGTAAATCCAGAGTAAAACCAGTACTTTTGTTTCTAAACCATAATCTGCAAAAGAAAGGGAGTGCTCCCTAGAGCAGCTGTGTGAGGTACTTGTCTGAGGTACCTCAGACAATTCTTGGTTAGGAGAATTGCTCTCCCGGTGCAAGACGTTCTTTCTGTGTTTGTTCCTGTGACATCTGGACAAGCGCGAAGCGTGTTACTCTCCAACCGTTTATTTTAAGGTTGAACTGAGGTGGCTGCCAGTTGGATTTGAATGCCAGGAGTGGCATCTCTCATCCAAGGAATTTGACTTCCCACGGGGAGCACATGAAACAACCTGCTGTCCTGGACTCGCTCGTTTTCCTCAGACTATGATAAGATCCCCGCTATTTTTTGAAAAAAGGAAAGGAGGTTGTCACAATGTCTGAGGCCAGTCAAATCACTGTATTTGATAAAAGGCAAAGGATCTTTTGGCTCTATTATTACTGCTTCTCCTTGGGGCTGAGAAGGTCGTGAGGTTTTTGGCTCAACGGCCAATTTTTTTGTTGGAAAAAATAAAATCAGGTCAAAGTAAAACTTTTGTTTTATGGTGAAGTGAAAAAGTGGGGAAAAACCCCCAAAAAACAATGTTACCTAAAAATAAGTATTTGGGGCTTTTCACCCTCTTTGTTGTCCTTCTTTCTTTTCTCTTTGTTTTTGCCTTTTGCATTTAGGCCAGTTTTGAAAGAAAGTTGCAAATTTTCTTTTGGAAGATAACTCTGGGAAAATATGTTGACCTTTTGAAATTGAAATGTTTCATTAAAATATTCTGTGGACAAGCTGCTGATATTTTCAAAACTCCCTTGTTTTCAAATGAAGCTATTTGGTAACTGCATAAGTACTTTTGGTCCCTTCCACCTAAACTGTATTTTTAATCAAGGCAGGCTTCCTTAAACATTTTCCTCAACTCAAGGAACCATGAATGCTTATTTGTCCATGGCAACGTGGGCTAGCTTTTCTTCTTGGGGTTTTGGGGATCTCAGTGGTCCTCTGCAGTGGGAGTAGATAAGGGCAGAAAATTCAAGAGTCAGTGGCAGAAAATGCAGGCGTGTGGAAACAGACCTATCACAAATACTCTTGGCCATAACACATCCAAGGATTTCTATTGTAACAGCACCAAATCACACCCTGCTGAAGTATTTCAAGTTGGACTTACCTTGTAAAGCTCAGAATGCCTTCATTCAGTCCCAGAATTAAGCATTTCCCATTAAAAAAAAAAAAATCATTGTCTGATTTTGCCAAATAAAATCACACACACCTGAAGAAAATTATGCACATCTAAAATAGGCTTTTCATTTCCCAGAGCCATGGAGTGGACACAGACCTGAGAGTACAATCGCTTCCCCCTCTGAATTAGGCCCTTTCATGCTACAGGAAGTCCTAGAATCCATACTGAAAAAAAACTGAGTCACCTCCTGCAATTCCTTTTAGCTAAAGAAAAAGAGTCAAGAGTGCCCAGAGCCCCCCAAAGCAGTGTTCTCATTGGGTTAAATTCAGTGTTCTGGTCCTCATTTGCAGGGTAATCTCAGCCAGTATGGTCATGACCTCCAGCAAGAGCTATGTTATACTGGAACAATGGATCTGTCAGCCTCCTGAGTGAAAGGGGTGTGTGCAAAGGACAAAGGTTTCTCAGCAGCTGGCTCATGAAACTGGAGTTCCTGCCTGGAAGGGATCAGGATGATTAAAAAACTCAGCACCTTCTAAGCAAAATGGAAAACCCACTTCTTTGCTTTGCTCTTCCCACAAACGCTCTACATGACAAAAATAAATTAAGTCCAGTCTCTGCTGCCACTAAAAAAAAAGAAAGAAACATTATTTGCAGGAAGGAAACAACCAGGCTATTTCTATCTATCTGCTTGTCATAATTTGGGGATCTTTGTAGTGTTGCCACTACAAGGGCTGGTACCTACTTGGGTAGAACAGGTACAAACTGCAAAAGGATTCAAGAAATTTATTTGCATAACACCCATTTTTTTCTAATCCTTCATTGTTGTGATCGTACTTCCTGCCTCAGTCCAGGCCTCAGAGCTGAGCAGGCCAGCAGCCCTCTTAATGTGAGAGAGACCTCAGGGTTTGGTGCATCATGCCCGAGAAATCTTAGCACTGGTGTTCTTCCATTTCTAAGTCCTATTCCAGGGTTTTGTTTTATTCTGCAGAATTATTTCAACACCACACTGGAAGTCCACAGTGTGAGCCATTCCAGATATGTTTCGTTCTTCTAGATCCTTGCATGCTCCAAACGATCTATCTGTGGTTATGTTTAAGCTTCAGATAGGACGGGTGTGTTCACTTTGCACAGTGCACTTTCCATGACCGTTGCCTGCTCGGTTGTTTCCCTGGAACTGTCTCAAGGCAGGGCACCTCTGTGGATGACAGCCCATGGTAACTGTGTTCCTCTGGCCCTTCTCTGCCTGCAGGGGCTATGCAATCCTACACGTGGTCCCTCACCTACACGGTGACAACAGCTGCTGGCTCGCCTGCGGAGAGCTCCCAGCAGCTGCCCTGCATGAGGAGTCCACACGTGCCTTCCTCCTCTGTCACACACCGGATACCCGTTTATCCCCACAGAGAAGAACACGGGTAAGGCACTTCCCAGTGTCTTGGGGTTTTTGGGGGTTTTTCTTTGGTGGGTTTTGGATGAACTTCTGCTTAGGTGTTTTTTTTGAAATACAGTAAAAGCTGTTTCTCGTTGTAGTTAAGGCTGTGTTGCAAAGATGCTGGTATCATAATTCTTTGGCTGTTGTTGCTCTTGTATAATTATATTATGTCTTAGTTTTATAATCTCATTTAATTCTATTCAAAACCGCAGTAGGCCTGGAGGATATTTTCTAAAAGAGAAGGCTTCAGTAGATTTCTTCTCTGATTCCTGTTTTCCTGTGCCATGTTTTAAAAAGCTAGATGTGCCTAGAGAACAGCTCTGCTCTACCATGACTGAGGAGAGGGGGTCCTTCTCTTTTGCTCAGCACTGCTGAGACCACATCTGGATCCAGTTCTGTGCTCCCCAGTGCCAGACAGGCCCAGGCGCACTGGAAGACCAGAAAAGGGCCATTTTGATGAAGATTGTGGGACTGGACTATCTGTCATTCAAGGAGAGGCTGAGAAAGCTGAGGCTATTTAGCATCGGGCAGAGAGGGCTCAGGGAGGGTCTTATCAGTGGGGGATGATAAGAAGACAGAGACAGGTTCTTTTCGGTGGTATTGAATGATAGGATAAGCACAAATAGAAGTACAAGAAATTCTGTTTAAACATTCATTTTAAAAAACTTTGTTTTATTGTAAATGTGATCAAACACTGGAGCAGGTTGCCCAGAAAGGCTGTGGAGTCTCCATCCTTGCTGATGTACAGATCTGGACATGATCCTGGGCAGGCTGCTCTAGCAGACCCTGCTTTGAGCAAGAGGGTTAGACTAGATAAACTCCACAGGTCCCTTCCAGCCTCAGTGATTCAGTGACTACTGTTAACCTGCAGATAAAAAAATGCCCACAGATTGAAGATATAGACACGTTATCACCATAACATTCCAATATTCTCCATCACCAAAAGGCTCTCAATTAAAATAATTACAGGTATAAATTTATGTAACATTATTTGATCTGGAAAAACTTCAGACATTTACTAAAGCTCTCAGTGCTGTTTTCATTAAGCAACACTTCTTCTGTGCCACCCTCATTTGATTCAGTGAATAACTCATAGATATCCATAACTAAGAAAACCAATCATAAACTAATCGATGGAGAAGGAGCAGACAATATAGCAAGATTAGCAAATGCCCAGGTGCTGCCATGATGCAAGAGGTTCAAAAGGGTTTACTGTGTTCCTCAGCCTTGTTGCAAACTCATTAACTTTGTAGAAGTGCTTTCCCAGTGTGAAAGACTCTAAACTGTTTGGAAGGGTATCAGTAGATTAAGTTGAACCCCACATCTTCTTCCATCTTGGATGTGATTAGGTTTAGATATCTGTTTGAATGTCACTGCTAAGCCCTTACTGGGAAAACCTGGCTAAGGAGAAAGGGAACATCTCTCTTATCCAGAAATATGACTGACTGGTGGAGGCAGAAATAGAGCAGCACGGAGGTTCAGGAGCTAAGAGTATTCAAGACTTGGAACAGACCACAGTAAGGCAGTGTCTGTGTTATATATATGTGTCTATATATGTAAGAATTCATTGTTCCTGCACGATTCCCTTGCCTCTGGTGTTAGATGGATTATGGTGATTTGAGGAAACATTTTAATCTAGGTGAATCAACTTTTCTGAAAGACAGCAAAGATCAGATGTTCACATGTTCACAAAGATGGGGAGATGGCAGAAAGTGTCCATGCATCTTCTGCGAGTGAATGGTCCAAACAATGGTGGCCAACAAACACTGGCTCAATAGCTAAGGAAACTGTTCCTTCCTTTGCCCCTGGATGTCCTTAGACAGGAGGCTGGGAATCAAAAAAGAAAGTAGTCAGGTTCTCCAGCCTCACATCCCACTCCCTTACTGAGTTGGCTGTGCTAAAGCTGAACATTGCATTCTTCAGATTCAAACTAATTCACTTCTCTCCCTCCCAGAAAAGGAACATCTGACTGCAGTACAAGGAGATAGCTGAACTCGTAGTTCTTTGAGTCAAGGCTTACCACACTTCCTCAGCCTGGATAGCAATTTACTGGGAACATGGCATCAGATAACAATAGAAGGGAAAGACACTTTCTCCTCAGAAAGTGCAGTTTAAAATTAGTCACAGAAACATGCTGGGTCTCTCTATTTGATGTTGTGCTGGACACACACTTTCACTGGTGGCATCTGCTTCCCATCTGAGCTGGAAAATATCCTTTTGAAAAAGATTTAAAATATCATCCTTCTATGACAAAAAAACCTCCAAAACAATGGTATGTTTCATAAAAGTTGTGGAATTATTAGTGGGAATAAATTATTGTGCGTACTAAAAGTGGTTTTTGATGTATTTTAGATACACAGGAAGTTACAACTATGGTAGCTATAGCAACCAGCATCCCCATCCAATGCAGAGTCAGTATCCATCCTTACCACATGACACTGCTATTTCTGGACCACTTCACTACTCAGCTTACCACAGAAGCTCTTCACAGGTAATTTGCATTTATTACTTGATGATAGTTGTTATAACGTTTAAAATAAATTTATCAGCATATTAGCTGTCTGAATCCATAAGCTGTCTAGATATTGATGGTTCTTAGTTTTTTTATTTTCTAATATTACCTTGCTGTCTTTTCATTTTGGTGGAGATCAGAAGTAGCTTTAGATTGTGAATATAAAGTATTAACTCTAAAATCCAGCAGTGTGGATCATGGAAAGTGTTTCTGTTTTAAGGAGTAGCTAAAGCAAGAACGAATATAACTGGTTGTATGATTCTTATGTGTTGGGAGCAGGAAGAGATCCCTAAGGAGAAACAAAAGTGTTTTCATACAGCTGAAGATGCAGAGGCCATAGTGAATTCTCCTGGGGTCTCTGCTTTTGAGGATACCCCTGTTTAGGCATTTGCCAAAACAGTGAGTTCTGCATATAGTTTGAATAACTTCAGGACACCACTGCAGAGGCTGTTTAATCTGTATCCTATAGTCTCCTACTACAGTGCTGAGAAATTATATCAGTAACTCTTCCACCTCGTGAAACTGAGCCAGTAGGAGCCAGCACAGATTAAGTGTGAAGATCAGATCTGGCAAGAGTTCAAAAATAGTGCCACTGTCAGAGGGCTTTAGTGCCTCGTGCAGCTGGTGCTTCCCGAGTGTAGGCAGCTGCTCTCTGGGCTCTCTGCTGGAAGATTAGGATGGATAAGGGAAAGGATGGATACAGGGAGGAGGTGATGGCATTGGGGTATTCCATTCCACTTACACTTTATTTATAAAAATATTTATTTATTTATTAAATTTATATGTTATAAATTTATAAAAATATTTATAAAATTTATAAAAGTGTATCAGGGACTGCCATGCTGAACTATCATCACTGGACTGCAACAGTTTCACACCAGATGCAAAGGTGTGAATTTGGTAGTGCTTTGAAACAGAGCACACAAAAGCTGCATCTCATTCTGGTCTTTGGCATCAGTCTGCCATGTGCTCTTAGAGAGTCATTTCTCCTTTTTGTGCTTCATTTTCCCTAGCTGTCAGATAAGAATAAGGGTATTGATTTCCTTAAAACTTTTTGAGATCTGAACAAACCCAATATGCTCATTTGGAGCAGCTCAGCAATGGCTCCTTAGCTTACGGAAAGGACAAGCTACAATTTCTCACCCACATGTGTAGCACCTGGTCTGTCAGACTACCTGAGGTATCCAGGTTTGTGTGAGGGTTTTTGCAGCTGCTGTGTCTTCAGCAGGAAGGTGAGTGAACATTTAAGTGCGGTGTCCCGGGACAGGTTTGTTTTCCTCCATTTTTCAGGATAGGTCTTACCCTGTTATCTCAAGCACAAGTAAAGCAAATCAAGATCAGCACATTTTTAGTTTGCTCATGTCCTGGTTAACATGCTGTATGCAAACAGTAGCAAACATTGAACTCGGGCAAGTGTGTTTCATACTGCAGTAGGCTGTCTCTACAAATGCAGATGTCAGATCATTTTTTCCCTCTCTTGCTAGTCTTTGAACTGTCCTGAACACATATGAAGAACAGCTAGGCTTTAATGATCACATTTTAAAGGAAAATTATTTCAATTTCTATGTAGCATGTTCTTTCTCATGCTTCTTATAAACTGATGGAATTGCACAGCAGGACACAGCCTGCAAAACTCTCTCAATGTTCTTGTTCTGTATCGAGAGGAGCTACAAACTGGAACCTTACTTTTGAAAAATTATCTAAAAGTGTTTAACAGTTTGATATAGGATTTGCTGACAGTCTTTTTAAAGCCAAGTTAGCTCCTGTAAAATGCCTGCCCTTATGATAAATGCTTTCTTAGCTACTTTTAACCAAAAAAAAGTTCATAAGATGTCCCTAATAAGATGTTAGGGAGCTGCTCTTTTTCTGGTGGTCTTTGTGGGAGGAACATGTTGCAAGGAATTGCAGTAGGACTCACGATGTTGCAAAATGAAAATGCAGGAAGCCAAATTTACAATGAATATATCAACAGTTGCCACTCTACTGAAACCAAAGGAGCTGCCATGTGTAGAGCTGTGGGAGTATAATCAGCTGAGAAGAGGAGGCATTGACCATAACATTCAAAGGAACTCTTTGTTAGAATCTACATTCTGGCCAAATACAGAACTTTGGCTCAACTTTAGCAACTATTCTACCATGCTCTTTAGGATAGTGTCTAGGGATTAACTCCTAAGAAAAAAAAGCTCTGTGTGTGTGGTGAATTCTCTACAAACATGGATTCAGGGAGAGCCCTTGCACCAGACAAGGGGCTGAGCCAAAACAGGTGACATGTAGTTGATCTGGGGTTTAAGCTGCAGCTATAAATTACTAATTTGGTCTTGAATATCACGTCCAACCTCTTTCTGTGGAAGACAGTGACATACTCCAGGTTTTATTAGCTACTTTCAGAGTTTTGATTTTGTCATTGGAATCTTCAGTGTGAGGCTGTGCTGGGGAAGAAGTCACACAGACATAGATATTTTGCTATTTACTATTTTACTGTTCACTATTAACTATTTCTTTACAGATCTCGAAAAGCTCAGGTGGGGGTCTCAGTATAGGCTAATTCCCACTGATGGCTAAGACTCTTTTTGATGACAGGAACAGTCTGTTCAAATCTTGGTCTTAATCCCAATTTTTTCTTCTTCCCTCATCATCTGTGAATAATTCTCAGAACAGTTCCTTACTTGTAATTCCAGGCCTGATTGCTCATTTCTTCACTTGGTTCACTGGCCAGGAGCCTGGCAGACAAATGAAAAATGATCTCCAGATTGATCTGTTACTACCTAATTCTCTAAGCAGGAGTGCACACAATACTCTGATGCTACTCCACTGTCATACAGAAGCAGACTGTTTAGTGTGTGTGTATATAAACATGTCTATACTGACACTTTATTTCATCAGTTCTCTGCCTCTGCAGTTTTAGGTACCAGATGCCAGGGTAGAAAATAGACAACTCTGTCTAAAAGCCTCTGGGAGGTCTCATCATCCTATGTTGAGTTTAGCAGAGAGTTACCTCCTTCAAAGGTAACCCCCTCACAAAGTCACACCTAATTCGCCTCCACAGTGGAGGCTTGACTGGCTTCTGAGCACAGCTTTTATCTGCAAGGTTCACCCTGGCTGGACAGGTCTTAATCCTCTTTCAGGCTATCCAAAAGTATTTCGGTTCATGTAGTTCTACCTTTTCCTTAAACACAAACTAATTCATGCTGCAGTCATTTTTCTTTGTAAATGTCAAGGCTAACACTTTCAGTAGGAAGAATAATTAGAGAATTGTGCAGCAGTATACATTTTAACATATCTGGTGACATATAAAGATGCACATCATTAAGTGTAGGTACCCTAATGTGTAGCTGCAGTGAGTCACACTGGAGGTTCAGTTATCCAGGTCTTATCTCTAGCAACAACCAGAAACAGATGTGTGGAGGAAAAGCCTTAGATGCAGGATGAGTAGAAGGTCCTTTCACCGACATGGCTATTGGCAAGAGCTAACCGAGGAATATCCTGAGTAGGAAGCAGCAGCTGGAATGAAGTCTTTTGTAGCAAACCACTCTCCATTACCCTGTCTTTGAGCTTTCTGTACATACAGACTTTGCCAGGAGTTGCATGAAACACACATACTCCTCTTAAATCTGTTACTTCATAATTGCATTGGGTGCCCTAGGGTTTTTTGGGTGATGAGGAATAGGGAGTATTCATTCCCTGTTCATCTACTCCCAACTATTCAAGACATTATAGATCTGCATCATTCCTTCCTCACCTCCTCCCTGTCATCTCTCTTCCAGAGTTAAGTGTAATCATCTCCTTAGTTTCAGTTGTGACAGGTGCTCTGTGCACAGGAGTTATCCAAGGACTGCAGGGCAGGTGGAGTCTGGGGAGTGTGAATGTCCTGCTCTCTCAGTTGTGCTGAGCAGGGAACCTGATGGAGCTGGAGCTCCCCTCCAGCCTTTCTGTGCAAACCTGATCTCAGAGTAGGTAGGAGGGACTCAGTCAGGAAGCTGCCAGATCAGCCACCTAGATCTGAGAATCCCTCCTAGATGCCACGCTAAACACAGCCTCATTTCACCTCTTCTCCTTTGCCACTTCCAAAATGGAACAACCATCTCCAAATGGTCGATCTCGGGTGACAGAGAGCCATAGAAGTAGCAGAGCAATGTTTCTCATTTTGTACCATGCAGCTCCTACCTTAAACACAAAAATGAATCTATTTATCTATTTATTTATTTATTTTTGCTGCCTTTAAGCTGCATTTATGAAGATTTAATTCCATGGCCTGGACAGAACAAATCCCTCTGGAAAATGCTGCAGTAGTACAGTGTGCTGTTAAGCAGTAGATCGGGTCTGCACCTCTCAGAGGCCCAGAGCGCAGTGTTTGGGCCATAGTTAAAGGAAATTTAAGCAGTGTTTGTACTCTGACTCTCCTAAACTGCTCTGGGGACTGCAGTGGTCTCACATAACTTCCCAGGGTGCAGCATGCAGCACTTCTGAGTTTTTCTGTAAAATACTGCATGCCACAATTCTACTAAACCATGTTCTCCCTTCATATACCTCTGCAGCAGGATTTACTGGAAGCAGTACTGGAAGACAGTAGTAACTGGTTTTGTGACAGTGGAGGAGCCAAGGAAATCCTCTCTCAGACAGAGCCCATGTTTCAGTGTCCATTCATGTTGTTCTGGCCCATCTACTTTGGAAAAAAAAAAAAGAAGGGGAAAAGTTCTTAATCCTCCAGCACATACACATTATAAGCTCATGACTATACCAATGCAGTAAGAATAATGCACCCTCCCCAATAACCACTCTGTCATCAAACAGCTGGTAATGACAGAAAGACAAAAATACTGCCCAAATCCCACCCATGCAGCAAGAGTCATTGTTCCCAACTGTATGGCTTCACAACGGCCTCGAGACTGTTAGCATGTAATTGAAGTAATTATGGATTGAATGCAACAGGAAACAGATGTCTTAACTTCTTTTGAGATAATTACAAATAGCATTTTCCGAAGGCTCCGAATGCCACTCCCAAAAGTATCAACATCACTTAGATGGACTTCAAAGTTTCACTCAGCCCAATGAACAGATTCAATAAGGTTCAATTTGTGGAGAAAAGGGTCACATTAAGGGTTATAAAGATGCAATTAGTCAATAGTTTCAATTATGTAATTTTATAAGATTTAAGCATATTTTTATGAAATTAATTTATAGCCAGCTCTCCACAATTCAGTAGTTTCTGGTCTGTGTTATTTGCAAGTCCTAAAGTAGTGGCTAACATGCAACATTAATTTACAGCATTCAGCAAAAGTGGGAGCTAATACAATGTAAAGTCAGAGCCACATTCATAAGGGAAATATTTTTTCTGTTTGGATACTGAAACCTTTCACTTCCCTGTATAACTGGTTGGTGAGTTGAGAATAAGGTTAAAGAGATAATTCTCCATCCTTTCACTGCAGAAACTCAGCCTTCACTTCTCTGGGAAGACATATTTAACGTTGTATTTTCTAAAATAATACTAAAAGAAACTGAATTAATTTTACTTTTTTGGGCAAGGCCTTAACAATAATCTGCTCAAAGTCACATAGGCTTAAAGGGCTTCTTGTCTAGGTCTAATGGCAGCAGTAGTAACAAGTGTGAGTCAACCCAGAAAATGGTAATTTCCTGTCAAGAGTCCTCCAACAAATGTCGCTTTTATATCTGGCAAAGATCACTAGGCCCCAGTGTTTTGAGTTCAGCTTAAGCACTCTTCATTAAACCGGATGTGGAGTGTGAAAGGTGATTCAGGCAGCATGGGCAGGCATCCGCCCAGATGGCTCTGCTTTGGACACTCCAACAAGGCTGAATAGATGCTTCATTGGGTGAGTTAATAGTCAGGCAGGGGCCAATGAGTACTTTAAAAATATTGTCTTTCAATAGTCTCTTCTCTGTAGGGAAAAAGAAGCCACTGAGTCATTTGCGATTAGCTGACCTACCGTTACAAAACTTTCCATCTTGCGCTCAGTCATAACAGAATTTATTGTAAAATACTGGATATTTAGAGTCCATGTTATTTTCAAGCAATTATTCTTTTTACATTCATGACACATTCATAAACACAGCTGCACGGGGTGTGCTTGATGAAAAGGAAAAGCAGCGCACTGTATCCTGTCCCCTCATGCACAGCCATTCCCCTGCCTTCTTAGTAAGCCTAAGCATGGCCTCTGGGCCGCACACTGGAGGAGGAATATCTTCCTTTTTCAGTGCATCCCGAAGTTCATTCTGGGAGCCAAGAGTTCATTCGCTCAGTGGCACAGGGTTTGTGGTTCCAAACGACCAAAAAGGCCTCATGTGGCTTCCCCACATAGTGCTGTGTACAACAAGGAGACCCACCACAATATTCCCAGAGTTCATTCTCTTCTTCTTGAGCATAGGTGAACATTTTTGCAGTCTACACATTTTCAAATAGCAAATTACCCTGGCTGAAGACAGGGATTTCTCTTGGCATTTGTAAGGGATACGAAAACAAGCAATTCCCCTGTTACAAGTCACAACCTTCTCTTCAAAGCCTCAAAGGAAAATTGCACTGAGTCAGGATGGCAAAGGCTTCTGTTATGGTTAACAACAGAATAGATCAATTATCTCACTGGGAAGAGGACAAGAGAGAATCACTCGTGTATCATGGCAGAAGTCTAGGTTAACCCTGTTGTAGGTACACTCTTTAATACAAGAATCTACGGTGACTTCAAGTATAGGTCAATGGGTAATAAAGGCAAAGACCACAGTAATTGGTATCAAGTAGAATGCTGCTGAAGACAAAGAAGAGAGTGCTTAGCTTGGGCCACACACTGTTTCAAAGCTTGAGTTTCATTGTTGCTGGTCACTGGAAGTTCTCATCTTCAATGAAAGCTTTTGGAAGGCCAAGAAGTCTGAAAACTTGATTCTCCTTCAAAGGAATATAAGGCTTTTTACACTCAGTAGGTAAGCTCTGCTGAACTTTCCAACTGAAAAACCTTTCTCTGGGGTGAAGATGGAAATTTAGATGGTGCTGTATAGACCAGTTGCCAGTGTTGCAAGGACACCTTATTCTGGCAGCTGGATTAGCAGTGACAGTGTTGAAGTGTCGATGTTCCAGGGTGGTGCTGCAGTTTAACGCCCTGTTTCAGCAGCTGTGATGGCACAGGTAGATCCAGCCTCTGTGGTGATGGGGAGTGCAGGCTAGATAACACCTCTGATGTTTTCCCTCTCGTCTGCCTACCGGCCTGGCTACCTGGGACATGCAGGAATATGCTAAATCACTACCTACAGTATGTTGGTCAAAAAGAGCCTTCTTTTTCTCCTCTCTATTTAGGAGTGGCCAGCGTGTGGCCCTGAGCTGCCTGAGGCTTGCGAGCTGTTGAAATACATTTGCCAAGGCTGGGCTGCCTTCCTGGCTGTGGTCTGAAGGGAGACAGCACAAACTCCTCGTGGAGACACTGCTGTAATTGCCTTGGGCTTATGTAACAGTTGCTTATGCAACTGATTGACCCCGGGCCCATCCACAGCGGAGTAATGTAGTGAGACCCCTTGGGAATCTCTGCCACCTCCCTCCTAGGAACACCTACTCCAGCTTTTCTCTCCACAACGCTCCAAAATACAGGGAAGGGGTTTTACAGCCAAAGGAAGCTTTAGCATGCAGCTTGCAAGGTTTGTAAGCGTCAGAAGAGGTGATAGTCCTACTTCGGTGACAGCTTTCTTGTTAAAGAAATACCACAGTGTCAGCCCAAGAGAGCGAAATTTTACATGTGACACTTTTTGCAGAAAAGGTATAAAGACATAAAACGTAGAAGCTCTGAAGATACAAGGCTGGTCAAGGGGAACAGGGATCCTAACCACCTCTGTGATGCAGATGGATAACGGGGACAAAACAGGGAGGGCCATTTCTCAGACCCAGCACACAGATGATCTGCTCCTGCAGGACAGGCAATAAGATAAACACATGCTAAGCAAGCACTCATAAGCACAATTTTCTTTCTGTTGCTGGGCAGTCTGTGGCTATAGAGGGCAAAAGCTGTTCTGGGTTCCTTCCTATCCTGTCCTTCCTTAGTGGAAGCCATTTGTCAAACTTCTTTGATTTCTGGTGTCCAAGCGTCACTGTGAACAGCTGGGGAATAGAGAGATTCTTCTCCTGCCTGCCTCTTTCCATGAGTTCTCCAATTAGCTGCTGGCTCTGGGGCCAGACCGTGCTGCTTTCCTGCAGAAACTGTCAGGATGACTCGTGAACACTTTAAAGGGAAGGCACCTTCCCATAAATAAAGATTCTTTTGCTCCCCTCCCTCAAAACTCACTTGAATGAGGAACAATTGGGACACTTTATATTCTGATTTTTAGTAAATAGCAAGTTTTAGAGTAAAAGTGGGAGAAAAAAATTAAATTAATTCAATCTATTTTTCTGCTGGCAGATACACATGCCCTTACCTAGCACTTTGATAAATTAATTCAATATTTTAAATCAGTGGCTGTTTTGCAAGACTTTCCCTGAAACTTTGGTTTACAGCAGATACTGGTTTTCTGATACTCCACCTTCAGTATGATACCTTGTTGTTGGATAGCTGCTAATTCGTATGATTTTGGCTTTGTTAAACACAGAACTGTGACACCACCAGCCCTTATTTTAAAATGAAGCGTGTGGCAGATGATTCTTTGATTTTTTAATTTTTTTTTTTAATTGTAGTACCCTTTCAATGGCCCAACATCAAGAATGGAGCCCTGTTTGATGAGCAGTACTCCCAGGCTGCATCCCACACCAGTGACTCCGCGCTGGCCAGAGGTCCCAGCTGCCAACTCCTGCTACACGAGCTCATCCATGCACTCCACGAGATACGGGAACTCCAGTGACATGTACACGCCCTTGACGACACGCAGGAATTCTGAGTACGAGCACATGCAACACTTTCCTGGCTTTGCCTACATCAATGGGGAAGCCACCACAGGCTGGGCTAAGTGAGGATGACTGGTATCAGCCAAGCCCACACACTTACAAGGGTTACGAAAACTTCCTGCTGTGTGGGACTTTCCCTGGACGTTCTTCAAGGGAGGTGAAAATGGAAGAGATCCCGGGCAGTAATGTAGTTCCTAACGTGGGCAGATTGCAGACCAGTGTGACTGAATGTTCCTGTAGCCGAAAAATACTTTTGTGCTGTTCTAGACCACTTTTTGGGCCGATCTGTGCCTTTTTTAATTCTGGGCCAACCCTGTGCGCTCTCAGTTTGAGTGAGCCATTTTTACCCCCTCTCTTATTGACAAATGTTAATGAGTCTGACAAAAAAAAAAAACTGGAACAGGACCTATTTATAATTTGAATTAAAGACAGGAAATTCACCCTCATCAAAACCCCATCATCTGTTCTTCTTTTAAGCTCTTAATGCATTCCTTAGAAACCATTCTGCCAAGTCATCACTTGTTCCTATCAGTTCCTCTGTCTGGTTCCTTAAAAGGACACGTGTTGCTGTAGGTTTCCGTTTACATCTAACTCTTTGTATATTGATGCACCTTTCTGTTGATCCAGTAAGTTTGATCTTTACAAAAGAGAAGAAGAGACATGTAGCATTGAATTATACACTGCCTTAAGTTGACTATTGTTCTTATTATATATGTATTTGTGTTGAGTTTGCACAATCTGGAAAAATCTAACTTCTCTGGTCAGTAATGACAAGGTAAGAAGGGACTTGGGGACTGGGAAGATTTTGGATTCAGAGCCACATATGTTAAATATGATGATATGAAGCAATTATATAAAGAAAATGACAATGCAAACATGATTATTCGCTTAATTATCTATTGACAGGTATGAAGCTGTTCTCTCAATTCCTTCACGTGGTGATAATTCTCTATACGTCTACAAAAGCAAAATTCAAAGCTGTGCCTTTGAAGTTATTCTGTACTGTGTATGTGTGGAAAAATGTATTGTATTTTGGGGAGAATTTTTCTTAGACATTTTCTGTCAGATTTGTAGCTATTTGTGAGTTTTTGTTAGTTTTTATTAACATAGCTTTTTCTTCTGTATTATAAAACGCACCAAGCAATTATGGTGGACCTATTACCCTATGGGTAAGAAATAAATAAATGGAAATATGACAACAGGCATTTTAGTAATTGTTTTGTAAATAAAATCTTTGATAGCACCCAGTGTGACAATAACCATGTTTATGCCTAAAATGGACATAAGTGTTATTTGTACAGTTGTGCAAGATATATGAGGGATTTTGACACCCAAATAAAGTTCTTGAAATTAAATAGATGCCATTTAAATTTACTGAAATACAAAAACTCCTACAAGCTGCAGACCTTCAAAAAATCAGAAAATGAAACTATTTTAGCATGCAAATGTTCCGTATCCTTCGAGAACAGGTACAATTTGTGGCAAATGAGTGATGCACCTCCACTTACCCGATGGACTGATGATCGTGACCTGCCGCGGTCCCTCCTGGGACCAGATGCATTGGTGAGATGTCTGTGGGGAGAACTGGCCAGTAACTCAAGACTGGGTCTTTGGAAGGATCGGGATGGAAGTGAAGCCAAGCACCACTCCAGGGAAGCCAGAAGCACTTTGTCTGTTTTTTATAGTAAATTGTCAAACCAAAAGAAGCCTAATCCCCATTGACTGAAAGAGGGGAGAAAATGAAACTATTTTAGCATATAAATGTTCCATATCCTTCAACACCTTTGGAGACAACTCCATTGCCCTGATTTCAAGAGCTCAGGCAAACTGTTGAGGAAGGAGCAGGGATATTGGACATGGTGTGAGACCCAGAAATAATAAAACCTTTCTGAGTGGAGAACTGCAGTGTCCTGGGAGAGGGAATTCTGACCAACAGCAGCACCACAAAGCTGCTCATAAAAAAGAGCCAAGAACATCATCAGTCAGACAGGGCTTGGAAAGTCTTTTGCAGAAAAAACCTCCACAGTCTTTCTTTTCCTTTTTTTAAAAAATTAATTAATTTAGAAACTTGTGTTGATGCCCCAGGAGTCTGAATGTGCACTTCCAACTACCTTTGAACTGCTTCCTGACGAGGGCTTTGAAATTTAAAGCAGACATTGATGGGCAGCAGTGTATGGATTGGTGAAACAGAGGCCACCATCACCACCTGCACGAGAGGGAAAGCAGGACTCGTGTCCTGTGCCACTGCAGCTCAGAACCCACCACGGCAGCACAAACCACTTTTGTGGGAGCTTTCTGGTCCCAGGGTGTGCACCAGGCTGGGGAGCGCAGCAGCTCGGGAGGGCACCGTAACCTCTGGGTAAAATGTCTGCTCAGGAGCAAGAATGTATTAAATCATCCCGGTACAAACTGCCAAACCTCCTGAGTCAGAGTCTGCAGCCTGTTGATTAATCCTTTCCCTTGACCATGGAAACTAAAAGTTGAGGTTTCTTGCCTAGCCATGCACTTATGTGTATATAAAGTAAATACGTGACTGTGCAAATGTTGCTGAAGAAACTTTTATACCACATTCAGAAATATTCAATCTCAATTTCAGTTCCTCTTCTATTTTCCTATTTTCGTCTTTCTCTTTCCTCTCTTTCCTCTTTTTTTTCTTTTTTTCCTCTTTTCCTTTTTTCTTTTAATTTCTTGCTTACACTCTATTTGTTTCTAACAACAAATACACATTTTTTATAAAAATGTCATCTTTTTCATAGGCTAAAACATAACAAATTATAGTATATAGAGTAGAATAGAAACACTATATATTACAGCATAACTGACATAACACATTTAATATTTTTAAATAGATCTACACGCACACAAATATATCTGTATGTGTGCGTACAAAAATCCATTACAATTCTTCAAGATTTTTCATTACCAGGTAGAAAAAAGACTCAGCGGGGGAAGAGCAGTGAGAACTCCATTCAGTAGCATGAATCCTGTTTTTGTCAGGCTACCTCTTGCTGCTAAGGTCACTACCCTTTGACAAAAATGGCCTCTGACCTCCCCAGCCCCACAATTCTGTTGTGACTGACCCTGAAACCCATGAAATTCAGGGGCAGACATTGCTTTGGAAGGTTTAGATAAAGCTGACTAACATGGGAAGGGCTCATGGTATGCACCCATCTGAAAAGGTCTGGCAGTTCTTTGGTAGAGGATGCAATTTATTCTGTCCCTCTCTTTCATTGAAATCCTAATCCTTCATATGCTACATAAAGTGGAAACTAAAACGCACTGATGATGAATAACAATGTGCCTTTAAAGGGCAGTAACAGTTTCCTAATCTTTATTTTTCAGGTTTTGTAATTTTAAAAAAATTAATTAATTAGCTATGTGCAAGTAAAATGAGTGTTTTGCTGTGCTGTGAAGTAAATCTAAGCAGGCTTATACTTTATTATGGAGTTGTAAATCTAACAAGCAAAAGACTCTTTTCATCGGGTTTTTCTCCAAAGCTGCATTAGTTTACACATGGATCTGGCTCAGGAGAAATGGCTGCACACTGGATGGCTGGATTTTGTTACTCCTTGCAGTCCAGTGACTGTGCTGTTCTGGTTTTGTATTTCAGATTTTGTGGCAAGAAACCCCCGGGGAGGAAATTCAGGTTCTAGTTTGGGTCTGCATCTTAAACACTGCAGACGTGTACCGTCACATCTGTCCGTCTGCAGGTGCAGCCTCCCTGGCATTGCCCACTGTGGGGCCGGCCATTCGTGAGATGAGAGGTTTCTCTTTCTCACGGAGTGCCTCCCGAATTGAAGGAATAAATATTTCAACGAGAGACCGGCCACAGCTCCGTAAGAACATGGGGGTTTTCTTTTAACTTCAATATAACATTTTCTGCTATCTGGACAGTGAATTGCGATTATAGGGCATCTTGAGTATGGAAATGTTGTGTGTCTGCTCGGTGTAGTTTAAACCCACGGTCTTGCAAAACCTTTATAGAGACATGGTTCACCTTTGCCCGGCTCTGCCGATGCAGTCCACCTTCCCCTCGTGCCACTTCCTGAACAAAACGGAGAATTTTCCTGCATCACCATTGTTCTGGTGGGTTAGACTTGAGGAAAAGGCGGCTGGTTGTGCTGCCAGACGCTGTGGCGAAGCGCCGCTTCAGGGAACACACACACAAACTTCGCCCGCGGTGGGAGCCCAATGACCTAAAAGCTTAAGGAAAAGCGGCCAGCCCTGGTTTTGGCAGCCTTGTGACAGACACGGTGTGGGCAGGGCAGGTCGCAGAGAGCACACGATCGGACAAGCCTAAGGAGGAGGGACAGATGTGCCGGACAGTGCCCTGTGCCGCCGCCCGTCCCGAGAGCGCGCTGCCGCCGCTCTGCTCGGCGGGAGCCCTCGGGGCTGTGGGCACGGACTGCAGCACCCATCGTGCCCCACGGCAACAAAGCCCCGCTCACCCCGCCGCGCGCCGCAGCGCCGCGCCGCTCGGCATGCTGGGAGATGTAGTCCTCTCTCCGCAACGGCCGGCCGGCGGGACGGCAGCCAATAGGAAGGCTCAGGGGTGC
>VZTA01025743.1:240650-297987 GCA_013398855.1 Mohoua ochrocephala | reverse complement strand
GGCCCTTCCCGTGCGCTCCCCGCCCGCAGGCCGTGCAGGGCACCGCGGCGCTGCCGGGGCCGGGAGCCAGGGAGTGCCTGGAGGAAAGCGGACTTCCAGGGGAGCACAAAGCCCATCGCCAGGCTCGGCCCCCGGCACCTTCGATCTTGCGTTCTACGCGCCCAGTGGGTAGTGTGGGTTATCGGCGATCGGGCTGTAAAAGGAGCTGTTTGATAGCGTACATTTGCCTCACAAGTCCTTAAACCTACGTACACCACTGGGCAGGGGCTGGACAGAACAACACTGAAGTCTCTCGGGTACCTTCCCACCTGCCGGAGGTGCTGCCCTTTGTGGGCAGCCCTTTGTCACCGGGAATGCAGAGGCCTTTCCGCAGCCTGGACAGGGACCGTGTCAGCGTGCAGGGACCGTGTCACACACGAGGTGTGTGTGAAATGGGCTGACGAACCTCACGTCATTTTCCCGTGTTTCTGACCAAGCAAAGCGAAAAGGGAAGATAGCTTAGAGCAGGTTGAGCATTTAATGCTGGCAGGTATGGAAAAAGTAGTGAGGGTCTACTGCTGTTGCAGCCTCATATGTGTATGCTCAGCCAAGAAGTGAAGGGGTTTCCTGCTAATGTAGGGAAGTGAAAATCAGAGTGAAAATAGATGTTGGGTGGATTTTTACATTTTTTATCCACCTAGATTTTAGTAGAGCAGTATAGTCCATTTTGAAAGATTGCGTCTCAACCCATCAGGTGCCTGCCCTTTGTATAGATGCTTATGTGACTGGTACACAGGTCTCTAAAGCTGGTACTGACTCAGAGTTTGGCTTTGGATGTAACTTAAATGCAGTCACATGGAACTAAATATTGACTGAAATTTAGGAATCTCTTACAGGAATGAGCATTCCGATTTTTAGTTAAAGTTTCGTAGCTTTGTGATTAGGGGGGAAGCCAAATGAACGTGGATGTGGTGTGGGTATTCTTCAGTGGGTATTCCAAGAGGTGTCCTGAAATTTGCTGTCTTAAGTGCAATATGTTTTACATCTAACAATGGCAGTAATTAATTTCTTCACTCAAACTTGAGCTTGTAGAAGAACCTTGAGCAACAGTCTTGACATAGGCTGCCTTTGTGCACGTGGAATTCGAAGGCAGAGATTGATGCAGCTGCAGGGCACTTTCGCTGAAGGATTGGTAGATCAGGAGTTCATGAGACACATCTGTTTTAACTTGCTGACCTCTGAGGTGCGGAGGAAGGATTCTACTTTAAGGAGCCTTTTATCTGTGTCCTTACTCTTCAAAATGACCCTGTGTTAAATGTGTTCTGTCAAAAACAAGCGTAATTTCTTAATTTTGCTCTACTGGATTTTATGCCTTCTCAGCAGCTTTCCCAGATGAATTATTTAGGCTTGAGTTGAATTCTCAAAGATAGAGTGAAAGCTTGTTCAGCTTCTATTCTGACATTTCAAGTATATGAGTGAAGTCTTAGAGTTAAATGTGTAGCTAAATACTTCTTTTGGAATGGGATGAGGATGCTGTCTCAATGTGACATTGCTTTATGTGTTACTTCTTAGAACTTTAAAATCATATTTCCTGCATCTCTTTTCTGTACACTTTGTTACCGACACTTTGTGGGCCAGCAAGGGCTGAGCAGAGTACTCCAGGTTCCAGGGCTTTAGGTTTCCTTAGCTTTCTTCCAAATAACAAATTAAATATGCTTTAATTGAAAAGAAAGGATGGCTCAAGTGTAGTTCCAGGGTGCAGGTGGCTGTAGAATAACTGTAATGAGGGAAATGAATAGATCTGTTGGTGCTTCTCTGAGCTGTCCTATTTGCAGTGATTATTCCAAATCTCTGTTCCTCTAGTGCTTGGGCTTCTTGCTCTCACTACATTGCTTTTGTAAATTTGCAGAAATGTTCATGTGCAAACGTAAAGGTTGCATTCTCTTGGTTAATTGCTCATCATTTAATGCTCACCTGCTTTTGATTGGCATGTTGCTGAACTCCTGTGGCCCGGTTGGGAGCCCTGTAAGAGAGAGGAAGGGGATTATTTGCCTACTGTTGAGGGAGGAAGGGAATGACTTTCTTACCATCCTGAAGGCTCTAACTGATGTTGGTAACCTTTGGTGGTTGGGTAGATGTCCAAGGCCTTTCTGTGTAATTGTCGCTTGGGTCATGAAAGGTGAGAGGCCCATCAATGTGCTCTGGAAAGTCACTTCTGTTTTCCAGTCACTTGCATGATGTAGTAAGTTGCATATTAGAGTAGAAATTGAGTGGTTTTTTTGGTTTTTTTTGGAAGCTGTTCATCATGCTCGATCATTTAGATTGGAAGTTTTAAAATGTGAAGAGAACTGTCTGGGATTAGTGCTGTTTGCTTTGGCTGTCATAATAACTTTTGCCATATGAGTAATATTTCACTAATAGCATTTTTCAGGATACTAGCATAGAACTAGACCCAACTGCTGTTTGAAGTGTTTAATAAAAAACAAGGACTTGTTGTTAGACCATGTCTGTCTTCTACCAGAGAAACAAATACCTTGGTAAGGTGTTTTGGAAACTGCCAGAACACAGAAACTGGTAGTTTTTGTAGCAAGGCTTATTTGATTTGTACTCCTTGTTTTCTGGGCAAGATGATGCTGTGGTGGTTCTGGTTTGGGACAGTCAGAGCAGTCAAAAGCTGGTAAGCAAGATCTGCTTGGGGAAGAGCCTGAGTAATGAGGTATGTGTAAAACACAAGGCCATCTCTCTCATTTTTCACCCTGTCAAGTGCCATGTGTGAGGTGGTTGACTCACATCCCACAGATAAAAGCTTGCTCTGCACCAGTAGTAATTGTGAAGCTCTTCACTGGAGTCACTCACTGAAGCTTTTGCTGTTGGGGAGGATGGGAACAGGATGACAGGGTTGTAGCCTCATTGTCTGAGGCTGGGTTTAATCAGACTCCTGAAGTTTTTAATAGTTTTGCAGGTATTGCCTCCTCAGCAGCTGCTGTGCATGTAACAAACACAAACTCTTGTTTTCACTTACAGAATCGGGCCACTTTCAGATTTGACCCTGCAGATGAAGACAAAAGAAAGGTGAGTAAAAATAGGCTGTTGAGCTGCATACCTCAGTGTAGAAGTATAAAAGAGTAAAGGCAGTCTCTTAGCTTAGCTGCCATTGTGAAATGGTGCAAGCAATGAGTATAAAGTTATATTTTAATTTTTGCTTCTTCAGTCCAAGAGACGTGACAACTACACATTCCCTTTTTTCCTAAAAGAGAAATTCCCCCAGCAAAGCCCCCAGTCTTGAATGAAAGTAGTTGCAGAAAGCCCATAAACAATTTTGCTGGGCACAGATTTGAGATGAGGTGGAGGAATAAGGGTAAAGATACTCTTCTGTATCTACTGAGATAAAATTTTGCGATAGATTTTTCAATTTTCTCTCTTCTCAGCAGGTAGCAATATGACAGATGTATTTCTTGTCTGTGTGAGATGCTTAAAGAATACTAGAGATTAAGATGAAGGGATAAGTACAGAAGAAAGCTATTAAGCTGTAAGGAAGATGGGGTTGCAGAAGCCCATTATTCCAGAGGTGGCTGTAATCAGTGAGATGTGGTACGTGCATGTCAGGTGTCAAAGATGGGAAATGTGTATTGAGCTGCACAGGTGTGTCAGGGCTTAACACATCCCTTGGGATCCACCCACAGCCTTGTGTTTAAGGCTCGGACATGGAATTTTTTATTTTTTCCCGTTGCTTTTTTTAGGGTGTAATATGTAATAACAAGCCCCTTCCTTTCTGTCGTGTAATTAGCTTTGGGGCTGATTTGCATATTTATTCAGAAAATGTTCATTAGTGACTGAGGCTGTATGTTTCTGCTATTTCTGGAATAAACTCAAAGCTCGAAATCAGAATTGCAAGGTTCCTACAAGGATAGCTTGCCTGAAATTGGACGCACATCGTTTCATTCCATGATTTTATGCAAAATCTAAATATTTTAAAGGTTTTTTTGTGGTAGAAATGGGTGGGATGATAAGTCTGGCAGTCTTTTGCATTTGCAAACTCATCAGTTGTTTGTACTGTAATCTTCAGTTGCAATTCCTTATTACACAGAGGACTCAAAGACCTCTTGGCTTTGCTTTATCTGTGGCTTTACTCGAAGCTGACACTCAGTGATGTGGTGATGGGCTCTGTGTGTCCTTTCTGGTCTGCAGAATAACTCAGCTGGGATCTTGACTTGGTATTCCTGCCTCTCTTTCCTCACTGTCCCTACCATCCCTTTTTACACAGGCAAATATCTAGTCTGAAAAATTGATTGCCAACTACAGAACATAGGAAAGGAGAAGAGAGCAGAAGCCAAATTGGCAAAAGCCAAATAAAGACAATGAGTTTGGAGGGGTGGATGTAAGGTATATAGCATAAGGATTTTTTTTTTTTCTGTGGATGGTTTGGTTTGGTTTTTTTAGGGTGGGGTTTTTTTTAAATAACCCATACACACCAGGAGCATGCTGAAAATACAAAACATAGAAAGGGCAAAACTATGGCTTGGCTAGAAGCTGGGTAAATTGAACAGAGTAAATTGTTCTGCAGTGATACATGGCTATCAAAGCATGATGCTTTAGGCTATAGCCTAACTAAATCAGCAGTGAGTTTGTGATACTGAATTCCAGGAGGAAAGTAGGTTGTGTCCTCTAGAAGGCAGGAAGAGAGCGAATGCTATCAAGTTTGTTTATCTGGACATAGCCACAGGACTGTAATAGATCACAGGGTGATAAAAACACAAGATTGTAATGTGAGCTGTCCTTGTACTTGTCCTGGTTATTTGTTTAATGATGTATGTCTGCATTGGCCTATATATGGTGTTATGGATATAAATCAGATGGAAATAGGTGTTGTACTGTAAGATCCACTCAGATACCAGGCACATCAAGTCAGTGGCAATCTTTCTTAACTTGTTACATACCAATAAAAACCATGAATTTCTGGAAGCCTGTTTTCAGTTTCTGTGTGTAAACAGTATAGAAATTGCCAACCAGACGTAAATGCGTTCTGGAATAGCAGCTGAAGTTAAGGCACTGGGGTTGTGTCTGAGGAGCATAACGAGCTCTTAGAAATCTAAAATATTTGTCTCAAGCAATCAAGAAGTTGTTGATGGTGTTTTGCTGGAAAAAGTTGAGTCTTCAGGACTGCAACGCTTCACAGCACCATGGCATGGTTGAGACAAACAGTTGGTTCTTTGAGTGTGTTCTGGAATCCACTCCAGAAAATTAATGTCTATTAACTTGACCAGGCAGTCACCTTGGAGAGAGTTGTCAGGCGTAGTGTCTCCCTCTCTGTGGCACAGGAGGTGCTTCAGCTCAAGCTCACATGTCCTAATACAAAAAGGAAAAGGTTTCTTGGACCACTTTATCCTTATTTAATTGCTTTGCTCTCCATTATTTATACTTTGTCAGGGCCAAATACTGCTTCTGAAGTAGCAACACGTTTGTGCTGTTTGCAGACTTCAAATGGTAAGAAAATTACAGTACTGTCTGTGCCCTGGAAATGTCTGTCAGCACTGACTGCCTGGTTGGCCGTAGCATTCCACAGCTGGAAGTTGCTACAGCACCTTTTGCTGTGATAGAACAGACAAAGTAAATCTGTCCGAGGTGGCAAGTAAGGCTTTTTAAATTGGATGGAGGCACCGAGCTTGCAAGAGGAAGGGGAAAAAAGGGAGGCAGCAGCCAAATGTAAGAATATGACTTACAAGCCATATTATTACCTGAAATGATTGAGCTGTTTCCTCTTCAGCTCCATACCTTTTTGTCTGCTTCACCTTTTGTAGTACTTGCAACATCTGATTTCTGCTGTGTCAGGTCCAGCTTACTGTGTGGGATCTCTAATGGAAATCTTCAGAATCTGAGACCAGTGTTCTTGAGTTATTGTCCAGGTTCAATTTGAACGTGATGGATCTAAAATTCAGTGGGAAGAAAATCACCAAAACAGTCTTTTCCCCTTGCATTGCCGAGTGTTTTCAAGGTGTTGAAATAGCTGGTGGTAAATCATATCAAATGTGTTGTGGGGGTTTCTCTATCAATTAAATTCATGATGTGGAGAGATTGTCTAAGTCTGTGGACAGTACCATATCTTAACTCTGGAAGGATGGAGGGAATGAAGTATGTTGATGGAGCAAGATGCTGTCACGCTCTAAATCTTAGAACCTCATTCTTGGATGGTGCTGTTGATGCTGTGATGCTTCAGGGAGGTCTGAAGGTTCCTGCAGCCACCAAGGCACAGTTATTCTCCTCCCGGTAAATTTGTGGCAAGCTTTTAAAGTCTGTTAGTGAGTGTCCTGTAAAAATATTAAGCTCAGGTTCTCCTGTGGGCACACTGTGTGGTATCTTAGTATTAGTTGCTGTTGTTATTGTTCTGACTTCACCAAAACCCCTTAAGGGAGTACCAGTCTGTAAGAGGAAAAAAGTACTAAGTATCCCTCATTAATATTGAGCGTTTGTTCTAATTCCCTCTGGTCCTGCCCATTCCCATCCAGCATTTTTCAGCTTTTACTGAAACCTCTTAAGGTTCATGACAAGCCAGGGAAACCAGTCTCCTTTTAACACCCTTCTTTCACCACAGGATTGCAGAGGGTAAGAGGGTTCTCACTCTCCCTGTCCAGTGGGGTGAGCAAGGAGGGCTGCTTTGAGTGCAGCTGCACAGGATTTCACCTTTCAGTGACTCTGAAGCAGGTGTTTATTCCATCAGTTCTGACAAGAGAGTGCTCAGCGTGCTCCTCACCTCACCTGCAAAACTGTCGTGCTCTCACATGTTCAAGCCTTTGTCTTGGAGCTGTGCCATGTCAGAGCTGGCAGGCTCCTGCCAAGCAGCCACCCTCCTGCTGTCAGCGCAGGCTCAACAGTGCAGTGCTCGAGTGAGGCAGGCTGAATCCTCGAGGAATACAAGTGTACACCTTCCCTCCCCACCCACCTCTGTCCACAAAGACTAGGCAAAAATTTGGCATGGCCTTCTCCGAGCAGGTTATCTCATTGTCCTGTTATTCAGCACACTTGGTGAAACATGTTATATAAATGCTGTCTTGATTTCCAGAGAAATGAAAGTTTTAACTAACATTTCAAATATTCTTGGGCTTTCTTTCTCACTGCCTTGGGTACTTAGCTCTGAAACCTAAAAGAAACTTAAACACAGAAACTGAAGAGTTGAGCTCCCCTTTCCTTCCTGTCCCTTCCCCTCCCCCCAACCTAATCAGCCTGTGAACAAAGATAGTGGAAGATAATGGAAGTAAAGAAATTATATTGGCCCAAAGCCACACAGCAGATCTGTGGCTGAGCAAGGGAGAAAACACAGGTCTCTTGTATCTCAAGAGAGGTCTTTTTCTACTGGGCTGTGTTGCTTCTTAGCATCAAGACTTTATGCTGTCAGGATAAAGGACCAAAACAGGTTAATAGTTTATTTGTCAAAACAGGATGACAAATGTGTTTTTCTGGCCTTCCTGTTTTAACACTACAGCATAGACAAAAGGAATGGTGTGTATTGTTCTGTGTTAATCTTATTATGAGCACAAAAGCTGAGAAACCTTGAATTTCAGAGAAATGAATGGATTTTACAATAAAAAAGGTTAAAACTAGAAACTGCCTTGACTCTGTGAACAAGTACATAAAAAACACTTCTTGCTGTAGCATGGTTGATGAAAGTCAAAATGTTACCTGGATGTCGAAAGGATAGAACCCCAGAGAAAGGAATGTTAAAATCTTTCAGTGACTTAAAAGGTAGCAACGAAGCCCCTGAAAGTAGAACAGTTATCATCCATGTTGTGGAAGGGGGAGGTACCTTCCTGTCTGACTTTTTACCTGCTTTCATTTCCAAGCATATAAATGAAATCTGTGTCCCTTAGTTTATGCCATGCTAATGGCCTGCAGGGTGGTAGAAAGAGCACCACCTAAAGAAAATGAAAAGCATAATAATGTGGTCGCATCTCTTCCTGTTTCTCTTCAGTCTGTGCATTGTTTCCCTTGTACCATCAAGGCCAAAACAGAAAATGTGAAAATGTGCTGTATGGCATTTGGTTTTAGTTGTCTCCAAGGCAATATCCTAATAGGGTGAATCTTCAAAACTTTCCACGGATAGCTCTGCAATTGTAATCAGATACTCTAGCTTTTCTGAGCTGCTGATGGCTCTTGGGATCAGACAGCAGTGGTTCACTGTCACAGATATCCTGATTGCTCATTCCTCTAAACTCTGGATGGCTCACTGGGTCTAACTCCAGAGAACTTTGTCAGCAGTTAAGTCGTAAGCAGGTTGCTAAATCTAAAAAAAAAAAAAAAAGTTCTATTTAATATCTATCTCTAGTACAACTGTTCAGAGTTAAGACTCTTCTGGTGCTGCGTTTCACTAAGATTTGAAGCCAAGAGATGATTTTATGTTTTTAAATTAAATTGCATGTCTTTTACATGGAGGGAAGGTTAGGCTTCCACCTCTCATAGCAAGTCAGCATGAGGTTGGTGCCCTTTGGGATCCCTCCTGCAGTGCTTTTGACATTTTGCAGTGACACTTCCATAGCAGCAAGTGGGTAAAACTTATGGAAAAAAGAATTTAAAAAATCATTCAGAATTTGAGAGGCTTGGTCTCTTTGTAATCAAATGAGTGTTCAGAATTTGGATAAATTGTTACAGACCACCTTGTAGCAGCTGATACCAACAAGGAAGACAATATCTTCTAATTGGAAAGTGCTTAAACACAAAATAAACTGGCATTTTTCTGACGTTCTGTGAACTGTCCATTCAGTTCTGTGTTATTCCTCAAAACCAAACAGACTCCACACTTCAGCTTGCAAAGCAGAGTTAATTGTATGGAAAACTCTCTTAGCAATAGAAAGTGAGCTCTTGTAAGAAGTCGAGCTGTGACTAGGTAATTTGACTCTGTATCTGAACTGGTCATTTTTTGTTTCCTAGGTATTTTTAGAAACACTTCAGAGGTGCCACCTTCAGAAACATTTAGTGCAGGTCTAGCGTAACATGCTTAAGTCAGGGAGTTGTGCAGATCTGTGTGAGCAGGGTTAGGTTAATGGTGAGGAACTCTGAGGACTCTGTACTTGAGTATCTTTTTCCAGCCACAGTAAGTACCTATATGCCTATACTGGTGGTCAAATGTGGGGTTTATAGTGTTACGGTATCTCTAATATTCTGATAAAAATTTCTTATGTTGCCTGTGTGATAGTAAGAGGTGGAGCTCATTCCTTGTTTTCAAACTCTTACTGAATTACTCTAGTCAGGGCTGTGGAGATGCAGTCAAGATTTTGGTTGTTTGAGTGGGCTTAACCCCAGGACAAGCATACTAGAAATCATATTGTGAGTTCCTGCTGTTTGACTTCGTTTACAGATTTTCTTTTAACACTGTTGAAGTTAAAAGAAAACAAGTTGAAATCTTGTGTTATTTTCTCCCTTATTCTTCTGGAGTGTCTGTTCTAGATGTGCTTTAGACTTAATGTTTGTTGTTGGTTTTGTTAATTATTTTTATTTTGGCTTTAATTCCAAGTCATCACAGTAATAATATTGGCTTAGATGTCCTAAGTGGAACCTTTGTTTTGAACTTTGTGCCAGGGTCATGGGCTTCTCTGCTCCCCACCTTTTCGTTGTGGTGGTGACAGTGAAAAGTGGAATTCCAGAGTCCATTCCTCAAGAACTATTTTAGACTGTACTAGTGTTCCTATGCTTTTTGTAACCACTTTCTTGGCACAGACTGCCTGAGATCACAGTAGGAGTTTTGGGTCCTAAGCAGACTTCTGCACTAGGGCTATTCAACCCAGTTGTTGCTCTGGCTCCTTTGGTAATTTATTCATGCTGATGGTCAAGACACCAAGCTGGAGAGGTGGAAGCATGGAGGAACTGTGTCCTAGGAGGTACAGTGCAGTTTGCATTGTATTGGGAACTTCTTTGTGACTACACTTCTGACTCTAGTACCCATGAGGAGTAGTGTTGTCTTGAGCTTAAGGCATGAAAACCCATTGGAGTCCTCTCACATCAAGCAATCTCTTCTGGCCTGTCTTTTTCCCCCTTTGATTGATTGATTGTCCATTTCAGTCTCATGAAAGGTAATACATCTGTAATTCAGATGTTACAGTTCTGACCTGCAGATTATTGGCGTGTTGTATTTTCTCATGGTGCATTTATATGATTGTTTACCCCTGAAGTTCTGTTGGTATAAAGAATCCGTGAACTGTTTTGACATCAGGAGCAATCTGTGTTGAAAAAGCAGCAGTTGTGCTGGTTTGGTAAAACTGCTACAGTCTGTCTTCAAGCAAAACTGCATTATGTATCTGTCAGAGGTGATATTTCTAAGAGTCTTACTTAGAAGTGAGTAATGGGAGAAGTCTGTCGAGTAGGTTGAAGTGGCTACACAAACATGGAGTACTAATCCTTGTATCTTAAGTAGCAGTTATTTTGGTTTCTTTTTCTCCCAGCCTCCTGACTGAAACAACCTTAACTTAAAATTTTGCAGGTGCTGTAGGTGTGACTGTTGTACTTTGACATATTTTTAAAACCTCTCGCTTCTCTCTAGTTTTGTTACTCTTCTGGAGTTTTTAGTCCCGATACTGTAACTGGCAGTGGTGGGTAAGGGCTGCCATTTTGGCTTAATGCTTTTGCAAATGTTGTCGTATTTGGATTGTATCCATGAGGAAAACTGCTTTTGGTGCTCTCTGGAGGCCTTTTGTAACAGTGTGTATTTTGAAGAGCTAATATGGAATACCTAGTTTCTCAAGTCAGATAAAACCTCACAAGTTATATGGAAGCTTAGCAAAGTAGTTTCTTATTGCCACCAATATTTTGACACTAAAACTGTTCCCTTTTTCTTTGTTGTGTTTGCCTAGAAACTGTGTGAGGGAATTCTAAACATCCTTGAAAAAGACACCAAAACTTCATGTCAACTTGCCTGCCTGGAGGCCCTCCGGATTCTCTCCAGGGACAAGAAGGTTTTAGTGCCTGTAACCACAAAGAGGAACATGCAGATCCTCATGAAGCTAGCAAAGCTGGACACTGTGGAAGATCCTTTGGAGAGAGTTTCTGAATTTCCTGTGATAGTAGAAGCCTTAAAATGCCTCTGTAACATAATTTTTAATAGTTCAGTTGCACAGAAGCTCAGTTTGGAACTGAATCTTGCAGCGATGCTCTGCAATCTCCTGCAGAAATGTAAGGACCGGCAGCTGGTGGATGACATTAAATGCTTTGATTTGCGTCTCCTCTTCCTCTTGTCACTTCTGCACACAGATATTAGAGCGCAGTTGCGTCAGGAACTACAAGGGGTGCAAGTTTTGACTCAGGCTTTGGAGAGTTCCCTGAGTGTAAGATGGACAGAAGAATATAAAGCAGCAGAAGATCGTGACAGGCCTCCTCTGTCTTTGCAAGAGACAGATTGTGCCATTGAGGCCCTAAAGGCTCTATTTAATGTAACACTTGACAGTTGGAATGTCCACAGCAAGGTAAGGCTTAGCCGAAGTGCTTTTTTCAATTGATTTTGTTTAGCCTGCAAGAACCAGCAGGAAGACACACGAGAGGCAGTTATTGTCCCTGTTACTGCTTGGGCAAAAAATTTTATCCATACATTTTCTGTGTAATGAGAGAATAGCTTGGCTCGCCTAATGCAAGTTAAGACTATATGTTTTCGAATACAAAAATCCAAAAAAATGCTATTTCATAAAAGTCTTAGATTTCCACAAGAAAATAAATGTTGTTCACTAATAATTAGCTAGCTAGGAAAAACTTCTTAATCTAAGTGTACCAGATGGCTGCATCTCTGGAGGTTGTGGACTATGGCAGTGGGGTAACAGAGCTGAGAGGACTCCCTGGTTTTTGTCTGTTGTATGATTAAGTACATCAACTCTCATTTTTAACAAATAACTCTGACAAAAGAGTGGTACTGTTTTTAATATCTTTGGCCCATTCTCCCAACACCAGCTTTGGACTTAAACATTATCTTTTAAGATGAGATCAAGTACAGGAACCAAATACAGTTTCATTGTTATGTCTTATGAATAAGGTTTATCTTGGTTTGTTTTCATTATTACATCAGATCTTTTTTCCTTAGATAACTCTGCTTCCTATGTGTTGCATCCTTTAATTTATAAACAGAAATTACAGGGATAACTTTGCTGAATAACCTGAGTCTGTGCTACAGCAGGAGAATTATATAGGGAATCTTTCTTTTTAGTCCACATCATAGTCTCTAGAACAGTGTTGTTTACTTTCCACTGGACATGGTAAATATGCAGCATATAAAGCTGATCAAAACTCTACAGTAGTTAAAACTTGCAAATAATTGTTTTCTTTAGTGCATTGGACTAAACAGCAAATAAGACATTAATTATAACTTTGAGGAATGTAAGACTTGAGAGAAGTCTGAAGTTTGTTCTTTGCTTTAATGTCTCAAGGATATGGTGAATAAGAAATCCTGAAAAGTAAGATTAAGTGACAGAAGGAGCAGAGAAGCTAATATTTGAGTTTCAAGGAAATACAAAGAAAGTGAGCTTGCTTTCTTCTGCTTATAGTCCTGACTTAGACCCTTATTAAAAGTACCTTTAACTTTGTCAAAGTTCTTTGTATAGACAAGAGATTGTTTTGGAGGTAAAAAAGCATGTAACACAGTTATATGGAAAGTTGGAAAAAGAAACTGTATTACATGTTCACCTCTTGAGAGGTAAGCTCTTGACATCTGGAAGTTGGTTTACTCTTACAAAATACTGAATCTGGAGAGAGGTAAAGCCCAGCTCACTGCAGGAAGGCTGGCAGGGGATGGCACATGGTTGTGGCTTTATCTCCTGAGGTTTTGTGTGGCTGCTGTCTGTGGGATGAGGGAGGTTTTGTTCTAGAAATCTTTTCCTCCTTGAACAGCCCAAGCACGCCTGAAGCTTTTTTTTTTTAATGAGAGTTTAAGACATCCCAGGGCAGGAGAAGCTTATTTTTTTAAATAAGAAAAATTCCTTGAGATAAAAAAAAAATTGTTTTGAGATAAAGCTTAGATAATACCTCTTTACTAGAAATTCCTAAAAGCAGAGAACCTTGAAATGAAAGGACTTTTTAGTGGCTGTTAGCCGTTAGCCAGATATGTTAGGTGACATTCTACTTAGTGAATATTCCAGTGGCAACTTGAATGGTCTGGAAGAAGAATGAAAGGCGTGTTAATGAAGTGGGCTGAGGATACAGAATTTGAAGAGATTCCAAACAGCAGAACACACGGAAAATAAAAGGAGAGCACAGAGGTTGGGCATGTGGGTAGAAAGCTAAACAAGATCCACCCTGATGTGGAGAGAACCATTTGAAACACCAGTAGTTAGTGCCTGGAGGTGGTTTCAAAGTAGCAAAGCCAGACAAGAGCCGCAGGTGGTACAGTTGGCAGATTTGGATGCTGATGCTACAAAAGAGGCATTGGGTGCTTTGTGCCAGGTCAAACACTCCAGAACCTATGATGGATGCCAAGAAGAGCTGTTGAAAAAGGGTGAGGACAATGATACACAGTTAAATGATTGCAGTTACTGGTGTACTTTTGTGTGGCTGCTGTCTGGTGGGAGACTGGAAGGGGGGATTGCTTGGAGAGAGGAAAAAGTAGGGCAAATAAGGCTGCTGAGAAGTTATTAATGGAATGGAGGAAAGGTATCACGGGAGCAGAAGCGAGGGAATTAGAGACAGACTGGGTGGAGGGAATGAAACTTGGCAGCAAAAGGCCTAAATGAGGAGAAGACAAATTAAATGAAGAACATACATAATCTAAATGGATGAAGAGGTGGCCTGGTGTAAATACAAGAAGGAAGAGAGTGGTTTGTTAGGAATAGTGAGCAAACGCTTGTAACTGGGTTTTCTAGTAATGAAGGCTGATTTAACTGGAAAAACCTCCCCAGTGAGTTTTACAAGGCCTAGTTCAAAGTCAGCTTACGAGAGTTATGTAGCATTAAGCATTCAGTGAACACTAAGGTACAGTCCTTTTATTGATAGGGATGGATGTTATGATCTAATAGGTATTTTCCATCTTTAATTTTTATTATTCTAGTGACCTGAAACCCTCACTTGCAATCTTCAAAATGAAAAAATATCTTCATAATTTATATTTATATAGAATGAATCTCATCAATTTCGTTACATGGCTGCCATCCTTCGACACTGCTTATTAACCACGGGCCCTACTGAAGAAAAAACTGAAGAGTTGCACAGGTTGGTAGAATTGCAGAACCAATCTATGTTAAAAGGTTTTTGTTTGGTTGGTTTTCCTAAACAGGAATTACTTTGCCTAAAATCTAAAGTAGAAATCTGAGAAACAATGAAAACTATTAATTTGGAGTTAATATTGTTTATTTTTTTTTGATGATAGTTGTTTTCCTCAAATATTGTTTAAACATGTCCAGTTTTCCAGAGAGAAGGTGGCTGGCAGGATTGTCATTTTCTATCACTGATAATGAAGCTCACCTTTTTTTAATTTTGTTTTTATGTTTATGTGTGTGTCTGAGGATGAAAATACATATGGAAATTCTAAGTGTAGTTCAAATTGAAGTGGAATACAACTTCTGTTGTTTTGCACAAAAGCTGATGGCAACACTGCATTTTGAGATTTCTGTATGTAAGTTTTGCAATTCTGACAGATTGGGGTGGAAGTAACAAGTTGATATTTTATCCCAGTAGTTCTAGGCTGCTTTATTGGAAGTACAAATCTTTTTCCTTGGTAATAATATTTTTTTCAGAGATGAGTGAATCACACAGTTTTAGATTTTTTTCTTTTCCTCAGTCCTGCACCCAACTGTTATGTGTTGGCAGCCAGTAATTTAATCAAAGTTCAGATTATATGTGGTGAGGTGGTGGTTCTTTGTTTAGTGTTGCTGCTCTTTCTCCATGACACCCTTATTTTTACCAAGTAGGTCAGCTGTGCACTGGGCCTGACAGTACAGTGGCTTCTGTCAGCAATGAAATGTTGCCATTTTCTTCTTCAGAGATGTCTATATATCTAACTGTAGGCTCTTTTGAAGGTCTTCTGAACCAGTCTCTAGGAAGAAGGATGCAGCTTTTCACACCCAGCAATCTTGAAAGTGTTAAATGACCTTGATTAAAATCCTGGAAAGCTCTTAGAGATCAACAGTCTTAGAAGGTGAACACTAAAATCCTGCATCAGAGCCCTTCTCAGCTGGTGCAGACTAGTTTGGAATAATTTAGGATACTGCTGCAGTAGTTGCCATGACTGAAGTTAGTGCTGTGTCCTAAAGGGCAGTTAGAGTTTTCTCTTTGCTGCTGCTCATGGTGGGTGTTTTGTGCTCTCAGCTTCCTTTAAGGGAGGGAGTGGCAGGAATAAAATCCCTGCTGCTGGGAGAATTTTAACAGCTTTGGATAAAATCAACAATTACAAGAGAGAGTTACGAGAATTATTATACAGCTGATGCTCTTCCCAAAATCTATTTCCTTGTCCAGAAATCTGACTAGTCTGATTACCCCGTTAAATTTATTGCCCTGTAAAATTTAATTATCTTGTGCTATTGCAAAAGGATGGAAGTTATGCAGGTCCTTTTGCTTTTAGCTTTTGCAAACACTTGCAGATGAGATCCAGAAAGGGCTTTACATAAAGAAGTAGGCAGCTGTGAAGATGTAGTGTTGGTGGGATTTCTGTCCTTGCTTTTTTCAGTCACGAGGGAGATTTTTTGTAGCGGTGCTGCCCACGTGGGCCTTATGGAGACACTAAAGCAAAGGCTCTCCATAATTCTGAGGGGGGATGCAGGAAAGAAATGAGGACACACATCACTGCCTTGAGTCATTTGGTTGTTCCCCCTTCTCCAGCAAACTCAGTGTAGCACTGCATCAGTCTTTCTGCTATGCTGAGAAAACAGCTTTGTCCCTCAATTAGCAAACTGTAGCTGGTAAAGAAGAGTGAAGAAGCAAGTACAGCATCATTGCATGTGGTATTCGATCTCGATTTATGTGCCACAAGAGCACCGTGCAGGTTTTGACTGTTGGGATTCAAATATTTCAGCCTTTTTGCAGGACCCGAGTTTTGTCTTTGAACGCTACAAGGATGCAGTAAAAGCTGAATAATCGAATAGGCTTTTCCACCAAGATTGTTCCTCACAAGGCAACTCTGGAATAGAAAAGCTACACTCAGTAATAATGCCCCTGCAAATCCTCAGAGGGATCGGGGCCTGCATCGGAGGGCCCCACTTCCGTCCGCTGATGTATTTGGACAAGCAAAACCTAATTCCTGATAGGAGCTCCACTAACAAATGAGCAAACTGTTGTTAGCAGTGTGTAGCCAAGAAAGAGAGGCTGTGTCATCGTTTGGGCTGTTCAGCACGCTGGACTCTGAGCATGCAATCTTTATTGCCACAGATGAGGTGTGAGTGGGAGAGCAGAGCACAGCTTCCAGCTCTGCTTTCCACCTGGAGCCTATCAGTAAGGCAATTATGAAAACTGTGTTAAAAATAAAATAAAATACAAACAGTGGTGAATGCAGAATAAATTTTAAGAAGCATCAGGGAGATATAAATATATTTCTTAGGATTGCTGATCACTTTCACTTCCCTAAGTCTGTAAATCTGCAGAACCTAAGATGCTTCAGTGAAAGGTTTGGGCAGCCTGTTAAAGAACATCGTTCGAATGCTTGTGCTCTGAATGTGTAAGTCGAGGATTTATTTTAGGTGAACACTGAGTGTTGGATGCCTGCCCTGAGCCATGATGTACTGATTGTCAGTGTGACTATTTCTAATAAAAAAGCAGAAGTTAGCCATAAAAATATCTGAACTGCTTTAGTACCCAGAATTGTCATTGTGGTTCTGTTGCATCATTGCTTAATGTTTGAATATGAACAGCTTAAAGTACCACACATTGGAGTGAGTGCCATTTTTGCCCACTAACAAGGTTTTAATCAAGGCATTCAGTGGCTCTAAATAGGCCTTTGCTTCTGAATTTGCATATCAGGAGGGGGCTGGGAGCATGAGTGGGTGGATGTCATGTCCCAGTGATTAATGATCTCTAGGAAGCCGAAAAGGGGAGAGTAATATACGCAGTATTTCTACCCCCTGGAGTAGGAATGCAAACACCATTGTGCATATCTGTGCATAGTCACTGACTTCCTGGTAGCTGGAGAATTTCATACACTCCTCTGCCACAAATAAAACTGTCAGTGGAGTGACAAAGATCAGAAAGCCGGGCTTCATTTATTGAAAAGAATAGCTCAGACACAGTGATCCAGAAAATTAATTTTGTAGGTGTTTGGGAACTTGGTTGTTTAATAAGAAACTGGTAAAAAGAGAACTTCTGATGAAAGGCCTGAAGCCACCAAATATTTGTTGAATTTCAGTCTGTTTTGTTTCTGACTGTTCCTGAATTATTGGAGAGGGATAACTTCCGTGATATAAAAGACATATCTTGAACAGGAATTAGAAACAAAACAAAGAGAACAAGCGCTCCCAAAAGTAATAGTTGTCTGAATTTCAATTACTAAAAGAGCAAAAGGGAGGTGGCACAGTGTGGAACAGCCACCCAGTCTGATCAAACCAGAACCAGCACATTTGTTAAAAATCCTGTTATGGTCTGATGGCCATGGTTTGCTTTCTCTTTTGCTAATTCTTTGTTAGAATTGTATTGCTAACTTAGAAACAGAGGGCAGCTTCTAAGTAGATATTATTAAAAGTCGTAAATGAAGTTGTTTGAAAAGTTTTCTCCATTCTTGGAACACTTCACTGGTCCTTGAAACATCAGTGCTCATTGGTTCATTGATAGCTTTGAGGTCTGCATGGGTAAACCTGAATAGTTTTGTGCTATTTCTAAATACATCCATTTATAAGTTTAGTTGGACATCAGCAAGCAAATAATGACGGAATTCTAATTTTTGCAGCATCTGCGTAATTTGTCCCAATATTCAGGAACAGTGCAAGCCCAAGTCTGTACAGTGAGAACAGGGTAGATAGCAAACTCGAGGGATGTGTACCCCACAAGAGACCCTTGCAAAGTAAGTCCCACCTTACTCCATTAAAGAGGAGGGAGGGACCCCGTGGTCTAATTGAAATCACTTAATGGCTCTTTGGAAAGGCTCCTCTTTGTGTGTTGTAGAATGAGAGCACTGCCGGTTACTGAAGGGTGGTGCTTGGTAAATAAACCCGAGTCTTTTTTTAATGTGGCAAAAAGCCTTCTGTATTTCATATATACTGCAAGCTAAATAAAAGTGAAAATATTTCAAGGGACCTAAGATACGGCCACCGTGCCCCCCTGTTACAGCAGGAGGAAATGTTGTCTATACTGTATTTTGTCACGTTAATGTTGGTAGTGTGGATGAGTGGTGAAATGTTTTAAGTTTCAAGGAGGAAAAAACTCTGACCACTGCAAATCAATGTGAGAGTTCCCCCTGCTGTCCTTCAAGATCAGCTGCTGTAGCTTGCTGTTGGAAGCTGTGCCTTATCCATGGGATGGGATTCTGTGGGGGCTGGAAGTAATACTTCACTGCTGCTTTTGGAGCTTTTTGTCTTTCTTTTTCCTTGTTTGTTCCAAGAGCCAGCGCTCAGGCGATAATGCAGGCCACCTTCTTTAAAACCCAGAGACGAGAAAATAAAGCATTGTTTGAGTTGCAGGGTCTCTTTTTGATTGCAGTTGTACAAGGAGTTTATGGTGAGTTGTACTCTGTTTTTAATTGTTTCTTCCAAATGAATGATGAATTTTTAAAATCTGTTTCAGCAATGCAATCAACCTCTTAAGCAATGTGCCTGTTTCTTGCTTGGATGTTCTTATTAATCCGTCGTCCCAAGAGGAAACGGATATAAAATACAATGGTATGAATATGGGAGCTATTCAGATTTTACTGGATTTCATGGAGAAGAGAATAGACAAGGTATGGACTGCAGGGATTTTTCACAAAAGGGGCCTCTTTCACTAAAGCAAAAAGTGCACATATATCAAGCTTTGTATAAACCTTTCAGCCAGTGCTTATGGATGTCCTTCCTTCTAGATTGTGAAATACCTCAAAACAAACAAAATCCTGTGAATATCTGAAGCTATTTGCTTATGTGTGTCTGAGGGTGAACATTGGGCTCTTTGTTTATGTAAAGTCCATATTTTGGCTGTCATATAGAACTTTATTGCAGTGTTCATAGAATTTGAAAAGGAAAAGTTTACTCTTAAAATGTTTTATTTGTATTTGGTTTTATTTTAGGGAAGCAGCTATAGAGAAGGCCTGACTCCAGTTCTCAGTTTATTAACTGAATGCTGCCGAACTCACAGGAATATCAGGAAGTTTATCAAAGCTCAGGTAAGTAAAATATTCATCAAAATTTGAATACGGAGCTAATGATGAACTTTGAGGTTTGTACATCAGGTCAGGACAGTGCTATGGAAATAATTTTTCAGTCATGTAAATCAATGGATAGCATGGCCTGAGTTCCATGATACATTTTGTAGAGCTGTTAAATAATAACATCAGGGATATTGTAAAGCTGTGTTAATGTGAGTCACCATGGATCGTGTGAGATGGGTAAAAAACTCAGTAAGGTCTGTTCCCTGACACCCAGCGTATAAAAAACATTTCAGTGCAGTTAATTAAGCTTTGCAAAGCTGTGAGGTGGTCAGTGAAAATGCAGGTGTTTTGATGAGTTCTGCTTGAGGTTTAGTTTTACCTCAGCAGGAGGGACTTGTTGGGACTAAGACTTGTGAACCAGTGTGTATCAGCTGTCCTGTCAGAGTAAAACTGTCCCTGGGCAGAGGCACACGTCATCACTTTGTCCCTTAAAAGAGCTGTTTATTACAGTATGGACAGTATGGCTTTTTACAGGGAAAAAGATTTCTGTGCCGTGGTTAAAGACCTAAAGGATCTGTGTAGCTTGGTGGTGGAGTGTGGTGTTTTCTGTTTGTTTTGCTGCTTTTCCCGAGGTCAAGTGGAGAGAAGTTAAAAGACGAGCAAGAGAAAAAAAAGTGCTCCTCTGGTTTCTGCTGTCTTTCTCCTAAGCTGCAGTGACTTTTGAGTTGCATCCCAGATGCTGCTCCCAGATCAAAGCTGTGCCTGAATTCATAAATGGAGTTTAAAATGAAAAAGAGCATATATTTTCTGCCTCTTTCATCTATACCACAAAATTGGTTTTGAGGAATTTAAGGAAGTCATTCTCATTGTTTTTGTCTTCATTCACAGCAGTTCACTTTGCTGATCTGTTAACTTAAAAAAAAAAAAAGTTGCAGAGCCAAGTGTTCAGAAGCTAGAAAATGAAGTTGTCTGCATGTTTTTACGACATCTCGGCATCTCGATGTCAGGATATAATTGCATGCTGACTCCTGCCACAGGACCACTGTCTCATATAGTGCAGAGAATGGATGGATGTTGCTAACTGCATGACTGGATGTTTGATATTTTGAGTTACCCTCATTGTTAAGTGCTGGCCTTGGGCTTTATTTATTGTGTGCTATTCAAATTGTGATCCGAAGACAGGATGATTGATTTCCTCATGGACTGTCCTATGGCACTCATCACTGTATTAGTATTAGAGTACTCTAAAAACATTAATTCATTCTTACAACACACTGGGAAATGGCAGTCATGGTACTATCCCCATTGGGGGGAGTAAGCAGGGACAAAGTAAAATGTGTTTGCTAATTGTTTGAATGCTTAGCTTGAAAAAGACAGGGTCTGTTTTATCCAAAGTAGTCGATACTGTAGCATTCATGTAAGGATCAGTTCCCAATGAGTCCAATTTCAGTAGTGATTGTGCTGTAATTTTGCACAGGACATGACACTTTGTTAGACACCTAGAAGACAGAAGACCTGCCATTTCTAATGACAATTAGTGACATACTTTGTTTTATTCCCTAGTAAAATATTGAAGATCCATAATTCTTATTAGAGTCTTCAGATCATTAGGTATTTCATATCATGGCTCATATTTGTTTGCAGATCGTGTCATATATCCTGTGACAGTGAAAAAAATTACATAGATTTTGAGTCTGAAGGCATCCACACAAGGAGGCAGAAGTTAGTTTGCCAAAAAAGCCATCATTCATGCATCTCCTGCCTTTCTTGAAGGTTGAAGTTAACAATCTTAATGACCTCTAATGAAAAAATAGTGTGTTTGAGGAAATGTTAAATAGTGATTTCTCCAAAATATTTCTGAAATTTAGCTTGACCTTTTATAAGTGTTTTCTGATTGAAGGGTGCATTTCCTCTATATGTAGAGCCTATTTTTGAAATTTAGTAGTAGAAACTTGTAGTAGAACTTGCAATGTACTTATTTTCCTGCTTTTTCATTATAAGCATATCATTGTTCTATACAAACTACACAGCATTTTAATAGTGTAGATTTCCTTAAGCTGGTATTTCTAATACTTTTACCAGATACATGAGCAAAACAGAAGAAACAGAGAACATGAGGTTATGGCTGCCTGTTGACCAACACTTTTGGGACACCCATTTGTGCTCATAAACTCCTAATAATTGTATTTTTAAAGTCTGCATTTGAGACTGAGTATTTTTCTGTCCAAAATGACAGACTAGAAAACTTAAAATACATTAAGGAGCAAGAGACACTACTAATGGCTGTAGGCATAGTTGTCTGATTTTATTGCCTGGGTTTTTTTGAAGGACAGAGTATTTTTTTATTCTGTTGACTACATTTGTTTTTGCAAGTATTGGGTAGATATTTCCATGTATTTTATGCTGTTCTTCCCTTTCTTTTGTGCTGCCAGGTGCTGCCTCCGTTAAGAGATGTCTCAAACCGCCCTGAGGTCGGCACAACAGTGAGGAACAAACTCGTGCGCCTTATGACACACGTTGACCTTGGAGTAAAGCAAATTGCAGCAGAGTTCCTTTTTGTTCTTTGTAAAGAGAGAGGTAAAAATTACTTTTTCTTCTCCCTTTTGTATAAGGTCTTGCTGTTACTGGTGTATTTGCCTCTTGCTATAACTCTCAGTTCTCGTAGCGCTCTGGTGGGGTTTGTTTTGTAGCTGATTACAGCTGAATAATTTCCTGTGTCCTCTTTGCAGTTGATAGCTTGTTGAAATACACAGGCTATGGTAACGCAGCAGGATTGCTGGCAGCCAGGGGCCTGCTAGCAGGAGGAAGAGGAGATCATTGGTACTCAGATGATGAAGATACAGACACAGAAGAATACAAATCTGCAAAGCCAAAGTATAGTACTGTTTTCAATTCCTCATATCCTGTTGCATTTTGGATTCTTTTGACATAATTGTTTTGCTTTTTTTACCTTTTTCAGAGAGGCCAGTTTTGGAATGATACGTGCTTATATTAACTCTTGTCTTCTGCTGATTTCATGGTCTAATTATTGAGAAACCAGCCTCTAATAGGAACCATCATGTAGTCAGATATAGTTGCAGGGGGGGAAAAAACCACTATGAGAATGATTTAACATCAGTCTGAATAACTACTTCAAATTCAAGAGTGGAAAAAGATTTTTAAGAAAACTATAGAAAGAAAATATAGTAACAAACTTAGCAAGGATGGGTTTTGTCCCAAGTTTTTGAGGAACTCACATGAAGTTGCTTACTATTGTTTGTGGGGTATATCTCTGTAATGGAGAAAGTAATGGTGTCAGATATGGCTCAAGGTTTTCACCAGAACTTTGTTAAAGAGGAGCAAGCCAGTAGGTCTAGTTTCAGTTTTGATTGAGTTTCAGATTGCCTGGTACTAAAATTTTTCTAAAGAATCAAGTAGGTTGCATATCTAAATATGGAAGGAGCAAAATAACTTCTGTAGAAGTCATGCATCAGGAATCCAGTATATTTGTTTGAAGGATTCCGTGACCACATAGAAGCTCTGTTGATCTTTATTAATCATTATTGATTGGGTGTTAGAGGTTTTAGTTTGTCATGTTACATCTAAGATTTGGCGCCATTTTAAGGATGTTCTGAAATTGTTGATAGTGGAGGTCTGAAGTGTTAACATTATTTTTCTGGTTTACTCTGTTTCCCTTGAATTATACAGACATGGTTAGGTACATGATGGGGGCTTGTGGTTTCTTGAAAGATTCTTATTAAGGTACATGAATGAAGGAGAGGATTAAATGTATGAGAATTTGAGAAATTACGTTGCTTCTCTGCTAAGAAATTAACTCTAAGCCAGGAGGTTTCTTTTTATTTCTGCACTTCAGGACTTTTTTTCCTGCTGTTCTCTCTCTGCTCTTCTTTCAAAAGCCTGACATTCGGTTATGTGCATATAAGTAAAACTATAACATCTATTTAGTTAAAAGCTAACACTTATATGAAACATTCAAGACAACTGTCATTTGGTTTATGCATCTGCTTTTTTTGTATTGCTGTTAAATGTTTGTGATTAAAATGTTTGAAAGGATAATGTGCCATGACAGTTTTCTTCAAAACAAAAAACTAACAAAAGCAAAACTTCTTTGCTTTTGTTACCATTTCTGTATCACTGTTCACTTATATTAACAGTGAAAATAAAGCTGGCTTTGTAAATTCTCAAAATAAAGTAACTTAATCTGGTTTGAGCGAAAAATCATCATCGAGGAAGGCCAACAGTTAACTAATTTAACAGAAAATTAACTGGAACCTGTCAATATTTTTGAAATCGTGCCTATACAGAATTAGTTTCAGACATGTATCTGTCACTCAGTTCCCTATTTATGTCATTAGTACTAATGACATTGTCATTGTCACCGTCATTATTGCCCTGGTTTCCAGCTGTTCCTCTATGGGTTCCAACAACAAGACCTAGCAGCCTGTGCAGTTCTGAGCACTGACAAGACATTAATGCAGTGAATCAACAAGAAGATACAGTCACGATTCCTGAGAAAATACGGTATAAATATGAACCTTGGCTATTTATAACAAAACCTTTCATGTGCAGTTCAGACAGTTTTACTCTTGATGGTTTCTGTGAGTTCTTCCTCTTTCCTGCTGTTAAGAAGATGGGAAATGTACCTATTCCTGCAGAAATAAACTGTGTTGTTTTTTCGCCTCCAGCATTAACCTTATCACTGGTCACTTAGAAGAACCAATGCCCAATCCTATGGATGAAATGACAGAAGAACAAAAAGAATATGAAGCTATGAAGCTTGTCAACATGTTTGATAAACTTTCCAGGTATTGTATTACAGCTGCTTTTGAGAGGCAGCTTGTATCCTGGCTCTTTACTAAGGTCTAGTGCTTCAAAATAGTGCTAGAATCAACTTCTCTGCAGGATTAGGACCACTTTAAATGCAAAGAAAAATGTTTAGCACTTCAAAGAGAAGAGTGGTATGTTGCAGGACTTCAGAGGAAACCTCTTTTGGGAGAGGATTGGACGGAATTGGGAAGATCTGGTGGTGGGGGGACTTGCCTCCTGAATAGATAGGCTGATGGTAGTGAAGAGAATTTCTTCTTTTAAAGTATGGGACACAATCCAGGCCCAAGGCAAGCGTGCTTATTTTCCCCAAGTTAATGAGCAGCACCTCATTGTAACTACTTCTGTCTGCTGCTTATACGAAGAACAAATACAGTGTGAAAATAGTTGTTGTCAGAAACAATAAATTGTATAATGGAGCAATTAAAAGGGAATTTACAGTTAAGACTTACTGTGGATTTATTAGGTTAAGTGTGGACTGGATTACAAATCAGCCTTTGTCATTTGTTTTATGTGATGAAGGTAATGCCATGAAAGAAATGGGTACTTAGTGTGACGTAATGGTGCTACAGTATTGATACAGAGAATTGATCTTCAAACTTTCTATGTACAAAAGAACGTGGACCTATGCTGTTACCTCTAGTTTTTTTTCCTCTTTGGCTCAATATGCCTAGAATTTACTGTTTTTTCTTTCCCCATACTTCTAGCCATGTTAGAGTGATTGCTTGTAGTTCTTTTTAATTCATAAGCAAAGTTACGTTCTTGAGAAACACTTATGTAATACTACTTTGCCATTGAACTGAGCTGTAGGAGGTAAATATATAAGTGCATTGATTCTTCAAACATGCCAAAACTCAGCAGCTGGAAATGTGCTTGTTTTGTGAGAGTCTATAGATAGTCAATTAACAAGATCTATTGAGAGAAATTCAGCAAAACAAGTATTTTTTACATCTCTGTTAAAGATTAGGAATGTAGCAAAAGATACAGGGGAATCTGGATTTTACATTAGCTGTCAAAAACTGAATTACAAGCAGGATCAAAAGCAGGGAAGGAACTTAGAACAACTGATCTGAGACTGTCAGTGAAGTAATTGGATATTTTTTCACATTATTTGCATGGGAAGCAAGTGTAGTATGTCATAGTCCTCTTAGAAAGGAGAAGAAAATGCAATGCACATGTAATCTTAATTGAACTACTCTGTAAAATGGAATCATTGCTATGTGAAACTAGAGAATTAAGATGCTGAGCATCAAGGGCACCACAATAAAATGGCTAAATGGTCTAAAATGTTTTTTGAAAGAAAGATTGAGACTGCGGATAAGCCGAGACTGAAGACAAGTCAGTTGCTGTCACTGCAGCAGTTGCACAAAACCTCCCAATGGTTACAGTGGCACAAGAGCCCTTTCAGTTTGGAGGGTCGGAGGCACCTGCTGCGGTGCCTGCCACGGGCTGACAATAACTGAGCAGCTGCTGCCCTGTGTCACCACTTATCCTCTTGGCCAGCAGCATTGCTGTCACCTTGGGCTTTCTGTGCCCCTTGTATCCACCTGCAGTTCCTTCTATAGCACTTACCCTGCTTCAGGGCTGGCACTCTTTGTGGTAGGGTTTTTGTTTGTTTGTTTGGTATTGTGGTTACTGTGGGGCAGTGTTGTTGATGTGACCCCTTTAGGTGCTGTGATAACATGAATAAAGTCATTTCACTGTTCTTCCCACACTTTTTGTTTTACCAAAAATTGGGGAGGAGGGAAATGCTGGCAGGAAGGAAAAAGAAAGTAAGACTTGGATTAGGGAGGCTGTGGGATGTTTTTCATGAATGTAATTGAGTGCAATTGTGGGCCTTGCAGATGTTAAACAACATGGGAAGTTGCCAGTCTTGTATACAAGGAGGAGTTAGTAACATGCTGATAGTAGTGGGAGTCCCTCCATGGTTTTGGAATAGGACATTTGCGCTGTGACCAGCTTCAGCCCTTCAGCCCTTCAGTGCTGGGAGTTTGCAGACTTAAATCTGCATGGAATGCACTTCTTACCCTACAGATGCAAAGCAGAGGTTGCTTGGTTGGAGTCTTCGGTGGATTCTGGGGTTTGAATCTTGCTTTGAGGCAGAGTGCTCGTGGCAGGTTTCCTGCTGCTGCTGCTGCTCTCTGTTGTCATCGTAGGAGGGGAAACGTGCCACAGACAGGTTCAGTTTGGTGCAGTGCTTTGCTTATAAAGGGGAGGAAGTTGAACAGGAACAAACAGCTTCTTCTCATCTCGAACAAGTTTATATAACTTTGTGTAACCTGAACAGGAGCTTAGAGTAAACCTGTGTGATGTACAGCAAAACAGGTTTGTTTAGTTCACTGGTATTGTCCCAGCAGTGGAAGCTAAGCTTTAAAGAGCTGCCACACTTTTACTGGAGAAAAGCATGAAAAAAAAATGTTGAAGGACTGACGAGCTTGCTTCCCTCCCTGACTGATGAGGATAATCAGGCCAGTCTGTCACTGGGGTACTCCAGATTCGGCTTTGACTGGCTGAGTATCACAACTCAGAAAACAAATTTGCAAAGCAGTACTACTCCATTGGAAAACTGCAGCTTTCATTAATGGCTGATGAATGTTTACACTGTACCCTTTGTAAAGGTTTATTGAAGCTCTAAGTACAAAGGGACATCTTTTCCTTAGTTCCATAATATGCCAGTGGCTTTTTGCTTTTCAGGTTTCTCTTTATTTTCAGGATTGGCACTAAAAAATTGAAACTTTTTGAGGTCATGTAAAACTGATTGATGCTTTTGCTCATTTCAGGTCATACTTCCCAAGCTTTTCTATTCTTTTAGATTGTTGGCGTTTGGGTCTGTTCATGGGATAATTGACCATCAACAAGGCTAAATTAAAATTAATCACCCAGTTTTGATTTCTCAAAATACCTGTAGGAAAGCTGAATATTTTATTGTGAACCCATTTCCCCTGCTCCAGGTGCTTTTGGATTCTACAAAAGCTTTTATAGAAATTAATATTTTGCTCAAATTTGGCTGGGTGAGATTACTTTTTAAAATTGTTAACTATATACAAATTATAAGTATAAATGAACATGAAAAATCTTGATTACTGCATTTCTTGGGAGATGTGTAAGTTACTTAGGCTGATCCTGGGTGCCTGAACTTGGCCCTGATGTAACTCTGTTGGTTTTGTCTGCAGTAAGTGTCTTGTTGGTTCTTTGAGAACTGTTTGGTGACTGTAAATCAGTGTCCTCTGCACATGATGCACATCTTTGAGCTTTGAAAAACTCCCCAGATCTGCAAGGATTTAACTCAGCCTTCCAATTTTTTTGCAAAACATCCAGTTAGCCACCTTAAGTCAGAGTTGTGTGATAGTCTGTCTATATAATAGGTTATTGGAGATACTCCGTGTTAATTAAAATATCTGGAAAAAATGCTAACATTTTTTCTATTATAAATGGTAGGTAGAATTGTATATTAATTGACTAATTTAAAATGTCAGGATGCTTTTTCCAAGCCAACCTTGTATTAATAGCAAGAATCCTTTTGCTGATAAAATGGTCTCCAATTATCACAGCTTGGGTTTTGTTGTACATTGAACAGAAGTCAACAAAACGAGTAAGAGAACCTGTCTAAATAAGGTACCCTACTCATTAAAAACACAACATTAATCATAGGATCAATGAAGAAGGCAATGCTACATCGAGTTTGTTTTTTTCTTCCCCTTTTCTAATCATAGAACAAAATAATGTTCCCTGAAAGGATCGGAACTATTATGTGGCACTCAATTATAAGGAGGTGAATAGGTCCCCAAGACGCTGTTTTATCAAAGGGGCAGGCTGGTGTTTACATGATGGCTGTTTGATTACAGACACCATCATTAATTCTGTGTGGCAGTGCTGCCCTGCAGCACAGACAGCGGGCAAGACAGAGTCACCCTTCCAAACAAGGCCGTGGTTTTTGAGTCGTTATCAAGCTAAATGGCAAGCAGGAAGGCTGAACTTGTATGGATGTATTTGAAGGGACTCTTGGGAGATCTGGAAGTGGAAGAAGAGAATGCATTTTAGCAACTGTTTAATTATGGTGTGTTTCTAAGTACACTTGAATAGAAAGCTTTGTTTGCATTCGAAAAATGAGTGCTGCGAGGTGCATCTGAGTATGTGGAAGGTCACATAAGGATGTTCAAACATGTATAAATAAATACACACATTGCGTGCTTGTTTAGATCTTCGTGGATACGGAAGAATTCCCGCTGCCATCTACTGGGCTGAGGTCAGCGATGTTCTGCGCTATGGATGTGCCATAAACATCCAGTTTCTGGACAGTGAACTGTTTTCTGAGGCTCTGCCTGTCAGTTTCTGGCACTTCTCTTCCCACCTTGTCTCCCCCCGTGGACAGTGAGCACATCCTCAGGTAGCCTAGGGTGTCAAAGCACAGCTGAGGTCTCTGAGCAGCCAGACTTAAATGGGCAAATTGCTGAGGCTGGCAGGGCTGGGACCCTTCCTGCCAGGTAAGGAGCAGCTCTGGGGGCTCTTGGTGTGGTACTGAAGTTTAGCTGAGTGGTGCCTCTGGCAGTCCTACCCAAAATTCTGTTATTTAGCAGAAAGTTGTTCTGATCTTAGGAAGCTGGGCAGCCCAGACCTTTTCATCTTGTCTTCCTCCGTGTTTTCCCTCTTTGAAAACCAGGAGTGAGCTTGTGTGGTGTTCAGAGCTTGCAGTCAAGTCATCACTGGTGAAAGGATGCCACGCCTGACACTATTTTAGGACTAGATTATGGTTAGAAACAAAACAGGCTGATCCCTGCTTCTCCTTCTTCCTTCGGTGCCTTGGCATATTTCTGTCTTCACCAGTTCAGTTGTACTGGGTGGTGCTTGCCTGAGGAAGGATGTGTGGAATTCAGCTTCCTAGTGCAGAGAACAGCAAACCCCTGCCAGCCCTCTTCCAGGTGCTTGACAAGCACCATCCTTGTTATTCCATGCAAGGTGAGCTCAGCCTGGCTCCCATCGTTAAAGCCGAAAGCCAAAGCAGGATGTGAAAGTGCGGCTGGAAAAGGGAAGCCTCAGAGAAAGAGCTTTGCCTTTGTAATTGACAAATGATGAGACAGGACTTCTTGACAATATTTAAAGACATGAGAATTGTTGTGAGGAGAGGGAGGTCCCTATATAAAAGAACCTTGGGCCCTTGTTTTCCTGTGTTTCCCTTTCCTTTTTCATGAACAAATTCTCTATCCTTCATTAACTGCTGTAATTCATTTATTACCAATAACAAATGGTAAATGACTGGAAAATGATGTGATTCCCTGACTTCTGGCTGCAATATTAAATGTTGCAATTTAAGAGCGTGCTTTGGGATTTTTAAAACAAAAACCTAGGATGCTTTCAGCTTAAAGGGCAAGCAGTGGTGATTTTGTTCTTCGTGGCTACATTTTTGCATTTTAGAGGACACTTGTTTTGTATGATGTTTAAAGTTTGAAAGCCAGAAGGACCTTAGATGTATAGGGTTTTTTCTCTGTAGAAAGAAAAGTCTTTGCTATCAGACACAACTCCAAAGCACTCCAGCTTTGCCTTTGGGGAACCCCTACAGCAGGCAGGGTTCTGGTCCTCTTTGGACACCAGATTTGCAGTCTTCGTGTTCTGAGCCCTTTCAATTCTGATTTCAGGTATTATTTTGATCTCTTTTCCACACATCTTCAGCAGATTCTCTGGGAGTGCTGTCACTTGGGCAGAATCTGCACGCTGTGGATTGCATTGCCAGAAGGGAGAGGATTCCCTGGCAGTCCTTAAGTAATGGGAAGCTCTCTCCAGTCTATTTAAGGATAGATCCTCACACACTGAGGGAGAGCCTGGCCTGTGCTCTTTGATCTGGTCTTGCAGACCTCCTTCCCTGGGCTGCAGCTTCCCACCAGACCTGGTCAGCCAAGCCACAGCAGTTGTTTCTGGTGTGGCATTTGTGAGTTTCTCACTGCAGTATCTGGTTGTCACATCTGCACAAACAGCTGCATTTCTCTTGCTGGTCTCTGAGAATTGATTTAATTGCATCTTGGCTGTACAGTGTCTGGCCGTATGCATGCCACGTGACTCAGTTGTTGCCTTTCTTGCTGTTCCCGTGGATGCATCCAGGTTGGATTGATTGCCAGCTGTGTACAAGGAATCGTTGTCCCTTTTTTCAGCCAAGGTGGTAGTGCAGAGCAGGCAGAGAGCTGGTGAGGTGCCTTTGCTTCCCCACTGAGCGATGCAGTTTTCTTGTCCGTGGCTTGGGAGGGTGGTAGATATGTGGTAAATTGACAGTTTTGCTGGGCTGCCTTTCAACCGAGGGGTAAATTAACATCAAACCTCTGCTCCTTTATTTAAGGTGACTCCTGAATATTTAGAGGTATCTTCCCTTTTTTTTTCCCAGCATAAAATCAAAATGTTATCTTTGCCCTTACAGCTTTTGCCATAATCCACATATAAATGAGGTGATAAAAAGTAAGGATTAAATAAATCTTTGCTAATACTTTTTGATTGGCTTAATCAATAATTAATCATCTCTTAGATGAGGCTGTAGCTTGTGGAGTAGATATAATTGGATTAACTGCTGAGCGGCCTTTGGAGCTTTGAAGAGATTAAAATGGCTGTAAATCCTGTAATTAAACTGCCACAAACAAAAGCAATAGTATTAGAATCAGTCAGCTTTTTTAAAATGAATCAGCAAGTCCTGAACACCCCCCTAGTAGGGATGTGGGCAGAGTCTGTTCTCTTAACTGATTTATTTCCTTCAACAAGATGAATATGTATCAAACCATTGTTTTAGTTGCTTGGGCATATATTAGCCAAAATGGCAGGTGAAATTCTGGGGAGAACTGGCTGTCAGAGAACTCTTAGAAGAAAAGCTAGTTTGTGTATCCAAAACAGTGAACCTGCTCCTTGTCTTGAGCCTATTAAGCACTGACTTTTCATGGTGTCTTTAATTGGCTAAGTAGGTTTGGCCTACATGAATGAAGTCTTTATCTGTCCTGCTCTTCCCCTCCCACCTATTTGGGAAGTTTTTTTGTGCACTTTTCTTCAAAACAGAGGGCTTTAGCAGAAATAACTTCCTCTTAGAGGCTCATTATGTACCAAAGCATATACTGTATGTGACTGTGTTATACACATGTGAATTGATATGTGTGCACATGCTAATATGGATTCTCTTTTTAAATCTCTCACAGAGATGAGCTCATAAAGCCCATGGGAGTGCGGCCGGACGGGACAATGGCTCCTTTGGAGGAAGCAGTCAGCCAGTACCATACCAGCAAGCAAGAGAGCTCGGATTCAGACTAAGGCATCACCTGCTTCACTCTCAATTCTCCTCTAATCCACACTTCTCCTTAGAGCCACATCTTTTATCCTCACATTAGCCAGCATCACTTTAACCGTTCTATTATTGGCATATTTAAATGATGGGTCCTGTGCTGTAATGTCTGAATTTTTATTATGTCTGTTTAGAGAACATATCAGTTTATTAGTTTATGATCTTTATTAATTTAAAATTAAACATATTTCAGAGGGATAAAAAGTGAAAGCCTACAGTGTAAAATAAAGTCCACTTTCTTTTTCCAGAATCCTGTTTTCTGAACTCTGTAGGTTTTCCTATTCTTGATAATCTTTTGTGTTGTCTTGCCAGTCTTCCTCTTTATATAATTGTATTAATGAAGCGTGTTTACTTAATGGCATTAGGAGCAGAGGGTGTTTAGACTTAGAAGGCTGATTGACCTTGTGAGGCTGCTTTAGCTGGCATTGAGCAGTGATTTCAAAGCTCCCCTTTTTAAAGTGCCCTGGGGTTTCTTACAGCTACAAACTTCTCCAGTTAAGCTGCCGCTTAAGATTTTAACAATGTGTCAGTGACAGACTGCTTCTAAAACTGCCTTTAAATTGGGAACAAGATGATGTATGTTGTATGTCTTCCCTCCCTCCCTCCCTGGTTAAGACCACACGAATATACCCCCTCCTCCCCTCTTTGGTTAAGTAAAAACATCCCTATTGAAAACGATGTTCAAGTATTGCACTTAAATGTTGCCATGAATGGGAGGGGACTGGAGTGCATGTGCCAGTGTTTCATTGAATTGGGGCCTACTTTTGGAGATTAACTGCTATGCCTCACTTCAAGAGAAGTCAAACTAATCAACAAAGAAATATTTCCTGTTAGAGAGAACTTAGGAAGCAATGGGATAGAGAATGGGAAGGTGGAAAGGAGAAGAAAGTGTCACTTTCAATTCTGTACTCTTTGAAAACAAAGATTAAAGTTTTAGGCGTGCTGCACTGCTGTCGTTGCCTCTTTGCCTGCTTGGTTTCTTTCTGTGTGTTTCTCCCAGCATGAATTACATGCAGAATAATCCATGCCCTAGTTTCTAGTTCTTATTTTGTGCAGAAACTTACACATGCCATTCACTGGGAACGTTTCAGAGGTTGGTGATGGTTCTCCAGTTTGTTTCCTATGACTTGACACTGGTTCTCTGAACTAAGGGAGTTGGTGTTCAAAGACCCTGTAAAAGGAGGATTTGGTATGAAATTGTGCTGTGGTTGCTCATGTGAGGAGCTTCTGCAGATGATATTAGTCTTCCAAAGAACTGAAAAGAAAAGAATAATGCACTGCTGTCCTCTCAGAAGTTCAGTTTGTGTTTCCAAGGGACACTGCTCAGCCACAGCAATGTCCCTCCTGGTACATATGTAATATGCCATAACTATTCTGTATGACTCCAAAAGAGGGAGGGAGCAGTTGTCCAAGAGCAAGAAATGTGCTTGGCTGCATGTAAGCTGGGTCTCCAAAATGTAATTCTGGGTTTAGCATTATCCACTGACTGCTCTGAGCCCAGCACAGGCAAGCATTGAGTGCCCTACAGGTGCAAAGAATTTGTGATCCCCTCCCCGCGGAGCAAAACTTCCCCGGCTCTGTTAGTGAGGAACTGTCTTGGTGTCAGCTGGGGCTGTTCTGTGGGGCTGGGGAAGGAGTTGTTTGTCAGGAGCTTCTGTAGGGGCTCCTTGCAATAGAGCACAAAGTACAGAGCCTGAAAAAGAGCAAAATCTCAATTGTTGTTTTACAAGCTGTAGAATATGCTCCTACAATTAGCTGGCTAAAGAGATTAATAAAACAATAACGGCTCCAGGGACCTCATTACAAGCAGTATAGCACAAGGCTCTTGTGGTCTGCCTCCTGTCATTTGCCACAGGGCAGCAACATTTGCAGTAAATAGTTCTGTTTAGTTTATCTTGGAAAACAGATGCTTGTAGAAGGTTCTACAGACACGAGATGCTGCTTCAATGAAAAGGAAAAAAGCGAAGACCAAGCATAGGAGGTTCTGCCTGAATCCTCCAGCTCAAGAGTGGCTGTCACAACTGGGTTGCCTGGAGTGCAGGTGAGTGTAGATAAATGAATAACTTGCACTAGTGCAGTGCCCCAGAGCATCTCTTGTTCCAAGGGGATAGTTTGTGGAATGGAAAGGCTGCTGCAGGCTTTTTGGCTTGTCTGTGCAATGTAACATAGGTGCAACCTTAGCTGCACTGGCTGGAGATCTGGGAATATCTTGGGATATTCCCAGATCTCCCTCAAATCAGCAGTGCCTCTGCTTCCTTTTGTGCTGGCTGGTGTTTTCAGAGTAACCGTGCACATGGTAGGACGTCTCTTGGATGGGAGTCGGGAGAAAAGTGATGTTTTGGTGGTTAAAAAAAGGAGCTTCCTGAAATTTTTTGTGTGCTGTGAAATTAGGATTTGCTCCTGAATTTTTCAAAGTCGAACCTCCAAAACTAGAGGCTTGGGCAGCTGAGTCTTGCTTAAACTGGCAAACTGGGCAGTGTGGGGAAGGGTCTCTGAGTAAAATGTCAGCAGATTTTCTAGTGGTGAGTGTAAAAGTGTTAGCCAGTGGGTTTTAGGGACATGTACCTTTCATTCCCAAAAAGTCTTCCACAGTCAGTCCCAAACCCAGAATCTTGTGTTTCAGTGGTTACTTTGGCATCAACAGTCCAAAGCAGCACAGTTCTCATTAAAGCTCATCAATGATTTGGAAGCTTTGCTTCTCTTTGTTTCCCATTAGAGTTATGAAACAAAAGATGATGGGAAATTGCTGAAATCTGTCAGAATACTTTGTTCTTTTGCAAAATAATACAGACATATTTGTTTAAATGTTTGTGAAAACTTCCTGGCAGGTATTCCCAAATGCTAATTGAAACTTCATGTGCCCCAAAAGTGGTTTTCAGGAAAAAGGGTCGTTTACAATCTGTTAAAAATGTTGTGAGAAAATTACCAGAACTTTAAAGAAAGTTGCCAAAGAGGAAAACCACATCAGCTTTGATGTTTTGAATGTACAACATTGCTGTATGTGTGTGTGGCCAAAGTGGATTTTTTTACCCTATATCTCAAGTTTTTCCAGGTACCTGAAAATCAGTAAAGGCTTTAAATTTTTTTTTTTTTTTTAAAGAGATCAACGAGGCAATAACATATTTCTCTTACAGTTCTTCAAATTGTAACTTTCCCCTACCTGGGTGAAAAATCAGGTGTCAAAGGTGGCTTTAAGGAAGAGAACATTACAATAAAGCTGTAGCATTAGTGGGTTGCCAAGCACCCTAGTCTGAAAGAGGAAAGTAAACCCCAAACTATACAAGATCCCAAATCTCCTGAAGGAGCATTCCACAACATTGTACTTCACCTTATTACCACAAAACAGCTAATAAAATCCTGTGCTTTAATAAGGCTGGCTGTAAAAAGACTCTTCCACTGTTCAAACAGTTGAGAGCCAGACTTTGCTGGTCTTTGAGCAGCAAGTTAAACAGCTGCCCAGGTCAGATTCTTTTCTGGTCAAGCATGGAAAAGCAGTGATTTAGTGGCAGTGCAAAGATGTGGCTCACTTTTAGACCAAAAAAAAAAAAAAGGCAATTTAATCCTACAAATGAAAATCCTTCTTGCATTAACATCTTAGTTACTTGCATAGGTCTGGCCCTTATGGAAAGTGTCAGGGAACATTTCTTGTTCTCCTTGCAAAAGCTTTTGCTCAGCCTGAAGCTGGTTCTCTCCAAAATACATGTCACTCTGGTGATGCAATATTTAGACCAGGAATTTTGGGGGAAATTGACGTCCTTTTGGCTTTTCCATGTATCCTCCAGCTGTGCCTGGGAAGCACTGGAGGAAGAGCAGGCAGAAGAGCCTGGGAGGGTGTGCTGGAACTCCTTCCCGAGCTGTGGTGCCGGGCCGGGGAGCAGAGACGGCCCGGGCGCCCTTCCCGCCTTCCCGTGCTGCCTGAGGGAGCAGGGCAGGCGCGGGGCTGCAGGGCCCGGGCGGAGCGGGAGGCACAGGTGCATGTGAGGCGTGGAAAAAGGTGCTGATTGACCGCTTGTGGTAAAGCTGGGTGGTTTTCAGGGCTCCTCCTCTCACCACAGCCATGCAGGTGAGTCCCGTTAATCCTCTGCTTTTCCCTGCTCCTTGGCCCTGTGGAAGGCTGTGCCAGCCTTAAGTTATTGCCCTGGGTTCGGAGGGTCAGTCCCTCACGGGGGAGCTGCACCTTGTTGTCCTCCTCGAGAGCAAGCTCCTTGCTCTGTATGAGTGAGGGGAGGGTGCCACAAGAAGGGACCAAACTAATTTCTTGGGAAGGAGGTAGGAGCAGCCCTGTCTCCTGTCTGTGCAATGCCGGAGCCACTTTCAATTCCCCCATGAGACAGCTCCGAGGGCCAGGCTGACCTGCAGCTACTCCCACCTCGATGGCCTCTGGCCAGGCTTGAGGGCAGCAGATGCAGTCTGTGAGGTAGGGAAAAAGCCCCAAACCTGCCCATTGCCACAAGCAGTCCTCCAGCATCGTCTGACAGCACGTGGGTCAGCTCAGCTCTCTGTCCTGGCTGGGAGCTACGGGGTCCAGCAGGACCAGGTGAGTTCCTCGAGCGTCCCGGTTTTCTCCAGAGCAGGCGAGAGCACAGATCACTGAGCTGCTGACGTGCCTGGGAATCGATCCCTCCGACAGCATGCCAATCTCTGTGGGGTACCTAGGCAGGCTTTCAGAGGTTGGTGGGGAAGGAATTATCCGGACCACCCATCTTAGCTGGCTAAATTACCCGGGTTGTCTCTTCTAACTCCTTTTCCAGTCACGGATGAGAGAGAGGACAATTCAGAGTAAGGCTAATTTGGGTGCACTGAATGACCCTCCGCAGGAGCTTTGCTTTCCCTCCCTCGACTACAGAGGGAGCCTGGTGAGACCAGCTGGTTACATTTAACTGCTAAATTGGTTGCCAAAAGATGGGTGGTGAGAATTCCTTCCAGTTTCCCCCTTTGCCGTGGACCACACTCTTCCCACAGCAGGAAGCTCGCTTGCTCTCTCCTGCAAATTTGGAGACTGCTCGGTGCAGTGGGATACAGGCCCCCAGGAGCCACCACGAGACAAAAGCTGCATCGCACCCCTTGGCAGGTACTGTATAATGCTGTGTGCAGGATTTCATGGACTTCCTGCTTAAACAGGTTCTTTAAAGCAGCTTTGCTTTTGGGAGCCTGTTTATCAACTTGCCTTGGTATAAGCCAAGTTTTACACACGTTGTGAAATTTGAAAAACAAAGAGAAACCTCCAGCAAAAATTGTAACTAGAGAGGGACAGATAACAGAAAAGACTTCTAAGTTCACTCCAGATGTTACAACTGGAGAGGAAGGTAAGGTCGTTCAAAATAAACCCTGCTGAGATTGCCTCTTCCTCTTTTCCTGATAAACCCATTAGAAATTAAAAGAAAAGCAGCCAACATCGTCAGGCTTCAGGACATCCATTAGCCCTCTTTTACATTTTAGAGCTTGTAACAGATGCCGACTGTGGGCTTTAGTCCTTGTCTAATCAAAAAGCCCAATTCTTATTCTAGAAGCTTAAAATACAAGTTTCTGCCATATAAAAGCCAACAAGTGCAAGAATTCAAACCTGAACCTAAACTACCAGGATTCTCAGGCTTCGGGAGTATTTTATGCTCAAGAAGTGATCTTGCCTGGTAAATCACAGTGCTCTGGCACATCACATTTCCAAAGGCATTCGAAAAAACCAGTAGTTTATTAGTGGATTTTTTTCCTTTTTGAGAAGAGACTAGTGACTGTCTGGATTCCCTCCTGTTTTCTCAGTCCCTAAATGTTCATAACACCCTGTTGGGGAGGAATAATTCCCATCCAAGTTTTAAAACACACTTATAAGTAGATGGGAAAAGCATGAACAGAGCTGTAAAGAAAACAAAACCGCCAGGAACGAGATCTTATTTTGCATGCTTCTCACTGTTGTATTTTTGCCCCAATTAGCATATTTTAAAGACAAGCCTTTAAAAAAAAAAAAATTCTGCTATCTGCCTGAACTGTTCTCAAGCTTTGAACTTTTCCATCCTTTCTATTGATTATGGCCAAGTGACCCATATTTAAAAAGCATTTACAATAAAATTATAGCACTTTCTTTTGTGCTGCCGGCTTTCCCGGTGAAAAGCTAAAATGTTTTAAAATTGTCACTTTCTGACAGAGGTAATGGCTGTAATATATTTAGTCTCTTCCCCCTTGTTGTGCTTAAAATGGCTATGCTAATAAAGGGCACAGCTGTCGATACTTTATGGCCTGCTGGGGGGAAGAGGGGGAACGAAGGCAAAAAACAGATTGACTGTGTGTCAACAAATGCAGCTGGGAAAGAAAAAAAGAAGCCCCTTGAAGGCCCCTGCAACTTAAAGTCCAAGATAAATGATGTCCCTATGCTTAAAAAAAAAAAAAAATGGAGGTTGGAATTCAATAAAGGGGAACTGAAAAGGAAACTGCTTAAAACTGAAAGCCTTTTCTCTGCCTCTAGACAGCTTACAAGAGAAATGAGCAAAACTGACCACAGAAAGAGGGTGAGCAGCCAAGAAAGAAAACAAAAGCCTATCCTGGAAAATATATTGCATCAAGGAATTATCTGAAGTGCACCGCGGCCGGCGGGCGGAGCGCACACAGTTTAATGGAGATGCGACAACTTTTACTCGCCGCCGCCTTTGGGGGAGCTGGCATCTCCGTGCCCAGGGAGGGAAAAGGGGAGCTGGGATTATTCCTATCGAAGCAGTAAGAGTGGGACACGAGGGCAGTGGGGTGATGGTGGCTGTCCCTCCGTGGGGAGCCGGGCTGGGCTGTCCCCATGGCTCCTGCCCTGCCACTGAGACTCACGGCTTGGGGCACAGAGAGCAGCAGGAGGGCTGGGCAGCTGGAATTAATGCAGTGAGGAAATGGCAATATTGGGTGCAAACCTGCAAGAATCAGGCGGTTTTCATTCCCCGGGTCATGAGGCAGCTGGTTTGCATGGAGGCAAACTCCTAACAAAATGACAAGTGGCAGGGAGCCATTTGTTCATTGTAGTTTCTTGGACAATTATGGAAGATGAGGACAGTTTTTCCCAGCCTAAGGCAAAATGCCTCTGTAAGTGTGGCTTGCGTTTCCCAGAGGTATCCCGAGAGTATGGGCTGGCTGCACCAGTGCCACCAGAGCTGCTGTATCCACCTGCTGAGAACCAGGGTCCAGGCATTCCCACTGCCTGTTCTGGGCCTGGAAAGGGGCTTCCTGGAAAATAAACCCTTGGCAGCAGGCAAGGGCAGGAGAGCTGGTGAGCCTGCAAATAGCCTCTGCTTCTGCAGTGGGAGGAGATGCAGCCTGGGGTGGGATGTCCTGCTCTGAGGAACTGTCTGCTCTTTCTTTCACTTTCCCAATTCTGTCATTCTTTACTCCCACCACTTTTTAAATTTATTTTTCATCCAAGGCCTTTTTTTCCTGGTGTGTTGTTCCCATTCAAGAACATCTGGAAAAGGTAGTCAAAAGGAAAAAAAAGAGTTATCTGTTTGCTCAGTTTCTCAATTTTTGCGTGTGTGTATGTATTCCCTTTAACCTCTGCAAATTCTGTAAAAATGGGAGGAAGAAAAAATAAGTAACTGCAGACAAGGCAAAATCAAGAAACTGAAAAAAATCCTGAAATGAAATGAAACAGTCATGTCAATTTTTTACTAAAGCAGCAGGACATTAAAATGGCATAGAAAGTTCTCATTTCCTTCTGTAATTGTTTGAAAGAGTTTTAAAAGGCCATCATTTTTACTATTCTTGCTAGATTTCACTTGGTAAAACTCTTGCACCATTAGAGATCAATACCTCCCACAGTTTGGCTTTGGTTTTCTCCAGAGAAGAGTGGAATTTGGCATGGCTGATGTGCAAGAGGAAAAACTGAAAGGTAGCTGTGCCCAAGGGCAGAAGAGTTAAGAGATTCCCCTACCCAAAACTGGGACTGACTTAGGGAAGCAAACCTCCTTGCCTGTGACAGTGACTCACTGTGCGAGTCCCACTGCCACTTTGCAGTTGGCAGCTGGGAAAAAATGGAGAAAAAGAAGAGAAAAATACCTGAACTGTGAGTGTGTGATAGACTGATGTGTTCACTGGTGTGGGTCGGGGTGATTCCAGAGGCAAAGGTTCCCCTGCAGCTGGGCTGGAGGTGGGAACAGGAGCCCTGCTGGACTAAGAGGTCATGTTATGAGAAGAAGTAATGCTAAAGTTGGCGTGGCACGCGTAGCACGGCTGTAAAGTAACTCGGCAGGATCTGAGCTGGAGCTGTTGTTGGAGAATGTTCTCCAAAGGAAAACGTCCAACAGGTTTCTGGAAGACCTGTGGCCCTGGGGGACTCGATATCCCACGTACCCATGATTTGGGAAACAAGCTGGAGGGGCTGGAGATTTCACAGAGCTGGTGTGTGACGGTCAAAGCCAACGAGTTACGCAGAGGCTGCACGGTCCCTGCACAGGGAGTGTGTGAAGGTGCCGCTTGCCACAGGGAGCTGATCCCTCCACACAGTGCTGGAGAGCCCGTGGCTGTGGCCAGCTCCCTGCCCAGAACCCACAGATCTGCAGAGGCCTGGAGAACCCAGGGCGATGATTTACGATGGTGCTGCTCGGCACGCTCAGGGGAAGGCTGAGAGGAGGCTGCGTGGGAGCCAGAGCAGATGGTTTCTGTAACTTTTTCTTTGCAGACCAGCACAATTTTCCAGGGGAGATACAAGCCCAGGATAGTGGCTGTTGAGCTCATAGAGTTGCTTTGTTCAATTATCATTTGCAGACTGTTTAATAGGGGCCTGGAGACCCCAAGAACCACCAAGAGCCAGAGGATGACAACCACCAAATATCTCTGTAGGAAGAAGGTATATAAAACTTTCATTTATTTAATGGAGCTGAAAAATGCTCAAAATAGTATTTCATGTGCATAATTGGGCATTGAAGTAACAGACTCTGAGCTCTGGTGAGCTTTTTTCAGTCATCTGAAGCTCTTTGGTTGGTCAGCCTGGGCAGGCCTGCCTGCTACTGCCGCCATGGGTGTTCCATGTGCTGTGAGGGGTCTGGAGACTCTCAAAATGTCTGTGCTCTGGACCAGCTACTTCTAATGCAGGTTTTCACGTTAAAGCCTTTCAGGTATGGTGTCTCCCACAGTCCTTTTAAACAAAAAAATCTCAGCAAGCAGCAGGTGAAACTTTACCTCATTTCTGGGTCTGCCAGTTTTAGGGGTTAAGGTTGTCAATGTACTGTGTCTCAGCCAGAGCCTGACCTTTGGGACTGGTGTTAGTTCTCTTATTTTCAACCCATGTGGTGTGTGGGTGCCTCTGCTTCCCTCCAGGCTCTGCTGCTCTCTGCTGGTCTCCTTCCACTGCACTTGGGTTTCTCAGAGGTGTCAAGTCACCTAAAATTTAACTAAAGGAGGCAGGGACAGGGTAGGGAAGGGTTCAAGTGCACCCTTTGCTTTTATAAAATGGGAAAAAGGGTTTGGGGTCAAGCTGGTACCTTCCTATATCAGGACCTGGGCATGGATTTGTAGGAAATGGGTTTTGCTGGTTCTTGTGTGCAGGAACAGAAAGTCTTTCCCCACAGCTTCTTCAGTAATTGTTTCATCCTTCTAATAACACCAGCACTGTGTGGAGGCACGTGTGTGTTTCTGTCCTTTCCCTGTGTGCCTTCGGGTGGTTTTAAACCTGCTGGCCAGCCTGAAATGCATCTGTCAGCACAGTGAGGAGGGAGCATCAATCCCACATTTAAAGAAAATCTGTGCCCTGGAAGAAAAGAGAGGTGCAAAATAGGCCCCCTCCAAGGGAAGGGCTCTAGTACATGCTTGCAGTTTGCTGGAGAATTTCCCATGCAAATACCCCAGCTCAGCCAGCCCCCAGGCCCCCATCAGAAAAACATCTGCAGGAGGCCAGATGTTAACCCTTCCAACACACCACAGCAGGTTTTCTCTACTTCCTCCTTGCTCCTTCTCTTCTCCCTCTCCCTTCTCTCCCACAAAGACAGCCTCTGGCTTTACCTTGCCAGAGGATGTTTAGAGGTGAGTTTAGGGATGCTCAGAGGACATCTGGGGGATGTGCCAGAGCTCAGGGCCGCACCTAAGGCAGGCGTCTCCTGGCTGCTTTGCTCTAGAAAGCAGGTCAGCCCACCCAGGAGACCTGTCTTGGGAGGCATTACTCATCCTCCAGGGCTTCCCATCGCTACACTGACTCCAGAGCAACCTGTAGCAGATCATAGACCTGTTTTTCAGACAATCAAACCCTCGAGTTTACTTTTAATACTGCCTCTGACTCCGATAGGTAGATCCCGAGACCTGCTCCCAGCAGATGTTTTTCCAGGTGAACGAGGAGGGATCTTCTACCCCTCTGCGACCCGTGAGCTGCCTGGTGAGGTGTGAGATGCTGCAGTCAAGGAGCCCGGAGTGACTGTGCCACCCTTGCCCACACTGTGACCATGGCCACCCTGTGTTTCCAGCTGGGAAAGGAGGTCCCACACACAGCAACCTGAGACAGACACACACACACACGTGGGTGCCTGGGTGTATTTTTAGCTCTGCTGCCAACCCTTCAGAGTGAGTTATGAGATGGCTGAGAGGGATTTGGTCCAGACTTGTGTCTCTGCCACAAAGCCAGGCTGTGGATCAGCACTGGGCAGGCTCTTCCACCCTCAGCTTACCCTCAGGTGGGGACAGAGCAGCTGCAGGAGCAGTTTGTGGTGTGAGTAACTCTGAAATACCTTCTGCTTGCAGACCCTGGTACTGCCCCAAGGGAATCTGAGCAGATTGTCAAGGGAGGATGTTACAGTGCAGGATCCCAGAACTGTGAAAGGATTTAATCTAAACATTTGAAGGAGTCAGCCAGCTGGATCCTGACAGGAGGGGACATTGGTGCAAAGCCCTTGCTGGGTCTCTGATGTTCAGAAATCTTCCTAACAATCCCTGTGTCATGAATGCTTTGGTGAGGAACTATATAAAAATACCAAAAGTATGTTATGCAATAAGGTGTTTGGGGTCACAGGGGAGACCTTGCAAATCTAGCCATGAGGGATTTGCACGTAAAAAACCTGAAAATTAAAAAAAAAATAAAAATTGTAGCTTCTTTCAGCTGCAACCTAAACTTTGTGCTAAGTTAAATCTCCCCAGCCCTGGTCTGATCCCTGTAGCCCCTCCAGGGTTTTCAATGCATCCAACAATGAAAGTGAAATCCAATCCCATCCAATTAGAGGAAAATGAATGGCTCATCTACAATAAATGGGCTCTGAATAACAATAAGCCAACAAGAGAGCAATGAACTGGAGACAGAGTACAATCTTCCTGAATGTTAATCGACAACTAACTCCACAAGCTTCTTAGAGGTGGAAAGAATTGGAGGAAAATAGATTAGGGAAGCTTTAGAGCACATTGCCTTTTAACTGCTTAGGCCTCACATTTTTACCTAAATACAAGAATGTTTCTAATGCTGCCTTTTGCAGGGTGAAGGGTGTGTGCGTGTGTGTGTGATGGGGTGTTTGTTCTCAAAGTTAAATGTTTTCAATTTATTTATAATTTGACATGGTAAGTCCTACTGTATAGCCTCTAGTATTATTTCCTTGTTTCATTTATTCAGAAGGCCATTTTTAAAATTGCAAAGTAAAATGGCAGAAGCCTTGGAAAATGCTTTCTGTAGATCTGAGGATCTGAGGAATGGGGCTGAATGAATCCAGGAGTTAGCCTGAGACTGAGGAGCTGTAGAGGTGAAAGAGAAAGGACAAGGAAAACTCTGCAGTTCAGTGGTTGAAGTGCTGTCTGTACCCACAGCTCCCCCAGTGCTGCTCGTTGGTCCCCCTAGACACCTTTTCACCCTGTCAAGGCCTGAAACACCTGCAGAGCAGCTCAGCTGCTGCTTTCCACTGCCCTCAGCCCCACAGGTAATTTTTGTAAAGACAGGGAAGATGCAAGGTGTCCTGACCCATCACTAAGATGCTCCCACAGCCATGCAGGCTCCACATCCAAGGCAACAAGGTCTCACCCAGCTGAGCTGGGTTGCCCATCCTCTCTATTCAGCCTGTTAATTCCCTCCAGACAGGCAGAGAGCTTACTCAGCTGGCCCAGCACTGCCATCTCCTCCTGCCTGCCTTCATCCTCAAGTGCCAACTCGAAGGCCATGGAGGCCAGGTGAGAGCAGGCTCACCTCACTGCAGGCTGGGCACCCACCTCGGCTGTGGAGGTGGAGGGTTGACCCTCTGGAAAGCGAAGTTCTCCAGTGCTGGTGCTGCCACAAAAGATGACGTGGAGAGGTCCAAGCAGAAAACAGAATGGAATGACTTTAAAGGTAAATGATACTTTCAGTTGTATCTTTATAATTTATTCTATTAGCAGGGTTTCATGTGTTGCATTCTCTATCACAAAGGTCTTCCCAGAAGCAGCTCCTAATTTGCTCTTGTGCTCTAAAAAGCTGGCAAACAGGTCCATAGAAAACCAAAGTCTGTCCTTTCTCTGCAAGATGGGAACAAAGAGAGGAGCCATATCCACCTTTCCCTCTCCTGATCTGCTGTACAAGCAAAGGGTCACTTCTTGTATTCTTTCAGAGGAGTAAGAATTTGATAGGCATATAGATAAGCTATTAAGTAATATACATGCAGAGCTAAAGGGGATTTGGAAGGGAGAATTATTAATTTGTAAATTAAATAACACTTTTGTCTCGGCGGCATTAAAATAAATTTCCAAAGACCATTGTTTGCTTTAACAAAGGAAGGAAAGGAATTGTTAGAAGCAGTTTACACAGCTCAGATATGAGGGGCTGTGTGTGTAAACAAGGCCAGTGCTAGTGCTCAGCATGTAGCACAGAGAACACGTTTGCTGCAGTGTGCTGGGCGTGCTCTGGCCAGCACTTGGGAATAGCATCCCACCCTGTCAAAACTTGACATAGAGAGCAAGAGATGTCAAGGGGAATTTCAAATTTCACAAATGCATTTTCTCTGTAAACTGACTTTAACTGTGGGATAGGACAAGGCAGTGGCCAATAGAGACCTCTGGGTTTGGCCTTTTGGGAACAAAAAACTGTTCCTTTCCTTTTCAGCATCCTCGAAGCACCGTCATCCTTCCCTCATCTTGCCTCATTCCCTCAGCAGTAAACACAGAGCTTTTGCTGGAGTCTCCCACCTTGTTTTGTTTCTCAGCTTTGGCTGCCAGTAACTGCAAAAGTGATTCTTTGGTTAGCTGGGGATTTCCAACGCAAGAGGGTTCTTCTGCAAGTCCTGGGAAAAGTTAGGAGTGCTTTGCTCCCCAGATAAGGTGCAGTATAACATTTAGCCCAGGCACCTTAGGAAGCATTACAAATCTTAGCACTCTAGCCTTATCATGCAAAACTGCATAGCTTTATGCTCGTTGCATGACAAAAAGGGAAAGGCACCAACAGGTTAAATTGTTGGTCTATAAACCCAGATTCTGGTAACTCAGTTTACCCCACAGAGCAGCATCTGTTCCTCATGGTTGTGCCTGTGCCTACCTACTTGCCTCTGTAACAAGTACTGCTCATCATGGGGAGTCACACTGAAGGTACAAGGTAGGGTAAGGACAACTCTGATGAAAAAAGCAATATTCTGTGAGAGTTTCAGAGCAGTCATTATTATTTAGAAGAGCAATATCCTGTGAAAACAAATTCCCTTTTTATAGGTGCTCATCACTTTTTCATTTTTTGGCAGAACCAGCTCTGTTTGCTCCTGTGACTGTAATACCTCCAAAGCACTGCAGCCCAAGGGCTGATGTCCATTTTCTTTTGGCACCGGACTGCCTCTCCTGTGAGGACCTGCATCAAGAGCTCCAGGAGGCTCCTGCCCCTGCTTCACACAGTGGGCAGCTGAGATGCCCAATGGATGGATAACCTTCTCTCAACCAGGAGTGCTTCCCCACTGGAGACTTCGACATCAGCCCTGGGGTAAGGTTGGCTGTGGTTTGGAGGCTTAGGGCCGTCCCCACGTCCCCATCTCCCTGTGACCTCTGAGTGGCAGCCTGGCCTGCAGCAAGCTGGCTGTGACATTGGCAGAAAAGCACCCAGAACTCACTTGCAGCATAAAGCTTAGCCTTGCTGGGCTACAGAGAGGGCTCAGTGCTGAGATCTGTGCTCGTGGGATAGATGTTCCCTGTCATATTTTGTATTCCCAGCCTGCTGAAGCGGCTGAAGCCCAGAGCAGAGAGCAAGGCCAGCGCTGCCCTGGCACTCTCACAGGGCTGCTCCCCCTGGAACAAAGCGCTGTTTGAGACTGGCTTGGGCGGCCCATGGCTCCCTATGGGGATCTCTTCCATTTTAGCGAAATATCTGGCAAATTTTTGCCTTTTCTGTCCTGACATTTGTGACTGTTCCCACGTCAGGAGGGGTAAGTCAGGGACAGAACTAGTCAGGTCCTGCAGCTCCCAGCACAGTGCTAAGACCAGACACCTTTCTCTTGACAAGCTTTATGGATGTTGCATAATTTGTAGGTTGATAATTAATAGCTAACTCCTCCTATGGAAATCTGCTTTTGCTTTCCTCTCTGTTGTAGACTGTCTGGGAAACCAAGCTGGGTGAAAGAGCATTTTAAATAAGGTAAAAATTGTGCCCAGGTAGTTCTTGGAGGAAATGGATGCCCAGATGATTTTTCTAATACTGACACGAACACTTTTACTGACACCGGGAATATCAGTAGTCTGAAAGGGAGTGCTTACTGAGAACTGTATTGTTTATTAAGTAATACTTTGAAAGAAAAGGATCTGTTTTAGAAAAGCACTGGTCTGGATGGAGGCTTCCTGTGCTGAACTGCGTTGTACACACGAAAACAAAAGCGGCCTTATGAGGATGGCAGATACTGCTCTACCCTGAGAGCAGTTGTACCTGTCATGGCATCTATGCCCAGGAGAGGGTGGGGTATAACATTTCTCACTTCAGTTATCCCTCTGAAAAAATGGAAGCAGATTTCTGTCTCTGTGATTCCCAGAGGGCTTTACAAAGAGAGCCAAGGCTCAGGCCAGAGGCGGCCCTTTGGGCTGAGGCACACAACACTCATCGCAGTACCCAGCCCCTTTTTCAACTTCAGGCACTCACCATCTCCCGCATTTATCTTATGAACCCTTTTTGTTTAGATTCAGACTTATTCCTGACACTGTCTTTCAAAGTCTCTTGGTAAACCTTTCTGCAATCAGCTCGCTTTTATTCGAGTGACTGACTCTATCAAGAGTGGCAGACACTTTGTTCCCTTGGATCTCATAGAGGAGCTCAGCATCTATATCCAGCGTATCCATCCCCCTCCCGAAATTCAGGAACTACTGTAACACTCCTGCAGCACCACCATCAGCAGGAAGCTCAAACTCAGACCCAGCTTTTCTAACATGCAGCTCTCTGCTGCATCTTTATTAGCTGTAGCACTGCAGGAAGGAACATCTCAGATCTTCATGTGCACCTTTTCTCTGCTCAGCTCACCTGAAAAGAGAGATTTTAAAATACCTTTGTTCTAGGGCAGCCAGGATTTAGTCTGCAAGCTCCTACTGCCCCCTCCACTTTCTGAGGTGTTGCAGGCCTGCCACATCCTTAGAGGCTGCCAGAGCGTAGCACAGTTCATTTGAATTTGAATAAAGTACTGAACTTTATTTTGAGCCCTAAAATTCAAATCGGAATGCGATGAGCGCACGCCTGGAGGATGTGCATTTTAAAAAGAGCCACTGAGCTCTTTTTTAGAGCTGTCCATGTTTCCCATCTCTCTGGTTTTATCATCTGGAGAGCAAACACGAAAAAAAGAGAAAAGCCTCTGCATTAAAACATTTCCCAAAACATGGACCTCACTGAAAGATTTTCACTGGCATTTTTCTGAGACAGGGAAAAAGTGACTCCTTAGACAATATATCCTTGTTTCTTTTTCATCAGAATAAAATTTTGCTTAACTCAGAGAGACTACCCTAAATATCTTAAGTTTAAGAGAAAAAAAAGGAAAAAAAAAAAAGGGAAAAAACCCCCCCAAAACCAGTAAAGTTTAATCCCAACTAAGATTTTGACAATTTGGGCAGAGCTACGTTGTTTTGGAAACACAGTCAAAACTGAAAATTATCTCAAAGTTTGCTATAGGAAAATGGCTGTCACATTTAGTGGGTGCAGCAAAAAATCCTCAGTAGTTTATTAGAGAGAGAGAAAAACAACCACCGTGTCCCTGGAGTTATCCGGGGCTCAAATTGGCAAGACTCACCAGGTAATCCTTTTTCAGCAGAGGTTTGCAGAGAAACTATCGAGCCAATCCAAGAATAATAAAAGCGTTAATTGTAGGCTTTGTCTCCCTGCAGAACACATGGACTTTAATGCCTCTTGCAGGGATTTATCACACATGAGAATGTGGTATGTTTTTTACTGCTCCTTCTTGCTCTTTTGCTCATGAAATACTGGAGTTTTCCAAACACGATGCTCTCAAAGACTAAATCCTTAGCTGGTAGAAAAAGGGCTCATGCAGCTAATTCCCTCTGCAGCTATCCTGATTTGCACTGGCTGCAGATCAGTCCTGTTGCATTACCTAGGCACAGAGTGGAGCTGCTTTAATTCTTTATTCTTGTTTGATTTCAATTTCAAAAATAAAACTGTCTTACAAAGTACATGTTTACAAGTGAGTCAAAACCCATTACATGGAAACTATTTAATTGTGAGCAGGTTAGGTCAGCTTTCCTATGATAACATCTTCTGATATTGGTGTCTCTTTCTTGTTCAGGCTTAAAACTTCGCTTGCAAAATCTCCTTGTATTCCTTTGAACTCCCCTGGGAGATTAAAGAAAAAAAAAACCCTCCAGTTAACACTCCCTCATTTCATTTTTAAAGGTCATGCTTAGAGCTGGCAGTTGTTATAGGAGCTGTCCTCCGTAAAGAAAAGTCTTAACTAGCCAGGCACAGACTTAACCTCAACATGGAAAAACTAACATTGTCACTAGGATATGGAGAAACCATGGTGAAGAACTAGCAACAGCCAGACCACGGCAGAATGAGCAGTCGGCATCTGCTCGGTGGGCCTTTATCATGCAGTGTTGTATGTACGATTCAAAATGCACAGGACGATTGTTGAAATGATGTAGACAAATTGACTCAAATTAGTTTAGCATGGGCCATGCAAAGTTTAAGCTTGTTGAGCCCAGACACATAGCAACAGCTCCGCGAGGCCCCGCGCTCGCGGCGCGGGCACACAACGGCCGCTGCAGCCCGCGTTCGCCGCGCTCGCTTTTGTGCCCGCCTGCCTCTTTTCTTTCCATTTTGCCCGGCTCTAGACAGTCTTGGCAGAAGCACACCCTGCTGAAGACTACACTAGCACTGATAATTTTATAGAAGTACTTGTGAGCTTTAATGTCATTTTATACTTCCTTAATCTTTTGACTGTTACTTAATGACAAACAAATCCCCAAAGAACTGGGGAGGTGGGGGGAAGATTAAAAGGATTTTGAGATTGTATTCTCTGCTTTCAGTCAAACTGTCCCAAATCCTGCCAACACAATTCTCCAGTGCCCTATGACACTCCTCCCCAGACCACCAGGAGTGAGTTTCTTATTGTATTTACAGTAATCTAATTACAACAGTTCTTCAATTCACAGCCAGCTTTGGTATACAGACTTTAGCAAGAACTCTCCTCTAGTGCAGATTGCAAACTTTAATCTTTTAAACTAACACAGAACACCCCCCTTCCCCCCAAAAAAATTTCTGAAACGCCTGTGTAAGCTACGAAGATGTATTCCCCCTCCCACACCCGCCAACACTTCGCTCATCTTTTTGTTAAGTTTCTTTTGTCCCAATTTACTGCCTAAGGTAATAAGAGAGTTCCTGAGAGATAATATTCTGCAAGGTTATAAAAGGATGGTAAAAACAGGTTGCCTGCCAGAAAATTCCTTCTAAAAAAGATGTTTTTCTAAATATGTGTAGTTACCTTAGGTTTTTTTCAACTTCTCTCTGTTCTTTGTAGTTAAAGCAGCAGCTATGGAGAAAAAATATAGGCTGAACATTTTACTTAAAAATTAAATAGTCTCGACTTAAAATTGTCATTACTCAAAGCCATTTGATGCAAATCTTAAAGCCGATTAACTTTATTTAGAAGAAACAGATGACAAAAGTAGACGGAGTTTGTACATAATAAAAATGTCAAGAAAATGAAGACAGAAAAGATTGTCTTACATGAAGCAAAATACAAAACAAAAGTACATCCGCAATGAATTAGCAAATCTGGACATTCTTAGTGTGCCATTGCAGCCATCTAGCTCTATACACAAGTATTGCACTGTTCACCTTCAGTTCCATCACAGCTTTTCCACTCAGAGATTTTACAGTAAACACTGGGTTTACCAAGACACATCCTCAGCAAGTTCGAGGCAGCTTTTCTCTTTTTCCAGTCTGGCATTTGACTTTGTGAGTTGTGCTCACGTACAGTCTAATCTGAAACTCGCTAAAGATAATGAAATCTTCACTCCCAAAAAGATTAGGAATAATTTAGGTCTCCCTCATTACTGCGTTCTTTTTGAAGATATGCAGAGGGCAGAAATAATGTAGGCTCATAGTACATTTACGAGTGTTTCAAATACTCAGTTTGTCCTTTGGAATCCATTTGGTTGGTTTCTGTGAGACTCATCAATCATTTTAATTTCTAGTATGTTATTAGCAGTCCTTGTGGTGTCAAAATTGTTTTAACATTTAATTCCTCTTGTTGAGATTCATTGCCATGCAAGTGGAAATGAGCTGGCCAGTCAAACCTCAGCTATTTCCTTCTGTTTTCTGTGAATCTTGAAAAACTAGGAACGCAATAGTATCTTTTCTGGTCTCGTGTTTACTCTTGAAAAGCTACTTCTAAAGCACCTTTGTGCTGTTTTCCTCCAAGCAAACTGTCCATGGCAATGCTCGATAAATAATTGATGCAATTATTTAGCTTGTAAAATCTTGGGTTTCTAGACAATCTCTATACTCTGCTTAATCCAAAGAACTCAGAATAATGAAATAGCTTTGAAAAGTTCATATGAAAGGACAAGAAAGAGCAGCTGCATGAAAACCTCCCAACTTCCATCAAAGTGTCTTGCAAATGACAGATCGTATGTAGTAGTTAATTTCCGTGAGATCTAAATTCAATTTTAATCTCCGAGATAATAGATCTAATCCTCACGGTCCAGTAACTTATCAGGTTGGACAATGTACAGGAAATACTCCCACCCTTATAAAAACAAAGTTCTTTACCAGTTTGGGAGATATTCTCATGTGAGGGACCCGGGCTCCTGCAATGAAAGGAAAATGCTGCGTTGCTGCAATGGGAAGCGTGGAGCAGGCATCCCGAAGTGTGTGGATGCCATCTGCTGGCACTAAAAAATATGACCCTCCATCCACCTTTAAGATGGATGTGGAGGGTCAGATCTCATTTTTCACATTGGCATGAGCCACTCACGTTATTCCATGTCTAAACTCGCATCAACGGAAGAAGAATTAAATTGAGATTATATAAGTCCTCCTTTAATGGGTATCTCTGTGCTTCAGCATTAGGTTTGTTTAATGTTTTATGTCATCAGGGCTTAGTTACTTAGGAAGAAAAGGCATCTCGGCTTGGTTTTGCTGAATATCATGTTTAGATGTACTAATCCTCACGTAAGTTTATATCCATTAGACCATTGTTTCACACGCGGTGCTGCATGGAAAGGATTCTGCCAGCAAAGCCAGGCTTAGCCCAGGGGATTTCATCTCTCTCGGTTTGTGCCCTTTATTGCAGCAGTGCAAGGCACAACCTTTCCCAATTTGACACAGGCCTCCAAACTCACAGGACCTGAAAAATACCCAATATCAAATGGGTTTAGCTTGCCCTTGCAGGCCTTCTGGCTCCTGAGCTGTTAAGATTTACAGGCAACTCATTCTCTCTCTCCATAGCATTACTCCAGACACTGTAAGATGTCGGCGTGGATGGAACAGCTGGCATGGGAACCTTCCCAAAGAGGAAGGTGTGTGACCAGGGTGTGTGATTTAATCGGTATAGAAATGGGACTGATTAGGGTGGTTTTGCCTAGAAATGCTAGGGCGAATTTAGAGAGTGTGGCTGTAGTTTACAATCAAAATTATCATATTATCATTTCATAACCACGAGGTAGTCAGAATATTCCTTTCTACATGTTTGATAATTGTCTTGGGTCTGTGCTGGAGAAATGGCACCACCTCCATCATACTCCCCTTAATGCACAGTGGATATGATACACTGTATTTTTTCCAAGCATGACCCATTCTTGGGAGGCTTTCCCCATTCCACAGTTCTTCTTAGAAAGATGCCTTCTCTTTCTTTCTTTTTTACTCTAGGCACTTCATGTTGTTAGAAATGACCCAGAGCCAAGCACCCTGAGAAGCCTGTTGTTGTTTAGTGCCCGAACTCTAAAACAGGGTCAGAGCCAACAGTGCAGCTAATGATGGGAAGCGGTTAATGAGGGATCAACGAAGGGATATGACTAATGAAGGGAAAAGGATTGCAGAACTGCAAAGTCACTGAGTGCACTGCACGGCAGATAAAAACTCTGTAAGTCCTTGTAACCCTAAGCCCACAGCCATGTTTTGTCCCTCCCACTCCTGGTCCTCGTAGCACAGCAAGAATTCCCAAATTACCCATGGCAGGACCTGGCAAAGCTGCAGCTCCCACTGCTGGAGTTCAGGCTGACTGCACGCGCACCACCCCCACAAAAAAGGTGTTCTGTGTCTTCTACAGACTGTTAACTGCATTACAGGAGTGAGTCAGTGCTTTACAATGTAAGTAATTAATTATGCTGCCACTGTTATCATTTTTATTGTTTTCTTAAAGAGAAGAAAGAAGTAAAGGAAGTATAGGGTTTGATTTGAAAAATTGGGAGAAGGAAGAAAACTGTACTCCACACAGAGAAGAAGGGTTCTAAACCCTTGTGCAGAATTGTTGTATATGGGGTTGTATTTGACAAAGTTCAGAAGCTTGAGTCCGGGGTTTGTGAAATCCTTTTTTTCCTTTACTTTTGAATGTTCCTTTCACCCACTCAATATGCCAGCTGTGGGTATGGAGTCAGGCAGAGATCAGGCACAATATTAGAAAGCTCTGTCATCAAGTATTCACTCCTTAGCAGTGGCAATAGGATCTTACTTTGAAGTAGGCGACCTGTAGTTCAAAATAGACGTGAAGGTACTTCTTGTGAGTGTTCCCACACCTATTTGACAATCCTCTGTTTCATATTTGTCTTTTCATTTGTAGGAACAAGCACAGTAACAGCAAAAAGAGTCTCTGGTACGTCACCACGGTGATATGCACAACTCGAGAGCCAGTGGCAAGCTGTTGGCTCTCCTGATCAGGAGCTGGCAGTGATTAGACCTTTTACTGGACCTTAAGACATCGCGGAGTGGTTTATTGTCATGCTGCCACCTCTGAAAGGTACCAAGAGGACCTGAAAGCATTTGCTCATCTATAACCCGATAATTAAATAGCTGTAACAAAGTCTGGAGGTCCCTCCTGATTTTCCAAATGCTTGTGTGTTTCATCAGTCCGCTGGGAAGAACAAGGAAGGAGAGCAGGGAGTTGAATGTCTGATTAAACTGGTGGAAGGCATCCACGCAGCTCTGCAGAGACCTCTTGGGAGAGAAAAGCAAGGAAAGAGGTGCTCGGTGCCTTTACACGCCTGAGTTTTATCTTTGTTTTGTTTGTAACCTCAAAAACATGGAAGGACTTCTTGCTGTGTAGATCCGTAAATCCGATAATGTTAATGTTTTATTTCATAACAAAACTGGAGGCATGGTAGAGATAAACCTGAGGAGTGACTTCATGCTAAGCACAGCGTGTTATTTTAAATGTCAAGCTCTTGGGGAAGGTTCCCATGCCAACAATTTTCTTTGGAGGTTACGCTATGAAAGCGGGTGAACACACACCCAACTCATAACTCACTCAACCTTCCACCTGCGTAAAACAGAGCAAAAAAGCTTATGAAAACACACTAGCAAGTAGAGCACACAGCTGGGAAACAGCAAGAAGGACATTTTATTTAAAACTGAGTAAAAATCCAAAATGTCACAAGAGTTGCTGCACTTGTATGCAGCACACCACACCTAGGAGATTAAACAGCAATATTGTCATTTGTACCTGTTTATTCAAGGCAGGGATCTGACCTTTCCAGGCTCATTTGTTCCAGCAAACTTTGCTCATGCTACTCATGACTGCTCATATTCATAAGGCTTGCAAGATTAGAACATCAAATAATTGCTGATAATATGAAGACAGTGTGATAGAAGGAACAATAGTGTTTCTTATTATGTGATTATCTTTCTTTTTTTCCTTAAGGCTCCGAGAAACCACTTCAATTATTTTGATCATTTTCCTGTCAAAGGTAAATTTTTTATTTGGCCACTGCACTTCTACAGATATGAAGCTTTGCTGTGATCTTTGCAAGTCTCAGCGAATACATTAAACCAGGTACGATAGTTCTGCTAAATAATATTATTGTAATTGTTTTGTTCAGGGTTTGTCAATGTCCACCCAATCATTTTCTCAGTTGTATGGAAGAAATGCCACCCTGCAGGTTGAGCAACAGATCCAGACTGCTTCAGGGGATGGGTGGCTTCAGTCTTGTCCCTTGACCCCAAAATGACACCATGGCCTGACCTATAAAATGAGGACAATTAAATCTATTCACTTTTGTAAACACTAGTGCAACACATGGTTGAATAGCACTATGTAAATTTAAAATCTTAATTAAACTGAGGCAGAGCGCCAAGCAATCACAAAGCACACACTACTTGAAACCGGCTCATTAATAGTGCTGCTGCTGGAACCAGTTTCTTAATGGCTCAGTAATGAGCTGACTACAATCTGCAAAACCATGTTTCTTGATAATTTTTTTTTAAGTATGTAATTATATTGCGATAATGTCTTGAACTTGTGTGTGCACAGGTAGCAAAAAAAAATACCTCCAAACCCTTAACAGGCCGAGACCTAAAATCTGTCATTTTTTAGTCACCATTTGTATTAATATAACTCTGTAACAAAAAGGAGGGAGGATACTCTGGCTTTTTTGTTGGCACTGTTGTGGTGCTTCAGTAGTATGTTTGATCTGTTACTGCCTGACGCCTCAGCCAAAAATATTGTGCAACCAACTCACTTCTCCAAGTTTCTTCCCTCGCATGCTACAGTCACCCAGAACTAGCAGACAGTCAGTTTCCTTTTCTATGAGACGAGACCCATCTGCAGGTGAGGCTTCACGCTTAACCAAGCATGTCTCTTCATATGCAATGAAGACATTAAATGTGTTTGAGTGGGGTATGCTGCTCTTTCACTCCTGCCTGGTTTTGTCAGTAGTAAATCAGCCAGCAGCCTCACTACCAACAAATGTTGGATACTAACCTTATCTCTCCCTCCCTCCCTTCCTCCTTCCTTCCAGCACACTTGGAACCTAGGTTATCTACTCAGGGAACACATTTTTAAGCCCCTAGGTAGATTTATGTTTGAAATTTGCAAAAGTACAGTCCTTGCCTAATCCCTCTCCATTACACCACGGGCATGGATCTGCGATGGGGAGGTATTCGTGGCATACAAGTCAGGAGGTGGCATCCCTTAAGGTCCGTCTCTGGCCTTGGCTGCTCCACTTCAGAATCTTTAGAAACGGATCAAACATAACAGCACATCTCGACGAGCTTTCCCGTTGCCTTCCCCGTTCAGGGCTGCTGTTGAGCAAACAGTTCAGCTGGAGTTTGTTGTCAGTCACGTGCCTACAGACTTCACCAGACACGTCCCAGACACAAACCCCACAGCTCTGACTTTTCACAACGGCTACCCTACAACAGGCAAATGGAACTGCAAGGCCTAGGAATTCAGGAGACATTCGTCACATTTTAAATTAAGTTCTGCACTAAGAGAGCAGGACTTCTTTTAGGGCTCTTTCCTAGGTCTGCATTGAATCCAACACAGTAGAACTCCAACTCTGGCTGTAGTTCACCACAGCTACTGCAGCAGAAGCAACCACAATTCTCACAATAGAATACAAAATGTATATATTTTGACCTTACTTCAATTATTTTCTGCATCTATAATCACAGTGCATTCACAGACAAAATGTAAAAACCTATAATCTAAATGAAGGAACCACTCCTCCACAGGGGAAGACAGAATGTTGTATTTTTTCCATTTTAAAATTGTTAAGAAGGTAATTACATGCAATTTCCAGTGAAAGCATGCTATTTATCTCTCAGAAAGATTCAGTAATACTTAAGAAGTCTTTTCTGAATATACCAACAGTAGACCTCTTTGAGCCTATTTATAAAGGAAACATTCAATGAATGAAAAATTAAATGAGACCAAAAATAGTCACGATGACAACACCTCTGCAACCAAAACCTTCCCCTCAGCTTCAACGTTGGTTTAGCAAAGTAACAGGGACACTGCTCATTTTTCTGCTGTCTGCAGAGATGTCAGCCTGAAGTTATTTCAGTCATTACACCTGTCAGTGAGACTCTTCTCCCTGTAGCTGTGGCTTTACAAGGAAGTTGGCTCCTTTCTGGTGGCTCAGCAAAACCCTTAACCGACCCAAGTCTGTGCTGTCCTAAGTCTTTCAGTGTTTGAAAAGGAGAGATGTTAATCTCTGTGATGCCTTTCATTTTCAGTTCCTAGGAGGCAAAACATTCTTCGATGCCTCGTGCTGTAAAGTTTATGAGTGATTACCTCTATTACAGCAAAAATACTCAAGCAGCAACTCTTTCTGCTGCCACGAGAAGCTTCAGGCCTTGCATTTGAAGCGGAGCACCACATCTATAGAAAGCACTGTGGACAGCTGGGCCTTAGGGCAAGGGATGGATAGCAGCTATAAGAAAATATCCTTAATCTCACAGACCAAAAAGATGTCAACAGTCACAGGTGTGTCATCTATTAGAACCAGGCAGGTAAACACTAAATTGTAAACACTCTCTGCAAACACTCAGTTCAGAGTCGCAGCCTCCCAGACTGAAATCAAGATCCCAGAGTAGAATTCCTGTGTGTCTGTGTAGTATTATTTCCAAAGAACATGGCTAATTCATGCACACTGTGTGTCTCCCATATCCTGAAAGAATGCATGGTGTGCTCCCTACCGACACCACCCTCAAGTTTTTCACTTGGATTCTCCCACGTTGACGCTTTCACCCATTCAGATCCAAAACAGAGAATATGGATGATATTCGTTCAGCAGGTCAGGAATGCCAAGTCCCTGTTATCAGCAAACTCCTCTGAGCCCATGCAGCATCGCTCTGACAGGTCACATTGATGCACAAATGAAGGAGGAAGCAGAGGTGGTGTTTTGTCTATATAACTTTTTTAAACTTGTGAAGCATTCAGTAAGGTATTTAGTATTCCTGTGCTGCTGAGAGCAGTTCTGTTTCTAAACTCAAAGTACCTGTGCCTTTCCTCTCTCCCCTGGCCATCTGGCATTTCCTCATCTAACAAACTTGAAAGTCACTGTTCATCCCCAGGGATCCTTAGGGATGTACATGGAGAGGTCCCAAAGAAGGGGGTGAGCATCTGAAAACCTGTCTTTCCCCAGCTATCCTCATTGGTGCAGTTACCTAGAAAGCCATGCCCTTAAACCATGACTACCACAAATTTATTCTCTACAGGTGCCATGTGAGAAGCTCAGCTCACTCAAATAGTAGCTGGGATAAAGGGTGCAATGTAAATATTGCTTAACATAAACCCAGATCCTTGGGATTAGTGTCGTGGCTCCACAAGATGCCGCTGGCACTGGACTGGGTGCAGCTCCTTTCGGACTGAGCTGTTCTGTGCCGCAGGGAGTTTCTGCAGCCTCCCCGTTGTGCCAACAGCACGGGCAGGGTGCCCCAAGGGGCCATCTCTTCTCCAGGACCTCTCGGCCGAGACGCTCCCCAGCCCAAGTGAGCGCTACAAGCCCCTCTCCTGCACCCCGAAGCATCTCGGTCAGCTACGGCAACGCCGGCACCCCTTCCGTCCTCTCCTCAGCCCTGCCACTACCCGGCATCTTCCTCCACCTCGGTGCCCAGCCCCGCAGGACCCACGCCGTCCCCCGGGAGAAGAAGGTGCCCCCGAGCCCGCGGGGTCCACGAGGGTGGGGCCGGGCCTGCGCAGGCCCTCGGGGGGCGC
>VZTA01025743.1:217527-240132 GCA_013398855.1 Mohoua ochrocephala | reverse complement strand
GGCGGGGATCACGGGCGGGGGTCGCTGCCGGGTCGCCTCCGCAGCTCCGCCGGGCACGCAGGTAGCTGCGAGGGGAGGACGCGGCGGGCACTGCGGGGCTTGGGCCGCCCTAGGGCGGTGTGAGGCGGCTCCTGGGGCGCGGGACCGCGGGCAGGGTGGGCTGCTCTGCCCTCCCGCTACCACCCTCCCTGGGCCGGGCGCCCGTGGAGGANCCACCTGGGAGGGAGGGCAGCGGAGGGAGCCGTGCTCGCCTCGGCCCGGCTCCTGGATGGTCTTGTTCTGGCTCGTGAATTTCTCCGACCCAGGAGAAGCTTTGTTTCGGGTTTTCTCCTTTTTAAACTTTGTAGTGTTCGGATGCTTGCCGTACTAACATGCTCTTTGTTTCATCCACGTCTCTCGAGTCCAGCTTGACGGAGTGGCATAAGAAGAATTTTTTGTGAACTGTTTGGGACCAGCTTAGCTTTCCACATTCCCCTAGCCTAGGCATTTGTGGTGTGGCCTGGAAATAAAGGCAAGTTATTTTAGCCATATGCCTGGTTCTGGTCATTGTGTGAAGTGCAGAGACAGCCTCTGTGGATGCAATTAAATGCTTCCTTCTGCTCATTTAATTGGGCTGAAAATGAGAACTCTGAATCAGGATGTTACTCCATAAGGAAGATAAATACCAAGTGCACTTAGCTCGTTTCAGTGTGTCCGCTGTGTTGCTTCAGGCAGTGTGCCCCTGTATAACTGGAGGGGTACGTACAAGATTGCTTAATTTAGCATGTAAATACTGGTTTGTATGCACATCAGTTTTAAGACTGCTCAGTAAATGTTATCCAGCATATCGTGCAGAGCTCTCTGTTAAACTGTGGCTAAATATTCAGAAAAGTTAGTGTTGCCTCCTCTGTGTAGAAATGGACAGCACCGCAAAAGCGCAAACTGAAAAGCGGTAAGTGTCCAGCAAGTGACCAGGTTTAAATGTCAGGTAGGAGCCAACAAACAGGTGGTGGATGCTATGGAAAAGATTCTTTATTTCATTAGCAGAGGTGGCAGGGGAGTTCAGAAGCTGCTTTATCGCTGGCTGTTAGGCACAGTCAGGCTTTGTCTTTGAGGGCCTTCTGGAAAAGGAGGTCTGAGACTGATCTGGAGCTCAGGCATTAGGAAAGTGTTAGAAGAAATGGGGAAGGCTCTTCTGAAAGCTGAGCTAGCAGGAGGCAGAGGATGACAGAACTGGTAAAATGGAGTTTTCATGGTCTTTCTGAAGCTGTGCTGTGCACCTTACTGGAATTTACCATGTGCTTCTTAGGAACCAGTTTTGGAGAACTAGAAAAGGCGAATTCTGTTTCATGCCACCTTTGATTTTGTATCTTGTAAATCATGGCGTCAAAGAAAACTTGATTGCCAACATCAGGTGTTCCTTAGAGCCTCTTCTGGACCCCGATCTATGTTTTCATTGACAGTGATGGAGAAATGGTGGATTCTCCGTCCATGGTAGATATGATAGAGTAATGACCTGGGCAGAGTTAAAGGGTTTTTTGCAGGAGATATTATACCTCTCTTTTGCTTTTAATCGTGGTGCGTGTTTGGTTTTTAATTCTGATATGTTGCATTACCTTCCCAGCTGTGTTCAGTATCCTGCATACTGTGCAGGAGCTTGTCATGTATGTTACTTATGGCAACTTCTTTTGGAGGAAGTTGTAGGCTTGGAAGTAAGTTATGGTTCACACCTGGAAACTTCTGATCAACTTCTTGTGGTCTTTACTTGAAAATGCAGTCTTTTTTTTCATTTGAAGTGGGCATGCTTGCTTCCAAGCCAGTCTTGCTTTGTATATAAATCTGAATTTTGAAACTTGGGTTTTAAACAGAAGGCTTGTTGAAATACCAGCTCTGCTCTTGGTTTTTAGCTACGTGCTTTCTACATGCCTGGATTTGTTTTTTAACTTTAGCGCAGTTAGCACTGACTCTTCTTGCAGAAGCTCAGTCGGCTCTCTCCCTTGCAGTAACAAACTGAAACACACATTTCCATGTTGGCTGTGCTCTGAGGGTTGTGTCTGGCACAACTAAGAGCACTGAGCACAATTACCTGTGACACGTTACAAGCCCTAATCCAAGGAGTAAGGCAGCGAAGCCGATAGTGAGGGGTCGCTTGAGCAGCTTGAAGCAGTACCCTGAAGAGCAGCCATGGGTGGGATTACCTTTTTTGGCTTCATGCTTATTTCCTTGTTTAATTTGGAGAGTAGAGCACTGTTGTTCTTCCAAAAATTTATTTCTTCAACTATCATACGTAAAAATATTTTTTTTTTCCGTGTATGTGAAATACACCAGGTTCATTCAGAAATCTGTGGCTGCTGAAAGAGGGGAAGAAGAGCTGTGCATGTGGCAAGGGTTGTCTGTTTTCCATCAGCTCTATAGCCAGGCTTTCTAACTGCATAGCTGGTAGCCAGAAGGAAGATAACTTCTTTTGTGGTGGAACAAGACAGGGAGATGGGTTTGTTTGCAGCTCTGTCAGGTGAATAGTTCCAGCACTGGCTGCTGCTGCTGCAGCCGTCTGGAGCTGCATTAAGCTGCCAGCTGAAATTGGCCCCATCCTTGGGTCGTTTCGTTGCTGCCTGCAAATATCTGAGTAGTGGCATTGAAACAAGGCAGTTTTCACTGGCTGCTGCTTGGGCCAGGTTTGCTGTGCTGAGACAGAAGGGCTTTTTGTCTGTGAAGTCAGAAAGACACCGAGAGCGTCCGCTGAAACTGGGGAAGTTACACGTCTGTAATGGTTAGAGCCCACTTCTCAATGGAAGGCTAAAACTTTACACAAATTACTGTCCAAGAACTGCAGGCTCAGTAAGGAGCATTTGTGTCTTAGCATGCACTATTGTGCTTCATAGCTATCCTCATGGCAGTACACGGAGCAAGTAAAATGATCTCCATTGCCCAGAAGGAATTGGTGTTTTGGTGACATAAATCTCTTAAAATTAGAGATTTATGTCTCTTAAGGCCATGCCAAGTGTGCTTCTTCCATACTGTGGGGATTCGTATTCCCGATTCCCACCGTACCCCCATGGCAGGTATGTGACCGTTGCTGTTCCCTAAGATGTCATTAACCTTCTGCCTTTCTCACAGGTGTATGCAGAATACTTTTGTGGAAACAACTAACTAGAAATCTTCACAAAGGGATATATTTGGTGAGTAAGTTTTGTTTTAATCAGCTTTGATGTGAATGTATGTGTAACTGTGCCATTACCTCTAGAGCTTCTTGGTGCTTTCATTCAGGATCTTATAACATTGTTAATGTTACAAAGAGCTCTTGAATTAAAAACCCTCCTCTAAACAATTTTTTTTTTTTTTTTTACAACAGTGTAAAACATTTACGCTTTCTGTGTATTTCATACTCTGACAATATGGAAGTGTGTTTTCTTTCAAATCAGTTGAGTGACTTCCATTTTTGTTTTTTTAAAATTTTTTTTGTATGAAGGCTAGAATTTATTTTAATGTATTGTTAAGAAAGATGAGAAGTTATCCTTTATCTCTTGAATGAATAGCATCTTCATAAGCACACAGGGGAAAAAAAACCCAATAAGTAGTTTACATTTATCCCTGTTTGAAATCTCTTTTAAGATCTGGGTTTGCTTATACTTCTTGACATGAGAAAACACAGATGAGGAAGGAAACTGCAGTGTGCCAGTGATATGATAGGTTTCTGCTTCATGAATGTCCATATGAGTTCTGGGCCTCATGGAGATCCTGCCTCGTTCCGTGTCATCATTTAATGAAGATGTTAAAATGAAGCTGGAGGCTTTTCTGCAGTGACACAAGTGTCTGTGAATTTGGCATCACAGGATGAAAATGCAAAAGATCTCTTTGCTTGCTTGCTTCTTCCCTTTTTCTTTGGCCAGTCTTAGTGTACTTCGAAGAAGATTCTGAAAAACGCATGAGAAGAGTTCCAAAGTTCATGTTTCTGATGAATCTTTGCCTCGTTGCATACGCCTGCAGTACTGGTAATCACTGTGACTAATGATTCAGTGCATAGTGGGGACTTTGAATCTGCAGCTTGCAAGTTTCTGAAATTCCATAACCTATAGCATGTCTGAATGACCTAACCCTGCACAAAAGTCCTACACTTGCATCTCCAGGTCACTGCCTTCGGTTTTAGCTGAGTCGTAATCTCTGTTGGATCTCATGAATTTTGCTTTCTTCTTCTTTGTGGGGATGCATCTTCAGGGAAAAGCTTGAACAGGATCCTGCCTTAGGATACGATGCAGTCTCATGACCAGGGGATTCTGATGCGAAGCAGGACATACAAACCTAGATCTTAATAGTCGAAGGAGGCACTGAGTGCTTTCACCTTCATGGTATTATGTAAAATGTAGTGAGTGGTTTCTGGTGTTCTGTCTCCAGTTTCTGAAGAAAAAGGTTATATTCCTGCCCTCTTGCTCTGAAGACTGGATGAAGTAATCTGCCACCAAGCAGTTATTCCAGGCCTTTGACCTCCAGTCAATAGACATACTCATCTTAAATCTCTGGAGGGGAGCCAGGTTTAAAACACGCTCCTGTGCATATTCTGTTCACCAGATATGCTGCACCTTGTTTAGCACACGGGATTTTTGGATCACTTTTCAGAGTCTTTCAAGTCTCCTGACGTGTTAAATTGGGTACAAGGATGCTTAACGCAGACTGTAAGGTAGATATTTGAAAGTTCTCTGTAGAAGTCCTTTGTTGTATCTTGGTCTTGATTCTGTGATTCCCTGGAGAGCTTCCACAGAAAAACAAAAGGACCTGGATTGCGCTTTGTGAGGTCTCGTGTGCCAGGCTGTGTTTGGGGTCAGGCTGTGAGCTTTTTCTGACAGTGATGTGATTCTGTTTTCACTTGCACTGATATCATGGAACAGTGGGTAAAACCTAGTACAGACTGGTTGGGCACATCTCTTGCAGCATCATAGAATCATCAAGGTTGGAAGAGATTTTCAAGATCATCCAGTCCAGCCACCCACCTAGCATCCCTGGAGTGCTTCCAGGCACCTGTAGAATCCCTCATCATACAGTAATTTTCAGCTTTCTGATCTGCAAACCTCTGAAGGCTCCCTTCTGTGTAGAACAAATTCGGTCCCACCAACAGTGACTTCCTAGAATCATCAACTGTTCTCAGGTGTGTGTAGTTCTCTGTTGACTTCTAGGGTCTGATAGCAGCAGGTTGCCAGTGCCTGGGCTGCAGAAGATAGACCACTGGGGTCTGTGTAGTTGTGAGTCAGTGAAATATTTCTGTTGCAATTGTGTTAAACCATTGCATGTGATTTTTATATATTGTGAAATATTCCCGTCTAACTTTTAAGGAGAAGCTTGGGGTCAAGAATTATGTAACTTTGAAATTCTCGGGAAGGTAATGGGAAAGAATGCCTAATCTGAACCACTCTTTGTACATAGTGCTGTGATTTTATATGTGCTATTTTTTTCTAATATACTTTTCAACTAGACTAGAAACTCTGCTGTGAAATTCCGCTGCCAATACATTGCTTTGCTCATTTAGCTTTGCAGGAACTGAAACCAAATCTGACAGTCTGAACCAGACTGTGGAGAGTTATGAAAGCTTCCCTTACCTGTCTTGTCTGCCAGTCTTACTCTAACTATTTCTATTGGACAAGTCTTATCTTAATTAAATACTGGTATTATGTCATGTACAACAGATTCTAGGGGCTTCATCTGGGCTGTATCTGCTGTTAGTGTTGCTGTATCCAGTACCTTCTTAATAGCAGAAAATACTAAACCTTGTGTGAAGTCTTGTGACACTTTCCAGTGTTCTGCTTATGTCCAAAGCTGGTCACTTACTCCAGCTCCCCTCTAAACTTGTTGGTAATCCCTGACAGTGTTTTCTCTGTCCTCTTAAGATTAGATAACTTTTCTGAATCTCTCACGTGGAGTTGTTGACAGAAACATTTTGGAGGCTCAAACAAGCAATTTCATCTGGTGTTCTTTTAGTAATTACGTGCTGTCTAGATACAAATATATTGGTGGAGGTAGTTCTTTATGAAAAATAATTTACCTCTGGCTTTACTCATTTGTCTATACTGAGTCTGCTTTAAAACTGTTTTGATCAGTTTTCATTCCTTTGTTTGAATTAAGACTTGCTAGGTTCTGACTTTTATTTTACTCTCTTTAGGACTTTCCCTAAGGCAGTGGTTAAATTCCTTCCACATTTCTGGTAGAGTAATCATCTTCATGACCGAAATGGCCACATGTTAATTAGGAACATAGTTGCTTCATCTTGATACAGATAATTTCATTGAATAATGTCAGGCCTGTCATTTTTTCTGTCTACTCTTTCTTACAGTGCTTTATGTTTTTTCAAGTTGGAAAAAGCAACAAACCTACATGGGCCTTCACATAGTGAGGATGATAACCTCGTATTTCTTCCAGCTTGCATTAGATGAATGCAAAGAAGTCATGTAGCATCTGAATCAGGTCCTTTCCCAGAACCTGATTGCTCCTCAGTGATTGGTCTGGTTCTTTTTAAAATGGTTTTTTCCCTTATTTGTGATTAAATAAAATAACAAGGAGTTTTATAATTGATACTTTTTAAAATTGTCTTTTAGCCCTCACGTGTTTTAGTCGTCCAATTTGCTGCGTTGCTACTCTACAACATCCTCACGAGTGGAAGCAGAGGGGCGGACACTGAGCTCTTCTCTCTGGTGACCAGTGACAGGACCCAAGGGAATGGCATAAAGCTGTCAGGGGAAGTTTAGGGTGGATATTAGGACAAGGCTCCCCCAGAGTGTGGTTGGGCACTGGCACAGGCTCCCCAGGGAAGTGGTCACAGCACCAGCCTGACGGAGCTCAAGCAGCGTTTGGACAATGCTCTCAGGTGCGTGGTGTGATTCTTCGGGCTGTCCTGTGCAGGGCCAGGAGTTGGACTTTGATGATCCTTGTGGTTTCCTCTCACCTTGGGATATCATATGATACTTTCCTCTTTCTTAGCTATCATGTTTGCATTTCTGGCTTTTGAGTGGTACTTGTTCAGCATTTCCATCGAACTGGCCATCCTGGTAATAGGTATTTTTGCTTGCTTTCCTGTTCAGCTTCTCGTGTAAAGGTACTGTGTTTTCTGAGCCCTGAACCAATACCCTTAGTGCTGATTGGGAGGACTCTTTAATATTCCATTTAGGCTTGCTTCTCATCCAAAGATCTGTGATTTCGTATGTGGGTGCCAGTTTTTACCGTGATGTTTTAACTTCATAATAATACTGTGAGGGTTTTAGCTCTTGTTTTCCAGATGAGTCTTCCCACCTGCTTCTGCCTCCACATTCCTTCTTCAGATCCCAGCCACTGCTTTCTCACGCAGAGGAGGTACAGAGAGATCTGGGCACGGCAAGAGAAGCAGGAATTATTTTTGTGGTGCTTGTTGACTCCTAGAATAAATTAAATGATTTAAAGACTTGTGCAGAGGGAAGAGAACTAAGAGGTCACTGGCAGAAAGAGAGAAGCATGCTGACTGGTGTAATGAGACTTGTTTTTCCTTTTTCTGACCTTGGTGCCTGCTGAGGAGGGAAAGCAAGATTAGCAGGAAGATTCAGGGGAGGAGGCAGGACTTAATATCAAGGCATGCTTTGGTGGGGGAGGAAAGCAGGAAGGAAACCTGGACTGGTTATTATTTTCTTCCCCTGCAGAGGAAAAATTCTGTAAGCAGTGCTGCTGATTTGAGCTTTCTCCTATGCTTCCCCTGTCAGGCACTGCTGCTCTAGAACTGCTCTAGGAAACAGCTTCTGGTGTAAAGAAATATTTTCTGAAATGTTTTCATTGGAAAGTTTGTGTAGACTTAAAACAGCCTAGTTCTGCTACTGTCACTGCACCTTTTGTCCAGTTCTGTGACAAGATAAATCGTGTGTTTCTGTTGCTGTTCTTTCATCTTGTTTTCATGGCATTTGTTCAAATTATGCTGCAAGGACTTGTTTTTCTTAAACAGCTTTCCAGGTACCAGCAGATCTCACAGGCATGCTGCTGTTGTTTCTCTAGTGGCCACCACCTCTAAGATCACTAGGCTTTTCTTTTTCAGTACTTAAACATAAGCTGTTGTATGGCAGTTGCTGTTTTGTTTTCCTGCTTGTTGTCTTCCTGATTGCTTTTTAGGTTTGAGATGCACTTGGTGTGGTGTGGCAGCTCTCACCAAGACTGCTGACGTGGTGGAGAGCTCCTTTTTCAAATACTGAGTCTGGTTGAAGAATGCAAAAGCACAGTCTGATAATAAAAATAGGAGCAGTTTGACAGGACCTGCTAGCTTATCTAATAATGAAAAAGAAATTACCTTTGTGAAACTTAAGCTACTTGAATTTTGGATTCATGGATTACATTTATGCTTTGCCAGAAAAGATGTATAGCACATGTGAATTTCTTTTTTTAGGCAATAATGAATCAAATGGACAAAAATCAACAGGAAGTCCCATCATACCTTCACGACGAACCACCAGAAGGTATGTATTCATTTTCCTGATATGAAGTAAATTAATCAGAAGTTCAGTTCTCTCTTTAGAAAATGGATCTGCAAGCTGAACACTTTAACTTTCTTTTACATAACAGTAAACAAACCAACCCTGGGATGAGATGGGCCTGGATTATTGTTCACTTCTGCATTATCCTGAGTACAGAAAGGCCACTGAATATAACCGAGTAAACAACTGTACCTATAAATTATAGAGAAGATGGGCAGTTACTGAAGGACTTAATTTGCAGATTAGTTTCCAGAGATATGAATTGGTCTAATGGGTATTTATTTCTTCTATTCATTATGTGAGATGGAAAGAGCCCAGCTTCATTTTTGGACACGTTGCTGTGTTCATAGTGCACGTGACTTTTAAACAAGATGTGTTTAAAAATATATAGAACTTCATTACTGCTTCTGGGGACTGTTTTCCATCATACAATTAACCGTGGTTCTAAATGTTCACAATCTCATAGTTTCATAAAAACAAACGCTCACTTGACTTCATTAATGCAGTGACATCGTGGTCTCCTGAACCAACTGAATATTAAATTGGTTATTAGATCTGCAGAGGAAATGCAGTTGCAAATGAGCAGAGTTTCTTCCAAGCTGTGGAGTGGCAGGATTGAGCAGAGTCCTGTTTGCATAATGTGACTGGAAGCATACTAGATCAAAAGCCATTCTCGGCGCACGGGTTGTCTGTGTTCTGTCTGCTCTTGCTTTAAAGCCAAATATGTTGGATGTGGAGGTTGGTGAGTCATTATTCTTCTCGGTTCATTGCTCTTCAGTTCATAATGGCCCTTTAAAGTTCTGTTTGTTGGTCTGGGTTTTTTTTCACCTCACCTTCTATACGTTGTATAACCAAGCAATTTACTTCATTAGGACAACAGTATTATCCACTAACTGTAGCAGGAAGGGTTGAAGTGGAATAGCTCACTCTATTCTTAACAACTATTAGGCAGGAAACACAAGTAGAAGAAAATGAGAGGAAAGGGAGAAGTAGATTTTCATGGCACAGTGATTCTTCAGCTCTATTATACTTGTTATAGTAGCATGGTGTGAGGACAAAAAATCTCGCTCTTTCGGTGTTAAGATCCCAGAAGTATTTCTGATAGCAAATGCCTGATTGGAAACTACACCTTAATGTGTTACTCTTAATTTTTATGGCTGGCTTTCATTTGCTTAGTTGTTAGGGGGGTTTTTTGCCTTAAAGATTTAATTGTGTTTTATACATGTTAAACATCATGTATAGAAAGTGACCAGTGGTCTGAAAACTAGAACCGATTTTTTTACTGAGGCAGTGAAACAAGTGGGCATTTTTTATCTTCCTAGAATATTCACTAGGTTTTCCAGATTCAGAGCATAACAGCAGAATTTGATCATCACTGGTTATTCCAAAGTTTTGTTTAAAATTTGTGAGCAGCTAAGATCTGTTTTCTTCTGCACGTTGTTTTCTTTCAGTACGACAATAACCAGTTGGAATATGAAGTCTAAATGGATGGAGAAAATTGGTGTAGTTAGAGGGAAAGAACGAAGCACAGCTCATCTTAATGTAAACTCCATCCTTGAAGAGGCTTTTTCCTTTTGGTTCTGGTTCACGTGCACTCTTCAAGCCTTATGAGTTTAGTTAAAATATTGGAATACCCTTGAAAAACAACCTCACTTTAAATGTCGTGCGAGGCCTTATACGTGATACACTTACACCATCATAGAAAGATGGCCAAAATGTGGATGGAAGGATACCAGTTCAATGCTGGCAAGATCATCTCTCTGAGCAGGCTGCCAAAACACTCCTTAGAGGAAAGGCTCAATTCCAAAACCAATTTGCAGTTTTTCCTAAAGATAGAAATAGTTGTAGTTTGTTCAAATCACGCTCAACAAGCTTGGCGCCCAAAGGCTCTAAAGAATGTGTGGAAGAAGCTTTTGTGCTCCTGCTTTTTATGAGTAGTGCTGTTCTAATGCTGTATTTTCTGCCTTGCAAGTGGCGCCAACCTTTGCAACCTAAGTTCATTCAAACTCTTGTTCAGTCTTGGACTCCTTTCAGCGGGAAGCTGGCTGCGAGATAGCCTGGTAGAGCCAACTCCTGGATAGGGAACTTGTGTCATTTTCTCAGTGCTCCATAAATCACGGAATATTCTGAGTTGCAAAGCACCCACAAGGATCATCGAGCCCAGCTCTTAAGTGGAGGGCCCATGTGGGGATCAGCCCACGACCTTGGTGTTATCAGCACCATGTCTAAGTGACTGAGCCAACCTCCGTAGATTTAGGCATGGTCTGGTACTCTTTGGAAACATACCCTTTAGAAAAAAGGAGACCAGGGATGTGTATCCTAGAACAGAAGTCAACCGGCAATAAAACTTTGCAGCTCTGGGCATTTGCTAGACCTCATGGACAGTGCAAACAGGATGGAAATGGAATGTGTCAGCCATTACCAGAAGTTATTCATACACTGTCACATTCTGTATTTACACTTGTGAAATAGAGTAGATGTTGTCAAAGGACTGGCTATCTGAAGTAATGTAAAGAAAAACACATAAAGATTACTTTTGTTTGTATCTCTTATTACATTTAAAGTTAGTTATGATGGATCATTTCTTGCTTACATCAGTTCTGATGCATTGAAATCAGCTCTTAAAATTCAGTGGGATGAAACTTTATGCCTATTTCACCCTGATGATAGTGAACCAGTTAAGTGGAAGAGTTTCTGACCAAATTTGTTACAAGTTCTATTAGTCTGGTCACAAGAATCCTCTAGTGAATAATCCCTGGACATTGGATTTTAGAGCAGACTCTGCATACTTCCTTCTGAGTGTGATGCTTTAAAGGCTTTCTCTGTGTAAATAGAAATTCTGTTCTCTGTGTGTTTGTGTTGGCAATGCATTTTTGCTGGAGATGTCCGTGTTGAAAGCTGCTGGCCTAGAATGAACCAGCAAGGGTATTACATGGCTTTAAGTAAAAGGCTGTCATTTATGTTTTGTTTCCATTACCCTTTCTATTATCTATATCAATTTCTTAAATAGGAGACTAGTGTAAGCTGGAAGGACTTTCAGTATTTTCTACTCCTTTGGGCTTCATTATTCTGTATCCTTGTTTTCCTTTTTGTCCACTTAGTAGGAAATTCTCTCATTTAGGTGGCATCTTTCGTTTTGGAATCATTCCAAGCATGCACATAGGAACCGTGACCTTTACAGTTTTTTAATGAATTCTGAGTCCTGGCTCAGTCCTGGCATTATCACAAACGTATGGCAGTGCATGGAAAGTCGCTCACCCTGGTTTTCATCTTGTAGTAGACGAGTGCTGGGACGTGACTCTCGGAATCTGTGTGTTGGATGCAAGTTGCCAGCAGTGAAGGTGCTGGGGACAGACCTGTTCTGCTGGTTCTCCTGAGGCATGCTGCAGTGGAAAGTCTGTTTGTTGGCAGGGCTGGACAGAGGTCTCTAGTGCATCCAGAGCTGATTTTTCTTTCCTGCTGCCTCCTAGGCTCATTGTCCTCCTCCAAGCATGTTACTTCTGCTCGTGACTCCCTCACCGCTTTCTTTCAGGTTTGTTTCTTCCCTAGCTCTGCCCACTGTGGTTCCACTTGCTCTTTTCTTGGTTTCCCTAGTGTTTGTTATTTGGAACTAGGTGTTGTAGGAACATCCAAGAAAAGCAGCCTGCAAGGTAAGTAGAGACTGTGCAACAGCTGTTGGGCAGAAAAGGAAATACTTAGGAGTAACACTTTTTTTGCAAATGCTCAAGTCCTGGTGCTGAGATTGATTTGCTTGTTGTTTCTTCCCTTAGGGTCACTCAAAGACCACCCGCAGCAGCAGGCTGGCATGCTTTCTCGTGTGACTGGTGGCCTCTTCAGTGTCACAAAGGGAGCTGTTGGTGCCACGATTGGGGGCGTTGCTTGGATTGGAGGGAAGAGCTTGGAAATTACCAAAACAGCGGTCACGTCTGTGCCTTCCGTGGGAGTGGGTCTGGTCAAAGGAAGCGTCTCTGCTGTAGCTGGAGGCGTTACAGCTGTAGGATCTGCTGTTGCGAGTAAAGTGCCTTTAACAGGAAAGAAAAAGGACAAGTCTGACTAAAACCAAAACTGAGGCACACTCGATTCTCCAGAATATCGCGTCAGTGGCATTAAAGTCTGCTAAGATTGGGACCATGAGAAGCCATGTGTCTTAGACACTCTAACGAGTTGGGCAAGTAACTCGATTTCGTCTGAAAAGGACAGAAGAAGCTTGGCTAGCACAGCGTATGAGGATTTATTAGAGCCTAGATTGAAGCTTTGTATCTGGTGAAATGTTACACTTGATAACTATAGAAGTGAGTGTATCTGAAGGAGTAATGCATATTTGAATATTCATTTACTGTAAGTCTTCTGCAGTTTTGGACTAAAATGTGAATGTAGAAGCTCGGTAGTCTCTGCGATGCCGTCGATACGACAAGATGCCAGTCACTGTTCTCAGTGGTTTCCACATCCTCCTGCTACGGATCCTTCAGCTGTGTAAAAGCACTGTTGGACGTACCCAGTCTTGGTTATGAACCTGTATTTGCAGGCAGCCTGTAAACTACCCCTGACTGCATTCTGCCAGTGAAGACTGGAGCAAAGAGACTGGAGGTGTGCAGAAATTGGAAATGAGAATGGGAGATAGAAGTGAAAAAGTTTCACAACATGGTAGAAAGGATCATAAAGAGTAAACTAACTTAATGCCTTATTAGAAAAAAATCTCCTTTTACTAGGTGAAGCTGTGTGAAGAACTGTCCTGTTGTTTTAGTGCAGTTTACAAAAGGAGCTTTAGGCTCTTTATAAATCCTGATATCTGAAACTTTGTCAATTTTTACTGAAAACGTGATCGCTCCATCTCAGGTGTATTTAATAATATGCATCTATCTCCTGCAAGTGAGAACTTGCTTCTAATAAACTTCTTATAGACACTAGAAAAAATGACAGCCTCTGGAAACTGGGCTGATGTTTGTGGTCATCTAGCACAACTGTCTAACTTGCTAGAAATTCCTTTGTGTAGCTGGAAACCACTGAAGAACTAGCAAAGCTGTTCTCTCAACTCCATGTTGGAGCTGATCTCCAACTCCAGCACCAGGTTAGCTTTTTGCTCTGTTTAAGCGAATGCGAGGAATTTTTCACTACATCTCTCATACTTTTCATTTTGATATTTGAGTAAAATGCAATACTTTTATTTAAAACAAACCAAAAATGGTAGATGAGGCCTTAAAAAAAAAAAAAAAAAAAAGAAACACGATTCAAGTAATTTGTATACTGACAGATTCCAAATGTTGACACCTCAGATGGGAATACCTGTACATCCTCTGCGGCGTGTGAGGCAAAATGCACTTGTAATGGCACAGCGTGAGATTGCCTTAAAATAGAAACCATTTGTGATCCTTTATTTGTGTACTGACTTTGCAAATAAGTAACCTCTCTGGAAGCCCGTGGAAGGCACCTGTTCATGTTGTGTATGCAGTATTTTCTAAAATCTTGTGTTTCTATGGAGAACTTGTACGCTTGCTTTTTCAGTGGCTGTGGTTGTACTAGAAGGATTTATCGGGGGGACTTTTTAAAAATGAAAAAAAATCGAAACATATCACTTGTCAGACTTAGTCCTCTGTTCACGGGTGCTGAAAGTACACCGTGTCTGAATTGTGGTACTGTAGTCACCCAATCTCTCTGAGCCATTGGTACTTCAACTGCACTCTGTAACAACTTTCTTTTATATCAGTAATTGTATATGTTGGAAGCACGATACTTGTGAGCGTGGGAACCTGGGGTGGTGGGGAGAGAACAAACCCAAGGAATGGCATCTGCTCCTTCTGTTAGATGCACCAGCTGCTTGGTTCTGCTCTGCTGCAAGGGTGTAATGAGGTAAGTTTATGCAACAAATGGAAGCCTTTAACTTTTTATGGTAGTCAAAAGCAAATTGCGTAGGATGTAGCATGGTTTAGAGGTACCAGTGAGCTCTAGAAATGAGCTCACCTGGACAGCAGAGGCAATCTAGCTGCAGCATGTAATTTAGTGTGGTCTGCTCCCCTGCGATTTCCAATGTAGCCATTTCTCCCCAGTGCTGCCACTGAACTCTTCAAGAGTCACCTGTTTGGAGCACAGCGATAATTTGTGACACGCAACCAAACCCTTCCTAATAGTTTTTTCCGAAAATGGGAATGTTGAACTGGTTGTACCCATTTTTTTTATTATATTTTTTAATTTTTAAACTATGAAACTTGCAGCAAAACAAGTGTGGTCTGAGATAAGCAATGTTAGGTATGTAAAGAGTTGCCAACACTTCATTATGTTTTGTTCTTAACATATCCTGTAGCTATTATTTTGAGTCTTGTAACTGAAGCTTTTACATGGCATATGGTTTTAGTTTTCAAAGAGCTTTGTCCTATATCCCGTGTGTTTTCCATTCACTTATGAAACTTGCTTCATCTTAAAAACTTGTTCCATTTCTGTCCTGGCACCTGTGAAACATTAAATTGTTGCTGTTTCAGACATTTGAAAGCTTCCTTAGTTTTGTGGAGAAAGGCATACTTAGGTGGACATCTTCCCACCGTACCATGCTCCAGAGTGTCTTTTATTTGTATCTACTTAGCACCAACCAGCTCTTAACAAAAGCTGTAACTTCAGTGTGTGAGCTGTGCACAGACACAGCACAAAAGCCTTTGCACTAATTTTCTTTTCCCCTGGTCAATGATGCTTGGGAATACCCATTTTTAAGATCATAGTGAGCTGAATGGAATATGGAACTGAAATTTGCAGGGGGAGTTGAGGTTGTTCTTATGTCTTGGGATTGTTTCTGTGGTAGCTTTATGTCACTTTCCTTTTCCCAGTTCCCTTTTCAAAAGAGGAAACATTTATGAAGGCAACTTGTATGCCTGACTGCTTGCTATGTAATGGAAGGCTTACTCACGGGCTGGTCCACAGTCACTGTGAGTAGCAAGAGATGAGGATTTCAGCAATACAGTGTTTTGGTGACTGGGAGCTTTCCTGAGGCTTTATTGTAAATGAATCCTGTGAAGAAGAGAGAAACAGGTCCCAGGCATAGAGTTATGAGTGAAGGATTGACTGAATTTTCATCTGGTAGTAGAGAAAAAGAGCATTTCTGCTCATGCTTTCATTTTGACAGGAGAAGAGAAATTGAAAGTTTCAGAATGCAAAATGAGTTAGTTTGTGATAACTCAGGCTGTGACTCAGTTAAGGAAATACATCCTTTTCTTGCTCTGTTGCCACTGGAGATGATGTAAGTGATAGGAATAAGCTGTTTCAAGAACTTTGTAAAAACAGACACCTGTAGAAATGCTAGAACTAAATACTCAGGGAAAGCACTGTTTTACGTCTTGGTTTCCTTTTCCTCCTAAGCCACCAATCAGGTCTCTGGCTCAGTTACAGACTGTGTTATGAAGAGCTCTGGAGAGCTGAAATGCCCCCTTGTGTCTGAGGGGAAGGAGGCTTTTGAAGTCAGGTAATACTGTGGTCTGCTTAATAGCTGAGCAGGGAAGGACAGTCAGAAAGCGACAAAGGCAAGTTCCTGTGAATTTTTAATACGGCTGCCTTACCAGTTTCCTCCTAAAACACCGTAATGTGCTTTGAAAGAGTCAGCATAGACACGGCCCAGTGGCACAGCCTGATTTTCTTCGTGCTGGTGATGCGTCCCCTTCCTGAACTCCTGCCGCTGTCGCACGTGTTCCCGCAGGAGCGGCATTTACCCCCAGAGGCTCTGTCACGTCCACACTCGCCCGCATGCCGCTGAGTGTGAGACCTCCAGCTGCTGAGATCTTGGCACTGCTCCTCCCAGGTATTTCCAGCCCTTCCCCAGTGCACAGCAGATAACGTGGCAGGCTATATAAAATCATCAACTTGCAGCCCACCCTCTGGACCAGTAATTCAATACCAGCTTTTTTCAGCAATTCGAAACTGCATTTTAAGAAATGGAGGCCTGGACTTGCTGCCAAAATGTGTGTTAAAAATGACCTTGAGTAATGCCTGGAGCGAGGATGGTGTGTAGCTGGTTTTTATTCTGCTGTCAAGAGGGAATGCGTGTGGAATAGCTACTTAGGAAAGTCTGAGAAATAAAATCACTGATGATCCTAATTCTATTGAGATGACTGTCAGTGATGCTACTATTTTATATTATCATTCACAGCCCATAAATGAGAAGAAATCAAATCCCCTGAGAACTTAAATGCTGTCTGATAGTTACTATTTTGAAAGCCAGCACTTGTTGCCAATTGTCATATGGTGTTATCTGAGATGCAGTGCCACCCATATATTTAGAAACTATTGCAGCTGTGTGCAAATCTGGTAGTCATTTTTAATCACCAGTGGTTTACAGATTAGAGTTTTTTTAGACCTAATATAAAGCATGACTTTCTCTTTTCTCCTACCATCATTTGAGACTTGAGTCTTTAATTTTTCTTGTCCCCAAACCTTGCTAGAAGAGATTAAGAACTATACAATAACAACAAATGTATTTCCTCCTGTCCCATACCTTTTGAAAAATAAGTAAATTTTGAAGTCTCAGAAATGTAAAGGTTGTCATCTTGTAGTTTCTTTGCGTTATGGTTTGTACACAAACATACTAGGCCCTCACTGTAGCAGTCACTGAATTAAAAAAAATTTACGTCCTGCCCCTGTTCTCAGGACGGGGCTTTCCTATCCAAGAAATCAAGTCTGTTGCAGGTCAGGATCCAGGAGACAGAGCTACTCCAGCAATAAGGAATAGAACTCCAAGAGAGTTTCCTGAAGACATTGAACCAGCAGACTGATGAACACTGCTGGAAAATTAATCCTCCTTTTGTCTTCCTCAGATAAAAATTGTGCTAATCACTACCACAGGCTGGACTGTGCAGTGACAGAGCTGAAAATCTAAGGCAGTTAATGCCCTCTCAGGTAAGAAAATGTCACATCTGAGGTACCCTTAGAAAAAGGCAACCTTTATCATAATCATCACTTCCATGATATTATTTGAAAGCATTAGAATACTACAATTGTATAATGAAGTGGTGTCTGAGACCCCTCCTGGACAAAGTACAGTGTAAGACTGCAGTCTGGTTAAGACTGCTTTTGTTCCATCTCTGCTCAAAGAACCAACTTCCCTTTTAACTTGCTTTTGCATAACTTGAACTACAGCGTTCAAATTAATCTTCAATGTGCAGAGGAGCAACAGGATTAAAAATTGGTCTCTCCTTCTTTGATTGTATCTTACCATAAGTGACTTCAAAATCTTTTTTAGTACCATTCAAGCTTTCTAGATTTCCGCTCTTAATATCATATCCTAACGCAGACAGCTTCTTAATCCGGTACTGAACGATCTGTGTCGTCAACTCCAGCACCATCGGCGTCTCTCTAATCTGTGCTATGGAAATCCCTTCCTTCAGCAGTCCCTCGAGTCTTTCTTCCAAAACTGGAACGGAATAGTAGAGAAGGGCTGGGCATTTCAGCACCAGTTGTTTTAGTTCTTGATCACTGCACTTAAAGACGTTTTTGGAGAAAAGCATACTCTTCTGCATAGTAGTAGAATTAAGTTGAAAAATGAAGCCTTTAAGTTTAGAGAGCAGCTGTAGAACTTCCTGGTCAGTGAAATCATTCTTTTGGAGAAATTCCAAGTTCTCCTGGATTGTGGTGGAGGTATTTAATAAAATAAATGGATTTTGGCTCAATAGCTTCAGTATCCAGATCTTCATATTTGCTTCAGAACCCCCTAAATGTAAGTAACTCCTTTGTAATGTCTCTATCACGTTTTTGTTTTTCTCAACAGGATTATAGAAAATATTGGGTGCACTTGTCAAGAACCTGGTGATTATATTATTCTTAAGTCCCAGCTCTTGAAAAAACAGTATGTTTGCCTTCTGGTTCTGGTGATGCTCCGTAGTAAAAAAAGACTCTGGAAACTGCTCTATTAATTTAATCAGCTGTTTTTCATTCTGGCAGACTAATTGCCATAAAGCTCTTTGAGAGTTTATCTCCGCCGGGGTGTGGAGAATTGCCTCGGGGCAGCGTTCTATGATGTTGGCTACAGTGGTCTCATCTGCTCCCATTTCCTGTAAGATACCAGCAATTTCTTTAACGTAGGCCACATCCTGGAGAAGGACCCATTGTTTCAGCCTGCGTATCTTCGTGATGTCAACCGACAAACTGTAGAGACTCTCGAGGGTTTTTTTATTCTCCTCTCTTGACTTGGTATCAGTTGTGTAACTGGAATGTATTGGGGAGCTTCTGATTGCTACATCAGGCCATACTGATGAAAACTTCAGTCCCGGGTTACAGCTCTGAGATCTTGTCAACAGAAGAGTGAACGTGTCTTTTGCACCCTGAGCGACTCCTCTCAACATCGTGGAAAGTCAGTCCTGTGGAGACACAACAACTGTAAGAAAACACATTTAAGGAACGAGTTAATGGTCAGAATCATTGATGTTTAGACTGAGCTGGCATAAGAAATGGTTTAGAGTTTTGACTCTCTCAAGAGTGGTTTTTGTTATTACTGCAAAATCCAGCTTTCACATGGAAACGGGGAAAAGACTGGTTTTGAAAGGTTAACGTTCTGACAGGTAAGTCACTGGAACAGTAACATGGATGCAACAGACCTGACTTGGGGAAGTGCTCTGTCCATAGAAATGCCTGCAGTCATACAAGCTCCAAACTGTCAGCCATTTCTTGCAGCTAACGCTGTTACTGCGTTACAGATCGCTCACACTGTATGAGAAAAATGATTCATGCAATTTCATTTGACAGCAATCCCCCTAAATTAACAAAAATGGCAGCTTAAATATCTTTCTTAATTCTTATGAATGTATTTACTTTAACTTCTCAAGCATTATTTGGAGTGTGAGTTGTTCTTTCATGTGTCAGAGACCCACCACGCAGCGCTGCTGCAGCAGCAGTTTGTAGCATAACTTCATTTTGAAACCATTCTTTATATAATTAAGGGAGGAAAAAAAATAAGTCACATGAGCCTTTATGTAAGTGTTTTTCACCAGCTGAGTGTGTTGAGTTTGAATAAGCACCTTGGTATTTTGGGGGAGGAAGCAAGTACACAGTAACATTTCCAGGCCTTCACCTGCCTCTTCCAGCACCTACTTTGCTACAGCTGCCCCTTGCACCAGTGCCTTATTTCTGCCTGCAGGTCTCTTCTGTCGGCAGAGTCCTTGTGGAGGAGGTGTGTGGCTGTGCTGGCATCCACAGGGCCAACCCCACACCTCACCTTTGCTCAAACTGGCTGCCCAGTTATCACCAATAGCTCATGTGCTGTCACCTGCTCTGCAGGGGCAAAGGAGCCGCTGCAGGCAAACAAAGATATCATCAAGTGTATCTTTAACTTCCCGGGGGGTGTTTTCGTAACAACCCTTTGGAAGTACCGAGTGCGAGAGGGAGAACTGCTGGTCTCTGCAATACTCCTGCAAATAGCTGCTGCTGGTAATAGACTTAAAACTGCTCCAATTGAAAATGAGAACATTTGGACAGTTGCTTTCACCGCTCCCTAAGTATAGCACGCTTCAAAAAGTACCTACGTGAGCACTGTCAAATTACTTTTGGTTGGGTTTTTTTGTTGTTGTTGGGGTTTTTTTAGGAGAGAAAATACTGTTATGATCATGCAGTCTGATCTCCTACATAACAGACCAACATACCTATTGCACAGCTGTACAAGAGCCCTAGAATCTTCCTTATAGCCCATCTTCTAAGAAAATACATGGTTTGTTTAGAGAACTTTAGTGACAGATCCTCTTTCTAGTTGCCAGGTAAGGTTAAATATTTTCTAGAGGTAAATCCTTTATCTCCTTTGCTTTTAGGTTGCTTTTTTTCTGCTTACTACATCATAAACAGAGTAAGACATAATTTCCTATATGCAAACTTATGTTATTAACAGAAGCTGTTTATTGATAACTTGTTCTTTAGTATTATTTCACACCTCTACGGCAAAACCAATTGCCTAAGGAGCTGCTTGCGTCAGAACCACAAGGCTGATGGTTTTGTCTTCATACACTTTGTGATTTCAGAAGTGCTGTCCCAAGCCCCAGAACAAAACAAGAGATTTTTCCCAGTAACCCTGAAAGCCCTGGAAATGTAGGTAAGTCACAGGCGTTTTGTGTGCTGACCTTTCCATGTCCTGAAAACGTGACTGCAAACTAAACCTCTCCTCCAAAGAAGTGACACAACTGCCTGTGTCTCACCACTCTGAGCAGTTCTACTGAGTTCAGTGGGTCCAGTCAGAAAAAGCAAATCTCTGAAGGATCAGGGTTTTCTTCATTAATGCTTCAGCTCAGCTAGAAGCTGCCAGCAAAGCGAAGTGGTGTAAAATTGTTTGGGATGTCAAATAATATTTCCAAAGTACAAACTGGAAAAATAACCATGACTTACTTTTACTTCAATGTGTAATCCTGCTGTTAAAAAAAAATGCCTTCTGAGTAATGCAGTCCCTTAAAACACTGTGATTTTTACTATTACAGAGCTTTTAAAAAAATCTGATATAGTAAATTGTGCTCTTCTAAAATCTGACATGGGAATGGTTGTTATATTCACTTAAAAGAAGCTTTACATTTTCTAAAAATGTTTGGCATCATAGTCAATTTCTCCGTTGTTAGTGAGGTTCATCAGAAACACAGAATACTGTAAAAGAAAGGAAAACTTTATTTGCCAGAACTCATTTGACTGGAGTACTCAGGAGCCCTTGTAAAAAAGCCCTGTGCAAAATACAACATGCAAAATAACATGAATGAACTTGAATGTCATGGTATTCTACAGAAACCAAGAAGATCTGAGTTCTTTGATGTATTTCCAAGTCCATAGATGACAGTATCACATTTCCAGGATATGTAACTGCTTTCATGAATTCAGAGTTCTCTTAAAGCTCTTGTTGGATCTAATGCATGTTCTAATGTGCAGGACCCCGCTGTAAATTTTTACATACTGAGATTGCTGTGGGGGTTGTAAAGGAATTGAGAGATGAAGAAAAAAACCCCATCCAGCTCAGAGAAGATGTTTGGTCTCACTGCCAGCAGCACCCTCTCACCACCAAGTGAGGCACCAAGTGTTAGAACAGCAATAAGGAAGTGAGCTAATGTCGAAGTTACCTGTGGTCCTGCTTGCCAGCACACTTGCAGAGCCCTCTATATACAGAGTAAAGGGGTGCTGTAAGTTTCATTATTTAATGGACTTCTACGTAGATCTTCTATAGGAAACAGATACAAGGATCAACTGGTTGATTTATCCCTCATTTGAATTTCTGAATGTGTGTTTTGAGACTAAAATCTCACTTTTTGAAAGTTAGCAAACCCAAACATTTACTCATGTTGGATTTTTCACAAAATCTTTTAGTAAAGAGGGCGACAGTATGACTGCCTGACCACTACCATTCTCATTACAGGAAACTTAGCAGGCTGTAAAGAATTAAATGAAACTACTGAATGCCTAGATTGACCTTTAACCAGGAAGAGTAAGGGTGTACCTAGAAGAGAGCAGTGTAGACAGGGTTCGAATGGTTTGTGAAGGAATCTGGGTAGTGAGAGGTAGCAGTTTTGTAGATTAATGCACAGTAAATGTTCGCACTTCTGCACTTACAAAAAAATGAATCCCTGCTTTGCATTAGTGGTGGAAATGAGGTAAAGGATTACAAAAGACATGCTAGACAGACATAAAGCTTTCTAGAAAAAATATAGAGGATCCTAGGATAATCCAGGTTTGAAGGGATCTCAGGAGCCCAATGCAGAGTCTGCAGGATCCAGGCTGCTTTGTCCAATCGAGTCTTTAGAACCTCCATGGATGGAGGCCAGCTGGCCTCTGTGGGTTACCTGTTCTACTGCTCAACTGTCCTCATGGGGAAAAGGCTTTTCCTTACATCCAGTAAAGGAAAGACATTTGAAAAGTGTTTAAGGACGCACTGCATTATTTAAACCACTGGTCATCAAGTGGTGGTGCTTCCAGCACAGAGAAAAGAAGGGTCTCCATCACAGCCTGCTCCCGCAGCCCGGCCACCTGGACCGGCCCTTTCCCACCCTTTGGACTCCGCTTGGGGGCGGAGAGGCAGGAGGCGGATGTTTCCTGAAACCAGAAGGGGAGCGGAGGCTGCAGGCCCATTCTAGCCCATCCCGCCCCGAGGGCCGCTTCGTGCCGCTCCTGCCGGACTCACCCGCGGCCGCCGCGGCAGCCCCGCACCCGGGGGTCCCTCCCCGGCCGCGCA
>VZTA01025743.1:118069-213186 GCA_013398855.1 Mohoua ochrocephala | reverse complement strand
CCGGCATGGGGGTGAACGCCGTGCACTGGTTCCGCAAGGGGCTGCGGCTCCACGACAACCCGGCGCTGCGGGAATGCATCCAGGGCGCAGACACGGTGCGCTGCGTCTACATCCTGGACCCCTGGTTCGCCGGCTCCTCCAACGTGGGCATCAACAGGTGGCGGTGAGTGCGGGGCGCTGCGGGGGCCCTAATCCTCGCGTTATGTATTCGGTCACGCTGCCTCCCCGCCATCCCCTCCCCTCCGCGCCCGATTGGGCCGCCGCCAGCGCCGGCGTCCCTCGGCCGCCCGCCCTCCCCGCGGGCCCGGCGGTGTTACATATCCAGCCCAGCGCCGGCCCGGGCTGCGGCTCCCGCGGCGCACGTGGGAGGGACGGGGAAGAAGGAACCGGGAAGGGCCGTGGCTTCCCGGGAAGGGGGGCGCTTGTTCCCACTCCCGAGGGCGGCGGTTCAGTGCCCGAGCGCTGGAGCTCAGAGCGGGGTTGCTGCCGGGCGGAAAACCCTGTGGGGAGCAGTCCGGAGGGATTGCACCATCTCAGGAACTCTGGGCAGCCGGGAACCCCAGGGCGAGTCCGTCCTGGAAAAACTGTGAAGTCGCTCGCTTAGCTCAGAAGTACTTTCTCAGAGTAGCGTTCCTGCACGGAAGGGTATCACAGAATATCCTGAGTTGGAAGTGACCCGCAAGGGTCACGGAGTCCAGCTCCTGGCCCTGCACAAGAAGAGCCCCAAGAAATCCACGTTGTGCCTGAGAGCCTTGTCTAAATACTTCTTGAACTCTGGCTGGCTTGGTGTGCAGTGTCCCTTTCTGGCCCTTTCTGGAGCGTGCAGATTTGTTTCTGCACCTTCAAGCCAGTTGTAATTCTCCTGCCCAATATAAAAATGAACTTTACTGTGGAGCTGTGACTGACGCTTACATATTAAATGTGTGCCATAATAAGGCAGAGGTTAATAGGACTTCTGTGCATGCTTGTCATGTGAGATTAGTTAAAACATCACTAGGAATCTGAAAATTGTTACCCTTTTAAAAGGGTTGATAATGCAATAGAGTTTGTGTATTGGCTGTCCCTCCGATGTCAGGATCTTGAAACGCTCCTGAACTTAGCCTGCCCAGACTACAATGCTGAGAAGTTGCCTAATTACGGAACAAGCACAATGAAACTTAGCTTAACACTACATAATAGAAGAATGACAAAGTTTAGATACGTCAGGTTTCAGTTGAGTTCACTTGAAGGATTATTCCTTTTGGATTTAATAATTTTTATCCTAGCTTATTAAATACTTTACCAACCAGGTAACTCACCTTTGGAGTTTTGGGGTTTTATTTTTTTCAGATTTTTGAGAGGTTTTCCTTACAATCCTCTTGTTTTCAAGTGATAGAAATACTAAAGATGCTTTCCGTGACCTTTAACTTGATGGTTATTTCATTTTCACTGACAAAAATAACTTAAGAATAATTGTTGGATGATTCCCTTATCTGAGATTCATGATGTACATTTCTTTCATAAGAGACTTTTAAATCGTTTTTGTTTTGGAGGTATAAGTTTTTTTGAATAACATTTTGACTTCATGAAGAAGCTCAGAGGGCTTAATGGTGTGGATCATACATGAGCAGCTATTTAAGTTTTGAAAGAACGTGGACAATTGGCACAGGTCTAAGTGTTAAGGAAATCACCTCTAAGAATACGTCATAGGTTCTAATGTGCCCTGCAACTGAAATGCTGAACAGTTTTTTGGTTGTACTTTCTGAGCTGGTGAATGATAGACAAGTGTGAACTTTGATTCTGGCAGAAGGAAGTTCATGTCTTCAGTGCTATTGCCCCGGTTCTTCAATGACTCTGTAGTATGATCATTAGCTAATAGAACCCTTGAGTACATTTGTGTGTGATATATGTGCTGATTGGTTTACATTAACAGTGTTTTCAGTGTTTTAGAAGGTGTCTAGTCCTTCCACTGCATTTTGCATTTGAAGAAAAATGCCTGGTTTTAGTTGCTGGTTAGAGGGACTGAGTTTGGGGTATATTACAACTCCCCTGTCCAAGCAATCTCCTGGTGCTCAAATACCCTCAAGGCACACGCTGCACATGGATTTGAGTAGGAAATCCTGCTGCCTGCATCGCCTGCTTTTGTGAGATCATCAGGTTTTTTTCAAGTTTAAAACGACAATAACTTTATAGGATAGCTGGCTGCTGAAGCTGTATGTTTATTACGGTTCTTCTCAATTCATTTTTATTTGAATGGACAGTTACTAGTTTGGTATGAATCCATTTTAGGTTCCAGTGGTTTTAATGAGATGTTTTTAACCAGTGCAAACACATACATTCACAATAAGTATGCACAAGATCTGTGATGCAGTTTTTTGGTTTGCCAGTCTCATTTGGCACTTGTAATTAATGATCAAACATTTTATGTTCTTGCTCACTTGGTGACCATGAGCAGAATCGTTGCTTACATGTCTGTTGAGTAGGGTGTTGAATTAGACAAAAACATTTTATTTGAGACTAGGAACAGAAGCCCTTCACCATGAGGAACATGAGTCAAATTTAACCTCTTGGTGTGAATTTACGGTGGTTCTTTCTTAATTTGAGTTGATTGACACCAGGTGTTTGTGTTCTGGTGAGTTTAGGGTTCTAGTGCCCTGGGCAAAACTCTTCTCTATCAAACTATGACTAACACAATCAATATGAGGAAAAATGGTGAAAGAATACAAGAAGCCAGGAGGTTTAGTTTCTTGTTAGAGTATTGTCACTCTGCAGGGTCACCAGTTACGGTTTATATTAACAAATGTGTGTTAAATCTGGTGAATAGCAACCTTTAATACATAGGTGCTTTCTAATTAACTTTTCTTTTAAACAGTCATGTAACAATCGGGAACTAATATTTTTGTGTAATTGCACTATTGAGCAAGTCTAATTACTAAGCAGTCACATGGTCTTACTGACCTCCTTTCTCCTGGCATTCAGCCTACCTGTTCTAAATTCGTGAATGCTACGTAACAAATGCCAGGACCTCCCTCAGCTCGCTTCATTTTTTTTCTGGTTCTGTTCTGTTTCTTCTTATTGTTCCTTTTTTCCAAGCTGTCAAATAAATCAAGATGTGCTTTCGTTGAGACATGCTTTTTGTATGGGATGAGTTCACAGTGTTGTTCACAGATCAACACTTGAGAGAGAGAAGTTACTTGGTGCAGTAAAAGGTGATGGAGAAATGGTGGAGGGAGATGCTAAATGCTAAAATCACACTAAGGCTCTCTTAAAATTTTGTCAGTTGCCCTTAAACGTTTGGCACCAGAATTATCTTGCATCTAATTGTGTCAACAAAGCAGACAAGGAATGTAACTTGCATACTCCAACAAGTAACCATTACCTACTTCTGGAAAAATGTGTTCGTATGTGCTCACAGACTTTTCCATATTAAGGAGAATGGGATCTTATGCTTGACACCATCGCTGAGGGGAGAGTTTAATTTAGTCCTAGTTTTAGTGCAGTGGCAATTGATCACAATACCTGAAAAGAAATGCAAACATTGTTAGTTGCTGCATAAGGATTTACTTTAGGTAATAATTTACTTCTTTTAGTTTGCCTTTTTGAGTGTGTATGTCTTGTCTTTAATATGCTACCTAAAACACTGGTGTGCAACAGCTGATTTTATAAAGATGGATAATCTTATCTTGCCAATCCTTGTATTTCTTTTTCTTAACCATTTTTGAAGAGAACAGATTTCACTTTTAAAATAGAGTAAGAGAATTTGTTTTGTATATCTCTTAGATTTTGTGAGAATATTGATGTGTTCAACATCCTTCAGAGTTAGCTGCTGCTATTATGGCAGGTAGTGGTATTGATTTCGGAGAAAGAAAAGAGGTGATTTTTTTTTTCCACACTCGAATCTCAAGCAAATTAAAAATTAAAACCCGAGGAAAAAAAAAGTTTAATTTCCAGGACAATCACTGCAATTCATGGAAATGAGAACTTGTTTTAAAAAATTAATATTTTAGACATCTTTCTGTAGTATCTATTAAATTTTGCTATCCTGTTCATGTGGTTTTGAAAATACAGTTTCAGCTTATGTAGGTATGATTTGTCCCTGTCAGATGTGTATGTTGGATGTGGGATTGGTGGAAAAGGTTTGTCAATAGAATTAATCTATGAGTGAGTTGAGTTTCATATATGTAATTCAGGCAGACACAATTTGTGTATTATACTTTGTTAATTTTGGTGACATGATTAGTATGTAAAAAGGAATACACAGAAATATTTATGACTTCCCTGGTGAAAACATCCCTTTAAGGTTTTTTTACTGTGTAGCACTTAGAATGAAAATCTATTTGATTTATGAAATATTTAACATGAAGCCCACCAAAGGCACTCTATCAGTCCCCTCAGTTAGACAAGGAATGGAAAATACAACAAAAAGCTTGTGGGTCAAGATAAGGACAAGGAGAGGTCACTCAGCCATTGCCATCATGGGGAAAATGAATTAATTTATTGCCAATGAAATCAGAATAGGGTAACAAAAAATAGATTCAATTCTTAAAGCACCTTCCTCCCACCCCTCCCTTCTTTCTGGTCTCAACTTCACTCCCATTTTCTCTACCTCCTGTCCCCACAGAGGGATGGGGAATGGAGGTTTTGGTCAGTTCATCGAACATTGTCTCTGCTGCTTTTTCCTCAGGGGAAGGACTCTTCACACTCATATTTTCACTGCCATGGTCCTTTACGGGCTGTAGGTGGACAGCCTTCCTCTCAGTGGTCTTCACCACGATCTGCAGGGCAATCTCTGCTCTGGTGCCTGGAGTGCGTCCTCCCCCTCCTTCGTCCCTGACTTGGGAGTCTGCAGAGTTGTTTCTCTCACATATTCTCATTCCTCTCTGGCTCCAATTGCTCCTAAGCAATATCGTTTCCCTCCTGTCATATTCGTTATCCCAGAGGCGCTGCCTTGGCCGGCGGCAGGTCCGTGTTGGAGCCGTCTGGCATTGGCCTGGAAAGACGTGGGGAAAGCTTCCAGCAGCCTCTCACAGCAGCCACCCTTGTAGCCCCCCAATACCAAAACCTGGCCGTGCAACCCCAATCCCATGCAACCCATCGTGCCCTCGAATGAGTGGCGTCAGCTCTAGAGCAGTGTGTGCCACTTGGAGCACTTCTGTTCACCCAGCCCATTAAATTGAGGATGATTAATCTGTAAAAAGTCTGTACGTAGCTTGTTTCCAGAAGCTGCATGTTCAGCTGGGAGTTCTGTGGTACTAGCAGTTAGATTGGAGAAACCCCCCTGGTGCCACACCCCTAGGCTGCTCACCTGTTCTCTTCCACAAAAACCATTTTTTACCCCAAAAGTGCCTGCAATTCAGCAACTCCCTCTATAATTTGTATTATATGATCTAGCCCTATGATTTACAAAGTACGTCACTGAAGCACACTGACGTATGTCCTCATGGGTTTAATCCTGCACTGTTGATGAAAGGTTTGGTTCCACCCTTTTATGATAGCACACAGTCCTGTGGTGAGCCAGTTTAGCTCATCAATCTGTCCAAAAGAGATTAATTACCAGTTTTGGTGGGATTAGCTCTGTGGTAGGTTGTGCCAGCAGAAAGGTCACTGTAGTAGTAGTAGTGAAGAGGCAAAGAATGGGAAGGGCAGGTACCATTTCTTTCGGTGGCAGTATGGATTTGAGTCAGATTACAATGGTCACGTAACTCTGGCGTGCATTGCTCATGTCTGCAGTAACCACCGGGTGTTTTTTGGAAGGGGATCATTGGTCTCTTCAGTGGCTTGCCATTTGTTGACACCCTTTGAAATGGTATTGCTGAAAATAAGCATTGGCCTTTTTACTGTGCAGGGAAAAGGTGCAATTTCTTTTTTGTCAAACTGTCAGAATGTGAGAAATAAGCCTGCTAGCTGAGAAATTACACTGTGCTTGTTTCCTTATTTTGGTGAATGATCTTGAATCACCAGATTCTGTAATGTAACTATTATTCAATTGGACAAGAAGACTGCCCTGGTTGGTCTGGAGGGAGCAGGCAGTACTGCAGATTGAATTGTGCTCAGTAAGTTGGTTTTTCCAAACAGCAGTTACTGTAGGCCAGAAAAATTATAGTGAGCACCTATACAACTTGGGTTTTGACTCCAAGGTTGATCTTGAAGGAATCTTAATTCCTCAGGTTAAGAAATGTTGAGGTTTTAGACACCTGGTTTTACATCACTGATCTCCAGGTTTGAGGATGTCCAGAGAAGATCTGGGTCGGGTGTTCTTGATATGGAAGAGTAGTATGTGGACTTTGAGTATTAAGGGAGAAATGTGGTTTTGAAACAAGTCCATAGGATTTTTTAAATCTTCCTTCTCTTGAGAGACCAGTAATCTATTTTTGTTTTGTTTTACATAAGTATCAATAGATCACATTGTAGGGGAAGGTAATCTGTCTGCACGTCATGGTGTTTCCTGCTCTGGTCACAAAGGGGGAGGGTGATAACCCCCAACAAACACCATCTGTGATGAATGTGAAAGCAGCTTTTTTTAGGCAATCAAGAATACAGAATTCTTTTTTTCTCAACTCGTCAGTATGTGGCAGTGTCAATGAATTCGGCATCAGTTCTTCAAGTTATTTTATGTATTATCATTCTCTCTTGGCCATTTTAATACAATAAAATATATTCTCCTCCAGTTTGGGAAAATGTCTTTATCCCAACCAATACTAGCTACTCTTTAGATATATTATGCAAATATTGCAGAAAAAGCCTGTTTATCATTGTGCACGGCCTGAACTTTTTGGTTTCTAAGAGTTTATCTACGGCATGGAAGCCTTTATTTTCAGAAGTGGTTCTTTTCCATACTCTGTCTCAGTGCCTGGCAGGTTTTCAGGTTAGTTATATAACCTGTGATAGGAGGAAGGTCAAGCTGCCAGCAAAGTCGGCCATTTTTTCAGTGTAGAAGTCACACTGAAGTCTGTGATGTTATGAATTTGCATACTGAAAGGAATTCTTTGCTTTACGGAATTTTGTAACCTTCCCATAGTGACCTAAAAAGGCAAAAGTCAGCCTTGAGCATGAGTGAGTTGTGTAAGCAGTGTGAGAGTACGTGGCTTTGTGTTCCATGGGCTTAGGAATTTGCATATGACATTTTAGCAGGTTTAATAGCCATGCGTTTGGTTCCCCCTAGGAAAGGACTGGATTTGGTTGCCAGGGTAAGAACTTCACGGTATTTTGGTGCAACGCATTTCACTTTTTCTCAGATTTCTCAGAACTCTTAATTTAACATGGAACAAGGTTGGTTTGTGTGCTTCTGTGTACTTCTGGCTTTCACGTTCTTTGCAATCTAGGTCAAGAGGTGAGCTATAATTGCAATGTTCTTCTAACCCTGAAGCCTCCATTTGTTTTTCAGGTCACCATAAAGCATTTGCTTTCACTGCTTTGGTGTTCTGTGAGTGTAAATGATTTTTTGTAAGGGAATAAAGCTTCAGTGGAGGTGAAGGACAGCCTGGAAAGGACAGGTCAATATTTCAGTGTTCTGTTTCAAGTGTGTAAGTGGAGATGGCTGTGGCAAAAGTCTACGTGTGTGTCTATACTTTTAGAATAGTTACAAATCGGAGTGCATTCCACTTACCAATGGAGGTAGTAAAAACCAACACATGAGCTTCGTTAGCAGTAGTTTAGACAGTAGCTGAGCTGCAGTGAACAGAGCTTCCTAAAATATGATTTTTTTTTTTTTTGCAAATTCTGTACTTTGATTTTTCTTTTATTATTTATTTTTAAATTGCCTTAGTATTTGAAAGGTCTAAAATTCAATGTTGGTAAACCTGGCTAGGAAATAAGAATTTCATAATGCTCAGGGTTTCAGAAGTAAATTCAGGTGTCAAACTGTTGCTTATAATCTCTTTGAAAAGTGCAACAACTTTCTTGCAATAAGACAAAACCTGTTCAGCTTATCAGAGATGGAAGGGATTTCTTCCAGTTGAACATTGGTAGGATGTGTCCTGCATATCTAATTCCTGTATTGACAGGTACGTGATGTACACCTGAGCTTTTGTGTTATGCATCGCTTCCTCCTACAATTAAACTAGAGAAATTTTCTGGACCTGCTTTAGAAATGTACTTTATCTCAGTGTTTCTTAATTTGTAGGAAATCTTTTCCCTTCCTGTTCACTCTCATGCATTTCTTCTCTAACATCTGTGTGTTTGTGGCTCTTTCACAGACATGAAAAGGCTGTAAAATTCTTGCACTGAAGGTTTGTACCCTTCCAGAACACAGACCCTTATCCCTTCAAAATTAAAACCAGAAACATCAAAAAAATTCTGTTTGAGCTCAAATGGGGAAGTTGTGAAGTTTGAACATATGTTATTAATTCTTCAGTGATGGAGATGAAATTTCTACAGGACAGGTTACTTCGGAACAAGTCCTGTAAGGAGAACTTGGATTTTTCTATCTGTTATCTATCCAAAGTATGAATTCATGACCTAGGAAATGCTTTATTTTTTATAGTAAGGAACCTGTTGAGTTCAGTGCTTGCAGATTTTTTTTTTTTGGTTTCTCAATGCCAATGTTCTACTGACCTTGTCGGTGAGGGGTAAACTGTGCTGCAATTGAGAGAGAGGGGGAGAGAGACAGAAAGTGATTGAAAAAACAGAAAGAGGAGGGTAATTTGCATCAGACAGAGAAATGAATAAGTAACTTGTTCATGTAGGCTGCTTGGTACTTCATGCCTTGTATAGCTGATAAAACATGATCATGGTCTGAATGGTTGCAGTTTTGCTGTGCACTAAAGATGCAGAACACCATGGCAAACTTCATCTCAATTTCACAATCTGTGCAGTTCTAAGGTACTGGGGAGGCATACAGACAATTGTGATACTGCATTTTATAGAGCAACTGGCATTGAAAATAGTTAGTGGTTTAATTTCTAATATATTGGATTCATTGAAGAATGGACTAAATGTTGGCTTTGCTATGTTCTTTATAGAGTTTCCTCTGAATTGAAATTTTCTGTCTGAAAATCCTGTGACATCAAATGATTTTTTTTTTCATTCTTTCTCCTTCATATTTTATATTCTAGAGACTAAACAAGCTCATTTTTTATCTAGAAGTCTTAAAGTTGAAGAAAACATTGTGGCTTTTGGCAGAGATTACCTAATATTTTTTCCCTTTTTCCCGTCTCATGGGAGAAGCATGACTACATCTGCGAAATTGAGACATGCATTTAAAAGAAAATATTCTCCACAGTAGTGTTTGCCATCCAGGTTTCAGAAGGGTCTTTGGGGAGGAGGTTGCATTTCAGTTTTGTTCTTTTTAAGCCTTGCTATTAGTGAACTCAAAAAGTCGAAACCATCCAAGTCTTAATGAGGGTGATCAAGCCAAGGATGGCATCTGAATTATTTGTTTTATTTGTGTTGCCTAGGGATAATTCCTGTGACTTTCCATCACTACTTTTCAGTAGATGACAGGCCTGGTATGGTTTAGTTTACAGTCCATGTTCCTTTTTAGACAGCGTAACTGTTTGCTGTTGACTGCTATTGCACAGTATCTCCCAAATCCTGTGAACGCTTCCTTAAATGACTCTAGGAGAGACTTTAATTGTTAATTTTTTTCTCTAGCGTACTCTTTCACTTGTATGACCTGGAAGCATCTACTTGTAGTTTCTTCAGTTTATGACAAAGGAAAGAGTTGTAAATGGCCGTGATATTGACAGTTCTGCTTTAATTGCTGTGTATTTCCCCCTTTTATTTCAAGGCTTTCGTAACCTGAGGAGACCTGTGTAAAATTCATTTTCGTCATAAAGTCATGGTGCTTTTCAGTGAGTAGGGGTTTTTTCCTTGATTGAAATTTCCTTTCTGGAAGCTAGTTGCCAATAAATTTACTGTTGAGAAGTACTTTATTTCAGCAGTAGTGTGTTTTTCTTCTAAGAAAGAAGAAAATCATGAGTTTGTGGGGGATAATGTGGGTCTTTCTATTTTTACATTTTAGAACTTGGCTTTCTGCATTCTTTTGAATATAATTCCACCAACCTCTCTTTTTCAGTGCCAACACTGAAACGTTGTGTTAGTTTGTCAAAGCAAAATTCTTCAATGCTGCATTTGCTGAAAGTTTTACTCCAATTTTTTAGTGCTTCCATATGAGACAGCACAATGAAGCTTGCATTTTTGGCACTGGAGGTCACACTTTCAAACTGAAAAGTGTTACTAGTAATTGCGTGTTGCTCTTTCAGCAGCAGCCTTTCCTATTTTTTTTTCATAATTCTGCTTTTTTTTCCCCTCTATTAGTCTGTCTTTATTCCAGAATCCTACCTTTGCAGTTGTTGCTCTATGGCTTGTCAAGTGCAGTGGTAAAGTAAAAATAATTTGTAGGCTTTTAGGGTGGTTTTTTTACTATTCTGTTTGAAGAGTATGAGATTTTCAGGAACAGTTATGTCATTTTGAGTGCTTGTTTCCAAGTGAAAGTGTGGGGGAAATTCCAAAAACTTTTCCACTTGCAGTACCATGTTGTCACCAGTTGCAGTATTTTTCCTGCTGAACTTAGAAATTTTAAGAATACTTAAGGGAAAGTAAGCTTTGGAGAGCTTTTTTCTGTGTTCTTTGTTTTTCTGCTTTCAAATGAGCTGTATCTGTCAGAAGCTTTCTGTTGACTGGAGTTTTAATTAAGGTGTACTATATGGTAATGGTAATGCCTAGCTTGCCTTTTCTTGGAATGAGTTTTCTTTTGCTTGGAAATGTTTGTCTCTTCTGCTTGTCTCTTTAATTTTACCTTGAATGAAAGCTTTTGAACTTGGGATTGAATACATTGATCAAAAAATACCTAAGTACAAGTCAGTGTGATTGATGTTTGAAGTCTTGCAGTCTTATTTCTACAGAGATAATTATTTCCTTCATTAGTTTAAGAGGTGATATTTTTTTCCTTTGTCATAAAGAAAAATGCTGGTTTTAACAGCAACAGTAAACAGGAAATTATGTAATTGTCAGCATTTCTTCCTGGATTTGTGTGGGACCTTTGTATCTCCCCTCTCCAGCGCATGCAGGGTTAAATAGGGTTTAAAAACGTGTGAGCTTTACCTGCCATTGACCAGGGTTTTTCTTTTATGCGGATTTAGTGTTATTTAGACCTGCAATAAAGGATGGTGTCGGTGAGCCCGTGCTTGGATGGCGGTACAGGAACAGCCTGTTTGTGCCGCGGTTTGGTGCCAGCTGTTGGGTCTGGCAGGGGACACGCTGTTCACGAGCGGCTGTTCCTTTTCGCACCTTCCGCTTCCATTCTTTATCAGCTCCTCCGGCTCTGAGCACTGCCGTGGCACTTTCGGAGCTCCGAGCACATATTGGGTTTCGTGTAACCTTTAGCCACCAGCACTTCTGAATGTGACACAGAGGAGCAGAACCGACCCGCTGCTCGTACCTGCTCAAATGAAGCCTTTCTCTGTCCCTGTTGGGAACAGAGTTCGGCTGTGGTACAGGAATCTTCCCGGAGCGGCTCCATGGGGAAGGAATATTCGGCTCTTACTACAACGGTTACATATAACTGGAAAAGTAGGTCATTGTGGCAGGGAGTAGTCCAAACAGCCGCCCGGTTGCTGCAGCAACGACCTACTTTGCGAAACTATTTTTGTTGATTCATATTGAAATGTTCTTCTTGAAAGTGCTATAAGGAAATGATCAGGTTAGGAGATATGTAACAATGAAAGCTGCGGGCTTGGTGGACTCCTCCTGCCCTGCTCCTTCCCCTCCGCCCCCCGCCCCCCCTGGTCTTGCCCCCTGATGGTGGATATAGGTGGATTAAAGCAAATGAGGTTTGATTCTGTTCAGTTTGACGTCTACTGGGGAACATCTGTTTTTTGCTTGAAGGCTCTGCATAACAATAATGCCTATCATTGATGATTATGTGTCCAGAGTTCAGAGCCTACAAATCTTTCCCTATAAATTTTGTCTATAGAAATAACTTTAGAGTTAAAACAAACCAAACAAACAAACCAACCACCTTGTTCTAGGAAAAGATAAACTCTTTCTTGAGTGCTGGAACAGGTTCCCCAGGGCAGTGGTCACAGCACCAAGCCTGACAGAGATCAAGAAGTGTTTGGACAATGCTCTCAGGCACGTGGTGTGATTTTTGGGGTTGCCCTATGCCGGGCCAGGAGCTGGACTCGTTGGTCCTTGTGGGTCCCTTCCAACTCAGGATATTCTATAATTCAATGAGTATCACTTTTCTGGAATGCTAACGATTTCTCTTGATATTTAACTGCTCTTACACTAACCACTTGTCTCCAACAAAGTTTATCCACATTCAGGAAGGTGGGCTTGGTGTGCCTGCCCCCCTCCACCCCCCCCACCTTTTTTTTTCCCCTTTTTTTTTTTTAATTGGCAATGTTCTTGTCTGAGTCTTCTCTTTTGCTATTATTTCTAATTCTCACACAAGCAAACTGGAAAAAAGTGCAGTGATTCTGTATAGGAGGATGTTCTCCAGTTGTCCAGTTGTCTACCTTTATTCTTTCAACAAAGTAATTAAAAAAGCTGTCACTGGTGTTTAGGAAGTGAATTTTGGAAATCCACTCCTGTCTTCTAAAAGGCATAGGTAGATGGGGAAAATGTAAAAGTACAGTTGTTATAGTAAAGGTTTCACTGTTCATAAAATAATTCTTTGTCTAAACTACTGTGACTTGGGCAGAGATGGCTGAGTATCACTCCTTAGTTATCAGACTCTTCTCCTTAACTGTATTATGTAACTTTTTAACATCAATTTAGTTACTTCAAGTGACGTACTTTCTGTTGGTCCTGACCTTCAGTGTTGCAGAGAGCTGCTGAAGTTGCAGCAGATTAAGATAGCACGTTTATCTAGAAGTTACTTGGATTTTTTCATCTGTTGTGTCTTCAGCTGAGCTCTGAGCATCTCCTGCGTCAGCTCTGGAAGGTCTCTGCAGCATGAAGTTACCTCCATTGGTCTGCCCACATGTTGAGATAGTTGAGGACAAAGTGGAGGTTTTCAGGATTTATGCAGCTTGGTAAACAAATCTGTGTTTCAGTTATTTGTTTGGGGGGGGTTAAATGTTTTTTTTTTTTTCCCCCTACGTGATTATTACTCAAAACCCTGAATACATCTTGATCAAGTTTACCTTGTATTCAGCTATAAATGACTAATTTCAGCTTTGAAAGACCAGTTCAGAAAACTTTGGTATTTTGATTCATAAGAGTAGCAATGGGAAGTTAAGACAATGCTGAAAGTCTGACCACCATAAGGTGAGCACCAGTCAGTTTTAATTAAGGTTTCCAAGAATAGCTTCAGGATTTTTTTTTTTTTTCAGTTTTCCAAACTTTATCCCAATTTCTGTGCTTGCTAAAGGATTTCAGCTCAATCCTGAATTCTCTTCTATTAGTTTAATAGATTTTTGAGATATAGGAAGCCAGAGATGATGGAATTGTACCTTAAGGACTTGCAATTTATCCAGTGTAGTTGAGAAATGTATTTATTTAAGCCAATGTTTTATTTCTAGGAAACATAAAACTGTAAAATTTTACTAGCGCTAATTGTATCTTTACAGAGGTCACTTTAACGAAAGGAGAGGAAGAGGGTTTTATTAACGTAAATGAAGGGCAGTGTAAAATCTGTCCTTCAGAATCAGATTGCAGGACTGTCTTGTTGGAGTGCTCTTACTGCGCTTGCTCTTTGGAAATGAGCCTTAGCTGTTACTTTCTCATGGACAGCTTAGATTGCTGAAAATAACGCGGCTGAAATATTTTATTAAGCAGGCCAGCTCTCTTTTAATTACATCAAGCCTTAAGAGCTGCTAATTTAAATAAGAGAGCTTGGATACATGAGAACAAGGTGGTTTAAATTTATTTATGTATGATCATGTCTGTACTCTCAAGTAACTCTAATTTTATAATTTGCTTCTAGGTAATATTTCCCCAGTTGTCTCCAGTACAATTTGTTTGCTGTTGGGTTTTCCTTTATGGATCCAACCAGTTTCTTTCTGGAGAGAGCAGGCATAAAGAATTAAAGTCAAATAATAATGACTTTGATTTATCAGATTGGAATTAGAGGATTAGAAAAAAATAAACACAGAATATGTACGTTAAAGAATGGAAGACACTGGGAGAGAGAGATTTAGGAAGCTGTGAGCCTGTTAGTCTCCTATCACCAGCAGGCTGACCTTTGTAACATGAAGTAATTTGAGATGTTCATTTCGAGTTATACGGGAATAATTTAGGTGAGTAATGGGTGCCCTTTGAGTGTGAAGTTAAGATCCAGACTTCATAGAAGCTAAATACACCATTTGCTGTGATGTATGGCTCACAAAATAGGAACCAACTTCATAATGCTATTTCATGGAATCACAAAATGGTTGGGGTAGGAAGGGACTCTGGAGATCATCAAGTCCAACCCCCCCGCTAAGGCAGGTTCACGCAGAGGAGGTTGCACAGGATGTGTCCAGGTGGGTTTTGAGTATCTCCAGGGAAGGAGACTGCAACCTCTTTGGGGCCTGTTCCAGTGATCTGTCACTCCCACAGTAATGAAGTTTTTCTTCATATTCAGATGGCGCTTCCTGTGTTTCAGTTTGTGCCCATTGTCCCTTATCCTGTCACTGGGCATGGCTGAAAAGAGTCTGGCCCCGTCCTCTTAACACTGCCCTTAAGATATTTGTATGTATTGGTAAGATTCCCTCTCAGTCCTCTCTTCTCCAGGCTACACAGGCCTGGCTCACTCAGCCTTTTCTCATTAGAGAGATGCTCCAGTCCCCTCATCAACTTTGTAGCCCGCCCCTGGACCTTCTCCACTAGTTCCTTGTGTTTCTTGAACTGGGCAGCCCAGTGTACCCAGCCACAACCCTGGACATGCACTCCAGATGTGGCCTCACCAGTGCAGAGTAGAGTGGGATGATCATCCCTTGACCTGCTGGCAGTGCTCTTCCTAATACATCCCAGGATGCCATTGGCCTTCTTGGCCACAAAGGCACACTGCTGCCTCCTGGTTTAACCTGTTGTCCACCAGGAATCACAGGTCCTTCTCTGCAGCAGGACAACATTTAACCTGGACTGGTACTTTCATGCACTTCTCCTGTTCTCCATGACCTTTCAAAGATGATAGAGAGTGGATGATGGTTTAGCAATAACATCTGCCAGCTCCCTCAGCACTCATGAGTGCATCTCATTGGGGCCTATGGATTTCTGGATGTCAGGCTTGACTAAAGGATCATCTTCCTTGACCAAAGGAAGATCTTCCTTTCCTCAGAATTTTGCTCTTGCCTCCATCCTCAGGGATTCCCACAGTCTGGCTTTAGCAATAAAGACTGAGCAAAGAAAGCATTCAGTAACTCTGCCCTCTCTGTATCCTTTGTCACCAGGGCACCCACTTGATTTAGCAGTGAGCCCATGTTTCCCTAAGTCTTCCTTTTGCTACCTGTAGGAAGGTGTAGAAGAAGCCCTTCTTGTCATACGTGACATCCCTTGCTAGATTCAATTCCAAATGGACCTTAGCATTCCTTATCATACCTCTGCATATTCTGACAACGTGCCTTTATCCCTCCCAAGTGGCCTGTCCCATTTTCCCTATTCTGTTTTGTCAGAAGCTCCTGGCTCATCCATACAGGTCTTCTGGTCCTTTTAATTGATTTCTTACGAATAGGGATGCGCATTGGTCCTTAGCTTGGGAGAAATGATGCTTGAATATTAACCAGCTCCCTTGGACCCCTCTACCTTCTGGAGTCTTAACCCATGGGATTCCTCCAAGTAGGTAGCTCTCCAAAAGTCCAGGGTTGTAATCCTACCTATTACCCTGCTTCCTTCATCTTTGGGAGATTATGAATGTCTTCTGAATAGGACAAAAAACCTGTGTGTTTCCTTCCTTATGGGATTGCTAACCTTGAAAAGATAGTTCAGTTGGAAAGAAGTTAATGAGAGATGGTATGAAAGGAAATGCTAGCTTTGTGCCCAGTGTGAGCTAGGTTTGATTCAAATGAGTTTGTTGTTCCTAATAGAGCAATATTGCTTGCTGTAGTTGATGTTCTATTCCCACTCCATATCTGAAACGGTCTTTATTCCTTAGTGTCAAAGAAGATGCACCCAAAAGGACTCAGCTTGGGGAGATTAAACAGGGTTTTCTCTTGATTATTGTTCAAAGCCCTTTCTTTCATCTGTTTTCAAAGAATGTTTTTTTTTTTTTCCCCTGAGAACCTCTTTTGCAGCTGTACATGGGCTTGGATGTATCTTGCATTCTTCCTCCGTCACAGCTCTGCTTTGGCTTAAAGATTATAACAGTAGTAAATATTAGGGGAAAAAAAAGCCAAGTGACGCACTTCATGGTCAGTGTTTGGCTTTGTTTTTGCAAGTGGATCAGCTCTACTAAGTTATGAAAGATGCTGTAGTCCTGAATTGCTCTCTAAAGGAGCTGTTTTTTCTTCACTGAGTGTAGAGCAACCCCGCAGGAGATTAGTTAGCTCCCACAGCTACTTCACTTAAGGATCTAGAGTTGAATAACATGAACTTTTTCCTGCTCTTGTGTATAAGCTCAAAAGATAATACCTTTACGAAATGTATTATTGTATACCGTTTTAGGATGTGGAAGTTGGATGTGGGATCCGCTGAAACAATGTGGTACAATAAGGGATGCCTCTGTGACCTTGATTTGATAACAGGAAAATACTACTGTGGCTGGCTGCCAAAGGGTGCTGTGGAGTGTACATAACACTTAAATCCTGTCTGAGCTTAATCTTCTTATAGTTTCGTAAGAATATACTGCTTGCAGTAAGACACATTGGTTGGTGACAATCAAATAGGAAAATATACTGGTAAAATATTAAATATTTGTATAAAGGGACATCAAATTTGAGATACTTCTCAGTGCCTCATACTCTGTTTTGGTATTAGATTTGGTATTCACATTGTGATTCCTGTTGAAATTAGTATGAGGTGTATATTTACCTGATACTGAAATCTCCTAATAACCTAATCAAACATATGGCAAAGTGTGTGTGAAAGAAAAATGCTCTCGCTCTCTCTCTCTCTGACGAGAAATAAATGGTGCATGATTTGTGTGATTAATACATTAGGGTCTAATGCTGAAAATTATACTCCCTTAATAAAATGTAGTTGGTATTATACAGTGTGTAATAGTCTTGCTTTTTATTGAATCCAGCTCTGCTAAACTCTGAAAGATGAAGGAGGAATATCTGATAACAGTGTTAGAAAAAAACAATCGAACAGGGTAATAAAGCTATCAGATATTAGGCTGCCTAAGATAATTCTGATAGGCAAAGTCTGGGTGGCAATCAAATATCCGTAACGACATGAGTCTCATGTTTGACAGAGCTTTTCTCTTGATGGAAATCAATGGCTTGGTGTGAGGACTGGTGGATAGACAGAAGGTATTGAAAAAAGACGGGTTAAATACAAGTAGGGATGGATTGCTGGAAGTTGACCAGTCGTGGGTAAAAAGTATTAATCAAACTTAGGAACGGAACAAGTTTTAGCACTGTTCTTTTTCACTCCAGTTCTTAAATTTCCTCTCAGAAGGACGAAGCCTAGCTAAATTCCTATATTTTGTGTGTCTATGCAGTCTTAACACTCCTACTAATGGTTAAATTCAGAATCTGGATTAGTTCTGAAAAATTATTGTTAATGGTTTAGCACTAGCATTTTCAGATGTGAGTAGCACCTGCAAGAGAAGTCATTGCATTTTAAGTCCTCTCAATTCCCAGCAACTGATCTCATTTCGTACTGGCAAGAGTGGTTCTAGGTGATTGTGGTTTCTGGGTGTTTATTACTCCTAAAAATAACCCCACACAAGACTTAGCGGCAGCCTTAAATAGCGTGTCTATAAGTATCCTTCTTGCTAGTCTCCTCCCTAAATAAAAGTGTTACCTTTTTAACAGACTGCTCCTGACTCCTTCCCTGGATAGTCTTTAATCACGTTAATAGTGCAGAGCCAGGAACATTGCGTGATGAAGTGCTTGCTTTAGGTCATTTTGTTAATGGTTAACTGTGTTAACAATTATTAATTGAAGTTTTTGAATAGCTACTTTGATGATATCAGTTAATTTCAGTTGCACGGTAGCTAAAATTATGAGCTGTGTTATGCAACTATTGCCAGTTTCTGGCAATTAGCTTATATTTTAGACCCCAAGCATACCTTGTATGATTGACAGCAGGGAAGGTTGTGGAGTTTCTAGGAGTCAACTACTAAGATTTTGCGTGCATGTCTTTTAAAGAATGAAGTCTTCAGCAGCTTTGATGACAATTCTGAATATCATAATTAGATGTCTCTGGCAAAATGTGTGTAATGCTAAGAACGTTGCTTGCTTTGCATCAGCATCTTCCCTGTGTTAAAATAAGTAAGTCTTTTCTGCCTCCATCATGCCAGTTGTGCACGTACCTCACATCGTTTGCTACTGTGAAATTATTAGTGAACATTTCCTTCTGGTTTGCCCAAGGGATGCGTTAGTCCAGATACAGAAAACTGGGCTGATGTGTTAATCTGGTGAAAATTATCTGGGCATCCTTTTTGTGTCTTTTAATGAAGTCCTATAGCTCATGTAGTTCATTCAAAGTGAAAAAGAAAGTGCTTTTCCATTGACTGTTAGGTTGAGGGAAAAAAAGCTAGTTTAGATTGTAGACTCAGGAAGGTGACCTGTTATTGTAGGGAGAGATTTAAATATCTTCTCATTGCTGCAGTCTGGTATAAAGTGTAGTAGAGTTCAAGCCTGGTAGCTCTTACTTCATAGCTGCTGTGAAGAAACTTTTGCCTCTAGAGCTCATATACTGGAAAGAAATACTTTTTGTGAGATGTAGGTTTCATATTCGTTTTCAACTCGTAGACTAATTTACCGTTCATTATCAGCTTTGTTATACTGTGAAAGGAACGTGTTTGTGAGTGAGCATTTTGGTGTATCTTTTCAGAGAGAAAGGTCAAGTAATTTTGCATACAGTTAAAGATGCTGTGCTGCTTCTGCAAGTTTAAGGGGTACTCATGAGAAAAAGAGGAGGTGAAAACTTCGGCTATGACAAGTAGTTGATTCGATCATTAAGTTTCTTGGTAGGGGATGTATTTAAAAGTGATTTTTTAAGAAGGTTCATATTGAACAAGGCTCTTTGCAGGGGAGATTGGACTAGATGACCTTTAAAAGTCCCTTCCAACCCAAAGTATTTTGTGATTCTATAAATCTTTCACGTTAGACAACTTTTATTAACGCTTTAATGAGAAAATGCCTTTAGGTGTGGTATAGCATAAATACAGTTGATGAAAACAAAATAGGTGATTAATTATTTGCATCACATTTTGTTAAAACACACTTGGTTCTACTGAAAGATTCAAATATGCTTAATAAATGGCATGCTTGTTCTGAGTAACTACTTGTGAACTGCGTCTGTGTTCTGGAAGTCAAAAGCAGTATTTTGCATTGCTATTGCTCTAGATATTGTAGGGTCACTAGGGCTTGATTTGGGCTGTTATTTTTGAGCAATGTGCTTTCCGTGAGTCTTGCAACACAAGCTGTGGTTTGGCTGTTTTTAATTTGCTCTAGTTTTTGTTGAGGTAAGGGAGAGTGTGTGTGTGTCCCCTCCTGCTCTCTTCCTGCATATATTTAACAGTTTGAGTCTACACTGTTATTTTTGTTAAGTACCTAAAAGAGTTTTATGGAGATTGAAATGCTGGAGTGTGGTGAGAGATAAGAGAGATAATAGAGGGGATTTGGGGAACCAACAAATAGAGATTAAACAGTATTAAGGGCAAGTTTAGGGATCTTGGATGTGAATTGGAGACTGGGTCAGTGCATGTTATCTTCTTGAACGGGATTTTGTGCCAAGTCCAGACTAGAAGTTATATATCGTGGTCAGTCAGGTAGGAAGAAAAGAGATTGAGAAAATAGAGGGAACTGAAATGCCAATAGGAAAAAATCAGAAGTTTCCTGAAATACAGGAATAGTTATGAATATTTTATGTCACCAGTTTCTCTTCATAACCTTTCCCTATACTCCGTGATATGAACTGAGACAACAAACAAACAAACCTGTGTAACAACAACAAAACTCCATAAAGCCAAACTGCAGTTAAAACAAAAACAAACCCTCTGGACTATTCCAAAGTTATCCAGGACAGTATTGCCATTTGTCTTCCTAGTGATTTGTGAAGTATATGTGAATGCACATGCTCCTTGAAAGTGAGATTCACATGGGTAAGACTAATGGATAATGTCTGTCATTCCAGGTTTAAAAAAACCGTGATAAAATGAAGCTGTAATTTTCAGAGTCCAAATGGACTTGACTTTGTCCTGGGAACATGGGGCTCAAGTTCTCTCTGATAGAAGCATGTGCAACTCTCATCTGATTCTTAAAATGACTCCTGCACGGTTTCTTACTAAAGGAGTATAGAGGAGTTTGTTTTTCTTTTTTAACTACCCCAGAGTTTTTTCAAAACAAAACTGAGCAAAGTGAGAAAATTAGGCATTTTTGGTTTGTTCTAGTCATTAAACATCTAGACATAGTTTGCCAGCCAAGAAGCCATTGTATTCTTTTATGCTGTCTGCCGAGAGTCCTGTTCTTACTCTTTCAGGTCGAGTGAGCCACACATTTTAGGCATTTAATAGCAGCCAGGGGAGGTTCCTCCCAGCTTTTTAGATAGTATTTTTGATAAGTTTTTCCCTATGTAAAGTTGGAAGCAATGTGTGTTAGGTAGGCATCACTTACATATTGCTAAATACTTAGAAAAAGGATGTTAGCAAGTTTACAGCAATCATGTATGCTCTATCTCTCCTAGAAGGTGCAGCATTTTCATTGTATCTGGTTGGCTTTTAGAATTCTTCTTAAAAATCTGGGTGCTAATGAACTCCTGATTTTAGTACACCTGGTTGCTCAGTGCCTTTGTCTTCATAGCACTGTGGGCACTTGCAGAGGTGCTCCTGCCATTCTGTGGTAGCTGTGCACTTCTCACCGGGCGCAGGCGCAGTCTTCAGCTGTCGTGGCACTGCTTCCCCTGCCCTGGTCTGGGGCGGTTGCTCCGGAGGCGTTATCGCTGTGGCCTTGCACCTGCACAGTGTCATTACAGCAGGTTTTCTCAGGAGTAATGGACTGCAGTGTGGGAATTGCCTCTTTTTTTCCCCCCCGCTTTGGGTGTAGCTTTGTGGTTTATGGCAGGGGATCCAATAATGTGTGAGCACAGAAGTTAATGACCACCGGGCTTTGACTCAGCAGTTGCCCTGATGGCACTCAGCAAAGCACATGCTGAACAGCACCGTAAGATGGAATGGCTGAGAGGGCTTGAGCAGCTCCTGGTGAAATATATATTGTTAGTACAGAATCATAGAATGATTGGGGTAGGAAGTGACCTCTGGAGATCACTTAGTCCGACTGTCCCTGCTAAAGCAGGTTCACCTGGAGCAGGTTGCACAGGATCATGTCCAGATGGGTTTTGAATATCTCCAGAGAAGGAGATTGCAACCTCTCTGGGCAGCCTGTTCAAGTCTTCTGTTACCCTCAAAAAAGTTGTTCCTCATATTCAGATGCAGCTTCCTGTTTCATTTTGTGCTTATTGCCCCTTGTCTTGTTGCTAAGCACCACTGAAAAGACTTTGGCCCCGTCCTCTTGACACTGCCCTTAAGATATTTGTATGCATTGATAAGATCCCCTCTCAGTCCTCTCTTCTCCAGACTACACAGGCCCAACTCTCTCAGCCCTTGCTCATAAGAGGGATGCTCCAGTCCTCTCATCATCTTTGTAGCCCTCCACCGGACCCTCCCCGGTAGTTCCTGGTCTTTCTTGGACTGGGGAGCCCAGAAGTGGACTCAACACTCCAGATGTGGCCTCACCAGGGCAGAGTAAAGGGAGAGGATCACCTCCCTCAACCTGCTGACCACAGGAGAAAAATATGGAGGAGCCACTTGTTAGACTGGAGAGAGTCCAGGGGAAGGGCACTCACCTGGGGACCCCCAGCACTTCTCTTTCCAGCTGGCTGCAAAGTAGAGGGTTTTTTTCCCTCTTTCCTTTTGTTTTTATTTCTTCCCCAAACCACTTTCACCATTGGAGTTATTTTAGTTATTATAACTACTAATAAATCTTTGCACATGTGAACCTGTCTCAGCATTCTTTGTGCAACTACCTGTTTCCTTTGAAACACTTGCAGATTTGCAGCACCCCATTCCCTGGGTTTTTTTTTTTGTCTGATGTGCTAATTTGCTCATTAAATAATTCAGGTGAGGTTACAGCCAAGATGCATATGTTATATAGAGGGCTGTTTCTATAAATGAAGACCAAAGGGATAGTCATGACTGTGTACTCCTGTGGTATGCTGTTTTTAGTAACAGTTCAGTATTGTAAGAAGGACTTGGATTAAATTTAGTAGCAGTGTGCCAACAGCTGATTATCTATTTGTTTGTTGGGGGTTTTTCTGTCTTTAGAATGACAAGATACTTGTAGTTTTAGTTAAGACTAAAGTATGTTTTAGTCCATTCCAGAGCTGAATAACATTGAGGGGAAAACTGTGAAATGACAACGTGGTTTGGTTTTATGAATTATGTATTGTGGAAGATGTTACATGGTGTTGTACCACTGTAAGCCAAGTGTTATTAGGATGTGAACATGCATGCACCACCAAAATATGCACCAAGCACTCATGGTCTGATAATTGCTGTTGATTATTCCTCTTAGTTACCTTTTTCTATTGTGAAATAGTCTGGTTGCCTCAGAAGCTGAATGTTTCTATTCAATTCTTGCAGATTCCTGCTTCAATGTCTTGAGGATCTTGATGCCAATCTACGGAAACTGAATTCACGTTTGTTTGTTATCCGTGGACAGCCAGCAGATGTTTTCCCCAGGCTTTTTAAGGTAAATGCCACCTTGCACTTGTTGTTTCTATCCACAAATATGACTGACAAATTAATTTCAACTAGGAATCTTTCTTGTGCTATTTCATTCTGTGCAAGCTATTCATGCAAATACTGATCTATCCTTGCGTTTTCTCATTAACGTTGTTTGTGTTTGTTTTGAATTTTTCCTCTCTAATGTACCTATCACCCACTGAGCTGAGTTGCTTTTAGACTTTACTGGTTTTTGTTTCCTTCTTTCCAGAAACGGAATTGATTTCAAATAATTTGCTAAGTGTAGGTACTGTATATTACTGCATTTTCCTTTACAGATTCCCTTTGTAATACTGAAATAAAATTTTGTGCTCATGAATCCATGTTCAACGTCTGACCTGTAAAAGCAATGTTTTATTTAGGCCAAACATTGGCTGTGATTGCTTTTTGGCCATTAAAGGTGATTTAATAAGCTTTTTTCCTAGTAGTAGGATTGTTAAAAGCACAGTGTAACTAAAAAGCAATTTCTAGTCAAAGAAATTTAAGGTTTTTGTGGGAAAGGGTCTTACTGAAAATGTTAAAGCTGTGATTGTTACTGATAGTAATATGTTGTCCATGGATAATAAGTGTATTTAAGGTAATAATACTATAATAGTGAAGTAAAAATGAACACTTGGCAAATTGATTTGAAGAGTTTTTTCAGAATGACTGAATTGAGGTGACTGAAACAAGCAAGACTGTGGGGGCAAAAGTAGATACCCATTTTTCCAGAGGTTGTATGTTCAAGATTTTTATTCCCACGTCTTCAACACCAACCTGAAATCTCAACCAAAACTCACATTTCCATCTTCATTATTGTGGTTTTGTTGTGAAATGCTAACTGGACGATACTTCTACTGGACTTTCCTTGATTTCCCCTCAGTGAAGAATTTCCTGGGGGAGTACTGTGGCATTAGCTGCTGCTTGCAACCTCTCAGATATTCAAGCTTGTTGTATTTGTCTGCCAAACTTAGTTTGATTGCATTTAAATAGGAGCAAAGGTCTTGCTGTTGTGTGCGTTGCCTTCTGGATTTGAGCAACCTGTTACAAGTCTTCTTTTAAATACTTTAATGGCTACTTTGACAGCTCCTGTTTCAGATCTTGCTGCTAGGCTGATCTTTCAATGCCTGGCAGCATTGGATTGCCACATTTTTAGAATATTAATTTTAGTGATAAGAAGAAAATTAAAATAACTTGTAATATAGATAGCGTACAGCAATCAAAAAAGAACATTCACATCTCTCTATGTCTTCTGGTTGCTCAAATTGAAGTGTCTTTATCATATAGTGGTTCACTGAGGGGCTTTTCAAGACATCCTCTGTGCTCAAACAAGTTATTGAAGCTCTTGAGGACTTCTTCACTTTTGGCTGAAGTCTACCTGGAACATGCATCTATCTCTTATATCTCACAACTTCTTCTGCCAGAGCAGTATCTGTACATCAGACACTTGCAGTGCAGTGAAGGGATTATAACACTGAACAAAGAGTTCCAGATCATCTCTATTAAATATCTCAAAGGTGAGCAATGATCCTGACCCTGAAGAACGAACACATGTGCAAAAGATAAGTTCAGTTAAGTTTGGAAAAATAACTTTAGTTAAGTCATGGTAGGAGATAGGGCTTCTGACACCCGGCTCTACAGAAGTTCCACTATCACAGATGCCAGCATCTGTGGATTTCCTGGGAATGAATGTACCACAGCTGTTTCTTGGTAAGGCTTTCTTTTTCACAGACTGAAGAACAATTCCTTCAGATGGCAGAACACCGATCTATCTTTACCGTTACAAAAGGCCTCAAACACCTTAAGGCTCTTTCATTTCAGTCATGTTTTGGTTTCTTGCCTCATCCTCTTCAATTTGTCCTGGTCTGCTTTCTGTCTTTAGCTCTTTGGGCTTGGCTCAGTAAAGAAAATAGAATTGAAACAATCACTAATTTTTTTTATGCATCAGTGTTGCTAAAACCATTCAGCAGTATGAGTACGTGCAAAACGATCAGTGTCCATGATTCTTCTAATTGCTTGGCTCATGCTGATGTGATCTGGGTGTATTCACATTACATAGCAGTTGTCTCAGAGTTTCCTGACTCCCTTAGGGACGTGACTGTGTGTCTTGGACACCTTTTTTCTACGGTCTTTGCAAAAAGCTAGAGGAAAGAAGGGATTAGAAAAGTATCTGCTGCAACTTGTCAGACAGTGGTTTTACATTATGAAATGGGAAGTAAATGTTATGTGGTGGTGTAGGAGGTTGCTTGAGGATTCAAGGCCTGCTGGGTTAGTCTTGGCAAGCTTAAGGATGGCCGGAGTGCAGCCTTGTTTCAAAGAGCAAGCACTCCTTGGAATCACCTGTCCTCAGGGCTGGGAGAGAGCTGCAGTTCAGAAGTGAAATAGCACCCCAGGTGATTAGCATCGAGTGCCCTTGTCTGTGGTGTAAATCCAATTCTCTGAAATACTATGGTGTATGAAATCAAGTCATTAAGATTCTTGGGGATTAGAAAGGTATTTCTTTGGGTTCGATTGGCATGATGGCTTCCTAGGATCATCTTGTGCATGCTTCACCTTTCCAGTTTCCTACTGTTGCAGAAGCCTTAGCCATTATTGATCCCTTTGTTCACTTCTTTTTCCTCACCTGTGACTGTGGTCTTGGTAACAGTGTCTGTGACATAAAGGATGTTAGACTTCAAGGCGTAAGGTATTCTCTTTGTAGAAGACAGCCTTTATTCTAAATTAAGAATTGGAAGATTGTCTGAGTGAGGAGTAGGGATTTGGAAAAGGTAAAGGAAGTATTTGGTGTGAGAGAGTGGCAGTATTTCCACCCCCCTCCCCTGAAACTTCAGTTCTGCTGCTAAAGCTCACAGGCATATGTAAAAAGCTTTTCTGCAGAGCAAGGTACTGCTGCCGATCCATGTTCAGAAGACAGTGTTTGTCATCTTCCCCTTCTGTTGAGTCTCTTAAAGTATGTGGATCCTAAAGTTAGAGATGAGTTTTCAAAATTTGCATGGAAGTTGTTCCATTACAGTGAGCACCCACAGTAATAGGACAGATGGAGGCTTTTTTATGCCTGAGAGCTACTTAGATGCCAAAAGGTTGGACTTGATTTTTGTTATTCTGGGTGCCTAATATATTTTGGATCTTTCTGTATCTCTGATAACTATCCACAGGTAATAGCTGGTGTTCCATTCTGCCCGTTTACTTCCAGTTCTCCTTTCCCCCACCCTCCATCATGCAGCTGAGTTGTTAAAGGACCACACTTTTGTTCTGTGTTGTAGGAATGGAACATTGCAAAACTTTCTATTGAATATGATTCCGAACCATTTGGAAAGGAAAGAGATGCAGCTATCAAGAAGCTGGCTAGTGAAGCTGGAGTGGAGGTCATCGTTCGGATTTCCCACACATTGTATGACCTAGACAAGTGAGTTACCATTTACCTTGGATTTTAAAAAAGGAGGAAAAAAACCCTTAGAATTTTAGGTAGTATTTATTTAAATATTGTGTGCTACTTTCCACACTGAACACTTCATAGTTAGGAAAACTACAAATTTGTTTTATGTTTCGCTTTTATCCGTCCATCCATCCATCTTTTATTACACACAGAGTAGAACTTTGAAACTCCAAAAAATGATTTGTAACTGTATCTGAAATGCAGTTTTAATTTGGAGTTCTTTTAAAAATAATGTTCATATTAATTAGCTGTCATTTATAATTAAGTTACTCAACCATGCCTGCAACTTCTCCCAAATAACATCTGTTTTTGTCTAGTTGTTTTGTTAAATTGTTTTGTCTTTATTTCACTTCTTGTACACAAGTTATGAGAAAGTCCTTCATGTTTTTTTAAGAACCGTTTCCTACCAATTATCTATTCAATAAGTAATTGGGGATCATTCGCTATCCCTGTCTTGCCTTACTTAATGTCTTGTTTGTATTTTTCCACAGATCTATTTAATGGATTAGTGTTAATTCCCTATTATATAAACATAATCCACAAACTAGTTAGAAGTATGACTTGTCTTCTCTTAACATTAAGTGATTTATTGTGGGAGCTGCCCATTTTATTCTCTTACAAGCCAATGTATAAGAGACAGTTAGACACATGGGAGGGCAGCGAAATTGGAAGTATTTACTTTTTGAAACCAGTAGCTGACTTTTTTTTAATCCCAAATTGAAAATTCCTTTTTTTCCCCTCCCACCCAAACACCCCACTAAATAAGCATTTGGTTCCATCTATCGCTTTGTAAATTTTTCTTTGAAGTTTTCCTTTTTTTCCAAGACTTTAGATATGTTTGAAATGGCAATGCAAAATATGAAACTCTGGTTTTACAGCAGTCATTGTGTATAAACTACATGTTAATTTTCCCCCATATTAAGACAGTTTTAATATCAACTACTGTTCTCAATACCAGAAGGAGAAAGTGAATTTTCTTGAATGCAAGTACCATAGTCTTGTAGGTGACTTGGATATTTCTGTATGTAGCTAGGATCTCTATCTGCTTTACTGATCTGTTGTTTTCTTTGCCTTGAACTGTCCATGTTCATTATATCCTTGTTCATGAGGGAATTTCTGTAACCCAGGAATGAAGAAAATTGACTTGGTTATAAACAGTTAATTTATATATCTCCTTAGTGGGGAAAAATAGGATGGTATATTTAAAATTCTAACTGTCTGGATTACCATGTATATTTGGGATTCTATGTAAGCTGGAGGAAGGTAAGAAGATATTTCTGTGTATGCATAGCTGTGTATATTTTGTATGAAAAATGGTTAAATACTATTGTCTGACATGCTACTTTTCTTTTTTTCTTTTCCTTTAATATAGAATAATAGAACTGAATGGAGGACAGCCTCCCCTTACTTACAAGCGATTTCAGACCCTGATCAGTCGAATGGAACCCCTGGAGATGCCTGTGGAGACTATAACTCCAGAAGTAATGAAAAAATGTACTACTCCAGTTTCTGATGACCACGATGAGAAATACGGTGTGCCATCACTCGAAGAGCTGGGTATGTTCTGAGATTGCTTTGACATTTTGAAACAAGTAAGATGTAATCTACCACTGAAAGCACAGTACTTAAAACAACGAGTGAGGTCCTGCTAGTGGTTAATTGTTAAGCTGATGCAATTACGGCATACAAAAGGAACAAAAAAAGATAATCAACTCTGTAAATTTTGGTTGTTTTCTGGTAAATGAGAGGTCCGGTCAAAGTATACTAAGTACTGTTTAGCTTCTTGTAATACAGCATAGCCATTTTCCCAGGGTACCAAATAATGATTAAGCTACTAATTAATAGTCTTTGGTGCTTCATTTTATATTAAATACACTTTGTATCTTTGTGCTTCAGGTCATTAATCTGTCATTTAACAAACTAGTTTTAAAAAAAAACCTCTTTCCTTGATATACCAAAAAAAGATTTAATTACTTTCGAAGGTTCTGGGGGGAAAAACGTCTTATGTTTCTGTAAATGTAATTTTAAGGAAGAGTATCAGCTATTGTCCTGTGAATCTCCTGATCTCTTTCCTGTTTCCCCACACCTCTCCCAAAACACAAGCAAGTGTGCTATGACCTCCAAATTGCTAACAAAAGGGTCTGGTCAGATTTTGGTTAACCTGTGGCTGCCCTGTCCTAGTCTATTTGAACTCTCACAAAACAGACCTTGGTTTTTAAAGCCTTTATAAGAAGAGATGATCTCACTATGCAGTGCTTAAACTGTAGGCAGACATGTTCTCTCATGCATCTGGTGAACAATCTTGAGGCAGGTGGGCGGGTGTGGAAAATGTCTTATTACCTTCTTTTTATCTTTCTTTTGCGGCTCAAGTAGGTGTTTATCATCAAATTAACAATCCCTGTTATTTAAGTTGAGGTCAATGATATCTAGGAATGTTCTGAAGATGGCACTCATGCTTTTACCTTGGTGGAAAAAGTTTTTAGACATTCTGTAAATTACAATAGCAATTGTTGCTTCTTAGTAGTAATTAAAAAAAAAAAAAAGTTGTGGTTTTAGGATAGCCTGCATATTGCAGATTTGGAAAAGGATAGACAGGCCACTTTATGAATAAAAAACAAAAAACCAAAACCAGAAGAAGTGGGACTGAAGTAAGACCGTTCAGCATCTAAAATTTGTAATGTATATTAATGTAAATGTAAAAGGAAAAACTTGCTGCAAGTTAGAGGTATTGGATGTGCTTTGAGAAGACTTGGTTGCACACTGTTTTAAAACACACACTTTTTCATGTGTCCAATTTAGGCTTTTTCTCAGGATGCAGTAGAATGTAATCAAGTATCAATGTGCTATAATTTTGTTGCCCTACAGTATAAATAAACAAGGAATTTCCTTGTTTCAATTTGTCTTTCAGGTTTTGACACAGATGGTCTGCCTTCTGCAGTATGGCCAGGGGGAGAAACAGAAGCTCTCACACGATTGGAAAGACATTTAGAACGAAAGGTGTGTTTCAGATCACTGCAAGTCTGACATCTCTGGGAAACGTAGTTACTCTTTGCTATGAAACCTAAAGGGATTTTGGCAAGTTGTGTTAAAAACAATCAAACCCACAAACTTGAACTCAAGGCCTCAATGGTATAAATCAATAGTTTGTTTTTTAATGATGATAGCAGATTATCTTTGATATGAATTTTAGAGACAGCCTGTTTTACTTTTGTGTATTTAAAAAAATTAAATTTCTTTTTAAAGTAATTTTATTTGAAAGTAATTTTATTTGAAACATTTCTATTTATTTATGAAATATTTATACATTTTATAACTTTGAAGGGGAATTCCTCTGACAGCTAATGTATTGCTAGTTGTATTTCCAATGTATTTAAAAGAAAGGCACAGATAGTTCTGGAAGACAGTCCATGCCTTCTGCATTGAGCTGAATTACCTTCTAGAGGTTCTGCTGATTCAAAAGGAACGCCTGGGTATCGTAGGTGACCTGACCATCTGTCCACTGTTTGGATTCAGTTACAGACAGTGTGTGATTTCTCCCTTTATAAGTTGCTGTGTAGCCTCTAGTCTGATTTTGCTGTGTGGGTTTTGTTTTGTTTTGTTTTTTTAAGGCTTGGGTAGCAAACTTTGAAAGACCACGAATGAATGCAAATTCCCTTCTGGCGAGCCCTACAGGGCTTAGTCCCTACCTCCGCTTTGGCTGTTTGTCCTGTCGGCTCTTTTATTTCAAGTTAACGGATCTGTACAAAAAGGTAGGATTTCTGTGGAGTCAGCTGCATGTTGTTAGATGCCATGGTTTTCCCCTCCTTCTCCTAATAAAATGTTTTTCTTTAACGATGATCTTTAGGTAAAAAAGAACAGCTCCCCTCCCCTCTCCCTCTATGGCCAGCTGTTATGGCGTGAATTTTTCTACACAGCGGCGACTAACAATCCACGGTTTGATAAAATGGAGGGGAATCCTATCTGTGTTCAAATTCCATGGGATAAGAATCCTGAGGCTTTGGCCAAATGGGCAGAAGGCAGGACAGGTTTTCCTTGGATTGATGCAATTATGACCCAGCTTCGTCAGGAAGGTTGGATTCACCATTTAGCCCGGCATGCTGTAGCATGCTTTTTGACTCGAGGCGACCTGTGGATTAGCTGGGAAGAAGGAATGAAGGTATCGTTTCTTATTCTTGAATTTCTTAACGTGCCTGTGTAAAGTTTGAGATGGTCTTTCCAGAATTGTTACTGCGTGTGTTGCAAGTTGAATTTTAAACCTTAAAATGTGGGCAAAACTGAATTGGTTCTGATAAACCAGGTGTGCTGAAATTTTGTCTCTTGAGTGTCCCCTTTTACTGGAATGTTAGACTGTTTCTTGCAGTCGGAATAGGCCTGAAATTCTTGTAAATTTGAGATTTTTTCCTAAATCTTGGCAAATAACCATGGATAACTATTGTAATTGAGATTTATTTTTTCCCAGTCATTCTGTGTGAACAATTTCTGTTCATATTTTGCATCTGCTTCCCTGCAAAGGGGAAGTACTATGGGAATTGAAAACTAAAAACTGAGTGGCCTTTCAGCCATTTCTGTCGCTTTGGCCAGTGTTAGAAGTGTGGGTAAAGGCAACATGATTTGGCTGAAGGCTCAGTGTAGTTAATTTTATGCAAGTGTGAGATGCTGAAGTTCAAATTTAAGATGTCAGGTTTCTGAAGAAAACAATGGAGTAATTTAATCTCACTAAATTAAGCCTTTGAATCAGTTTTACATTTTTAGAAGGGTAGCATAACTTTCACTGAACAATAATAATCTATGAAAAATTGAGAATCAGACAATTTTATTTTTGAAATCTGAAAAAATTTACTTGCCATCAGGATTTTGACCCCATATTTCTATATGTATATAATCATAGGAAATTTCCTTTCTTAACAAATCAGTTGTAAGCGAACACCTTTCAATTTAAAAAAATTGGTTACTTTTGCAGTTCATAAATGCAAACACTGAAGATGCACATACGTAGGTAACTCAGTGTATTACAGATAAATTACTCTGTATGTTACAGATCAATGGCAGCTTGTTCTTACTTTTGCAGTAATACAGATATATGAAGGCCCCCGACTTGTGCAGTGGAAAGATGTTCAAGTCACGTGTCCATAGCTAGCAAAAGTTAATCTGGCTTTCCACGTGGTGTTATTTCCAAAGTCTTACTACATGGCAGCATCTAGTGGAACAATTGTGTTCTAACACACTTAATGTCTAAAGATCTTGTTGCATTATGAGTCACCATCTGTTTTTGGAAAGTGTTTTAAGATAAATCCTATTTTTTCCAAACAAACTTTTTTCCCAAGTAGTTGCAGATATTTAAACAAAGATACTTTTGTAACACTTATTCAGTGTATACTGTGGAATGAATGCCTTGTTGAGTATATGGAGAGAGGGATCAAGAGAGACCATTGTTTAATAATGGTATTACCTTATTTACACTTTGTATAGGAATAATATTAGTTGAAGTTGGATGGCAGTACTAAGATGTTGAGTTTTTAGTGCCTTAGCATGAAGAAGGATGGTGGTTGCTTTGGAACATTTGGAAATTATGCAAGTTTGAAAGGAAAATCAGAATGTGCAAAAATAGGTATTAAATAAGTATCTGTTCTTAAAACCACTTGTAGGTGCACTCTTTTTATAAAAGGTCCTTGAGCATTGTCCTTCACAGAATGAGGCTTTGCTGTGTTTTTTGTCAGCCTGCACTGCTAATGATCTGACTGAGCAGATCAACTTTTTGTACAAGTTAGTATTGTCTGTGTTGAAGATGAAAAAACAATCAGTGCTGGAAGCTTGAATGTTTCACAACTACTGAGCTCCAGATTTAAAGTAAAACCCTCGTAAATCTTCAACTTTCTCTCTCTCTCTTTTTTTAAAAAAATATATATAATAGGGGTAGAAAATTAGAATTAAAGTTTTTGGAAGTTTTTTGTTGTTTTTGTTTGTTGGTTTGGTTTTTGTGGTTTTTTGTTTGTTTGTTTTGGTTTTTGTTTTGGGTTTTTTGGTCGGTTTTTTTTGTCTTCAGTCCAGAATTCATTATCTGTCACACCATCCTTCAGTGTTCTTGGTAGTTCATAATAACCTCCAGGACTTTGAGTGTGTTCTCAAAACTGTGACTTGCTAGATTAAACTATTCATCTTCAAGAACACAACTTCTGCATGTTTGTGCTACCCTGAAGCTCTTGAATTCTACTCTTGGGATTCCTCACATAGTGAAAAGTGCTGTGTGAGTTGAGGTATTCAGGCCAACAATTTGAGTTCAAAATGTACTTTGTATGTTCCCTGTTTTCTGGAAGGTTGCAAAGCTTACTCAACTGTGATGTGATGAAGCAATTCTTCTGAAAACAGCAGTTGCCACTTGGAAGCCATCAGGCTCCAGCCATCCTTTGGGGATTTGTTTTCCAAGGATGGGTTTATGTAAGAATGTGTAGCTTCCTGAGATGTTTGCAAATTTGTTTTCAGGATAAAAGCCTGGTTTTGAATTTTTTCTTTTGTTCTTGAGTTTGGCGTTAAGGCATTTGCAATTGCATACTGAGCATTCTGTGAATGCTGCCAGGTTAGAAAGAGCTTAAATCAGAAGCTCAGGAACTAATCCTGAACAAGTAGGTGCCTTGAAGGTGTGCCATGTCCAGACTAACTTGTTGCACTAATTTCTTAAGGTCTTTGAAGAGCTCTTGCTTGACGCAGATTGGAGTGTGAATGCTGGAAGCTGGATGTGGCTGTCCTGCAGTTCCTTCTTTCAGCAGTTTTTTCACTGCTACTGCCCAGTGGGTTTTGGCAGAAGAACTGACCCAAATGGGGATTATATCAGGTAACTCACAGTCCAGAAATCGCAGTGATTGATTCATGAGTGTTGCTTAAACTGTTGAGCAGCTTTAAATGTAACATGACCTTTTTACCTTTTTGTTATTTTTTTAAAGGCGTTATTTGCCAGTACTTAGAGGTTTCCCTGCAAAATACATCTATGATCCTTGGAATGCCCCAGAGAGCATCCAGAAGGCTGCAAAATGTATTATAGGAGTTAATTATCCCAAACCCATGGTGAACCATGCAGAGGCAAGCCGTCTGAATATTGAGAGGATGAAACAGATCTACCAGCAGCTTTCACGATACAGAGGACTGGGTATGATTATAGATTATTTGCTTTATTTATTTAAAACTTCTCTCATCTTCTAGCAATTAATAGTTGAGTCCCATAGCAGTGAGAGTCAGGTGTAAGCTCGGGGTGGTGACCAGGGTTTGTATCCAAGTAAATGAAAATAATATATGTAACTGAGAAAGGAAAGAGTTTGAGGGGGAGTGCCTCTCCAAATATTGCCTGGATTTTTTTTTTCTATGGGTTTTTGGAAATGTTTTTGTTAAACTGGGCCTTTTGTGCATTCTGATACTCTTGTACAGATAGGTTTGAGTACCAGTGATTAGAAATTTAATGTGGTTCATAACTTCAGTGTTACTGTATTTGCATATGCAAATGCTGTTGCAGCAGTAGGCACCAACCCAGCCCCTGGTAGCATTCTTCCCCTTTGCTCCGAGAGGTAAACCAGCTGCACTGTACTGCTCAGGAAGGTGTGAGCAGTCAGTATGTTCAGATAATGGATGGAGAATCAGGATATGTTTCACTTAAACCCAACATATTTGATATGTGTAACTCAAGGAATATCGGAAAAGTTACTCAGAATATTATGTAGAAAAATTTAAGTTAAGTAAATGTGAACCAAAATAGTTTGGCAAGAAACAGAAGTAGGCAATACAGAGAGGTGTTCTCCTGTCATGAAAGTAAACCACTCAAGGTGAGGGTGGAGAATTGGCTATCACAAGGGAAACAGAATGCTGCGCTTAATTTTTTTTTTCTTGCTATCTTTTTTTATATATTTTATTTTGTTTTTTAGGTCTTCTTGCAACAGTGCCTTCTAATCCAAATGGAAATGGAAATGGTGGCCTAATGGGCTATTCACCAGGAGAAAGCATTTCTGCTTGTGGTAGTACAGGAGGTCAGTCAAATTCTTTCAATACGTGAAATTATTGGAACTGAACTACGTGAACTTCTTTTATAATGCCCTTGCCATTTTGTATTATAAGAAAGAACTGCTTTCATAAGACAATTTTGAGTGCAAGTCACAAATATTTTCAAATTTATTCACTGTTTGATAGTATTTGTATATAGATATATTCAAATTATTAATCTCAAATATGCAAATATTTTTAACCTGTGTTTTTTTCCCCCTCTCAAAATTAGTTACTAACTTGTATCAAACAGTTTGACTTCAAAAGCATTTGAATGTGATTTTCTCCTAGAAGTTTATAAGCATCCTGATATTTATAATAAGGAGTGACTTGTGAACTTTCAAGTGAGAATTGTTATCTTGTGAAGTTTTCCAGTGCTGGCATTAGATTGCTTACTGGAATTTATTGCTACTAAGAAAAAATAAGAACAGTATTAAGACTGTATTAACCCATGGTGTATCTTAAATATTTAAGTACTATATACACACTATTACTGCGTTAGACTCTTCAGTGTAAAAGGATACAGCAGAACTGGAAATCTACTGGTTTTATGTTCTTCATAGGCTATAGTCAAGGTTAGAAGCAGATTGTGGAGGAAGATGGACCTGATTGTTCTTAGCCAGTACAGTTCTCTTAAAGATTTAAAATGTAAACTCCTTAAAGCTGGGTGCTTGAGCTTTTATTTCTTATAAGTTTAGGACATTTATAAGACAAGAAGGGTTTATTTTTAAAAAAATTAACATTATTTGTACTCTTTTCTCCTTAAAATGTATTCATATATCCATGTACTTACACTTTTCACATCAGAAATGTATTCCTTTTGTAGGAGGTTCAGTGAATTTGGAAAGACAAAAGCCATTAGAGCTTTCGACGTGTAATGAGGTGGTTTGTAAAAAAAAAATATTTCAAAGCCACAATAAAAAGCCTATCTCTTGAAGAGGGGGTAAACCCCCCGCATTTTAAATTCCAGAACTGGAATTGTACCTTCTGTTATGTTTAAGTCTTCTCCCTGCCTCTCCAGGAGCTCAGCTGGGAACTGGTGATGGTCATACTGTTGTTCAGTCATGTGCCCTGGGAGACTCTCATACAGGAACAAGTGGAATTCAGCAGCAAGGTATTATGGCAGTGCCTGTCTGTAGAGGATCTCCAAATCCTTGCAACTATGGAAAACCAGACAAAACATCAAAATAGCATGGATAGATTTTGGGTGACAACTGCTGTCTACAACATGAACTGACCTTGTTTCTGTTCTTGAAACATAGAAATTATTTCTTAGAGTGAAGTTGCTTGTCTTGTCATTTTTATCTCTAAAATGCTCATCTAGAGCAATATTTGTATGTCTTGAGTGGGAGGGATCACAAGTGTGACTAAACAAAAATTAATAAACATTATCCTAGGCTACTTTAAATGAAGCTGAAAACCAGAAGTTCACCTTGTGTATTGGATAGCAAAATTTGTGTGTTATCTTTTCCCTGACTTCACTTCCACTCTTTAACCATATATAATTAAATTCCACAGTTTTGTGTGGATAGTCTCTCGTTGTAGAAGCAAATTTTTGTTACTTTAACTATACAGAACCTTAAGCTGTGGTTTGTGATAGATCCAAGTTGCCATCAAATTTAACCCAACTGTTTGTTTCTTTGCAGTCTTAACAGAGGTGGTGTGTTTACTGATCATGAAGGGCTGTAATCTGTATTTTGTTTAAGCACCCAGAACATAACCGGAACACCGCAACTGTTCAGAACGAGAAACCTTGCAACTGCTTCTGCTGATTGCACTATTCATGCAGAACACTCAGTTTCAAGGTTGCCAGTAGATAGTTTACATGAATCAGAAGAAAGTTTGCATCTTTCTTTTAAGTTACTTGGGTTTTTTTGTTTGTTTTTCCACAACTAAGTTATGCTAGGGATTCGTTAGCATTGCTATAAGAAAATAATAAAAAAGGATGAGGAGACTTGGCAGAAGTAATGTTAAAATTTATAACAACTTATAATTAAAGTGTTTGGATATATAAACATTCTGCTTGTTGCAAATATAATGCATAAATATGTAGGCACTTAATGTTGTTCACTCTGCATATATAACTGCATATATGTTTAACTGCTGTAGACTACCATGAGGCTTATTTATCTTTTGCATAAGAACTCTTCTGCATTCAGGATAGTTTCTGGCAGGATTTTTCTTGATGATGGAAAATAAATCAATTGGCTCCTTTTTGTTGTTGTAAAGAACATAATTTTACACTTGCTTGCAGCTCTAAATTTTATGTAGTATAATAAATATCTACTGTATCTGAACAGGTTACTGTCAAGCAAGTAGTATCTTACACTATGCTCATGGAGACAATCAGCAATCACATTTATTGCAAGCAGGTAATTTAAACAACAACAACAAAAAACCCCCAAACACTTTTCCTGAATATATAAGGGTGCAATAGAGTCTTAATGTAAATACTGATTTTAAATTATCAGGAAGAACGGCCCTTGGTACTGGCATTAGTGCAGGGAAACGCCCAAATCCAGAAGAAGAAACTCAGAGCGTTGGACCAAAAGTCCAGCGACAGAGCACAAATTAAACTGGTAAGATCTGAGGCACCTTAAAGTTATCAAATTTCTGTGCAAATTTTGTGTCTGTGATAACATTCATGTCACTGCAATGCAAAGGATCCTGAGCTATTGCTGTAAATACTTGTTTTCCAGGGACTGTACAAACAGACAGTACAAAATTCTGGCTCTGAGAGTTCGTGAAGTATGCGATAGGAAGTAGTTGCAAAAATAGAGCCAGACTGAAGATTATCAGACGCAGATCCAGGTGTTAATGAAAGGGAGGTGGATAAACTGTGGTTTTAATATATTAGCAGAGCTGCTTAAGCAGCTTCAGTTACTCTCTGTTCCCACATCTCACCTTAAGTTGTGCCAGTAGCATTGTTTGTGTGAATGTATGGTGACCTGAATCAGGAGACTTAAGACAACTTAGAAGGAAAAGCTCAGGGCCTGGATTAGTTTAGACATCTAAGTGGACTGAACAGAACATGTTTTAGAGGGAGACTGCCAAAAACCTGCAAAATGCTGATGTAGTTACTGAGTGTGAAGATGTTGGGACAAATAAGATATGAAGACGTGAGCCTTGGATATTAAACAATAATTGAAGCAGGTTACTCAGAGTGCCCAAGTTTGTCAAGCTGTGTTGAAAAAGACTTGAACTTGGAGAAGGAGACACTGCAGATAGATACACACAAACAGGTGTGAAAATGTGTAGAGAGAAGCAGAAAACTGGAGGAGAAATTTTGTATGTGTAAAATCATCAACGTAGAGATAAGTTGATTTTGATTTTCGGATGAAGTTGGGAACAGGATAGAGGAAAGAGAAGGCCAAAATTGTAATACCTCTTCCCCCAGTAAGCTTGATTTGAGAGAACAAGGAAGATGACCTGAAAAGAATCAAGACTTAATTAAGTTAAAGAGTAATTACTAAGGAGGAAAGCCAAATAATGGAGGACTAGAGTAAATAAGAGGGGACAGAAGTGTGAGAAGTCAAGACTGGGAGTGTGGCTGCAATGATTAAAGGTGATTGAGATTTTGGAAAGAAACCAAGTGGAGCATTGGTCATTATGGAGTTTGGAGAGTAAGTAAGAATAACACAACAAGCGAGACAATGGCACATGGACAGACTTTGTTGGAACTGGTAAACAGGGATTCCGTACAGCAAGTGTAGGAGATGCATTCATCATCTCTAGAGATAAAAAGGGAAACTCAGTCTACTTCATTTGTATTTGACAGCAAGATCTAATTTTGCTTGTTGTGCAGTGGCAGCACTTTGTCAAAGTTACTGCGGTGCATTATGAGCAATTGTGTGGTACTGATTGGATTCAGTGCAGAACCACAGCATTGTTTCCATAATGCTGTCGATTGAGGAAGTGAGCTGAGACCTTAGTGAGTGATCCATCTGCTATTTTCTCCCATACTGGAAGCGCTGTAAGCTGCTTCTGTGTTCTCCAATTGATTTCTGTTACTTGGTTGGGCCTGAGTGGAACATAATTCCCAGAGAGTCTGTGTTTCAGTAGCTATCTAATCCTTAGTATGTGTAGATTCATTCAGCATCCGTGTTTTGTATTGCAGAATTCTTTAGGTGCTCGTGTCTGTGTAGAAGAAGTACCTGCAGAACGAACGTCTGGTTCCTGTCTAAGCTCTTTTTCAATTGAGAGACAGGTTGGAGGGGTTTCTAGTTTGGCAGAGAAGACTGATTTTGTTAGGGGTGTTCAAAGCATGCTGCAAAAGCATCATAGTCAATACAAACATCAGCCAAGATCACACTCAAAAACACTGCTGGCAAAAGATTGTGCACTTCTGACTAGCACTAAAGTACAGAGGCTTCTGTTGGGTTTCTCTTATTTTTTTTCCTTCCCCTTTTAGCCTCTAAGGTGAGAAATAAGAATTCTGAGTATTTGGGCCAATACAGATGGGGACAGGGCTTCCTGCACTGAGAAGGGGGGAGAGACAATATTGGTCCCTTGAATTATTTCTGTCTTCTTCAAACTGCTTAAGAATATTTTTTTCTCTTTTTTTCTTGCAGCTTGATTGGAAGAGAAGTTTGCCACTCAAAGAACACATGGGACAAAATTCCTGCTACTCTGTATTGGAACTAAAGTGTTGTGAGAGTTCATGTTCTAAAATTACATACTTTTTCATAAATTATTTTCAATTGTTCTCAGTTGTTGTAAACAAGTCCAATTTTTGGAATGCATTATTTCTAACTGGCATTTCTATGGTTTTTAACTTTTTAATGACTCTTTCACAAAGGGCAAATTGAGTTTTGTATATAAAGTATTTGGTGAAGAATTTGCTAACTTATTGTAAATATAAATATTCATGATTAGTGATAGACCCATCAATATATTTTTGATAATCTTTCATGTATATGGTAGTAGGAAAAGCTATAGTGCTGTTCTGAAAAACAGATGAACATAGAAAGTTTGGAAGTTTTTAAATTGTTATTATTTTTAGATTCCATACTTGAGCTCTGTATGATCAACTTCATATTTTCATAATGTAAGTGCTTAGGACTGTGTTTAATCAAATACAGTAGAGTTGTAACCGTAATTAATCACATCTGTACATAAAACATATGCCAATTTTAGTCGAGTTGTAAAATTTTCATGTATATGTCCAGTCCTTGTATTTCCCAGTTGCCTTGTTCAGTAATGACATACCTTGTTAATAAAAGAAAATTGTATATATAGATACATATGTTTGTCTTTTGTGTACTCTCTTGCTCCTGCATATATTTCCAAACAAAACTGTTTCAGGAAAGAAGAGAAATACTCTTTTTAGACTTAAGCTGGAAGGCACAAACAATGTTACCTTTCACTTCCAAGTTTCATGCACCTGAAGAAAAACAATATTCAAATTATCCAGGCCTTTTTCTTGAAACTGCATGTATATATTCTGACCATTAAATGTTTTTCACCAATGTATTTATGAAGTGTTTCTTCACAATCTAGGTGTTTGAGTTGGTTTTTTTTCCCCGCTGTAATTACAATTTGCTTGATAGCTGGAAAGTCTTTCCTGCAGTGCATTTAATTTGCTGCTTTTTGAGGATGTTGATTTCAGACTTGCTGAATGCTCAGTCAATACTGTCTCAAATGTTTAGAGAAATTGTATCTAAATGTTTTCTCAGACCATTAAGATCTCTGAAGAAGCAGTATGAATTTGCATATGACTAGGTTAGTTTCCTACTTGAATGGGTGCCCAAATTAGAATCCTAGACTATGCTGAGTTAGAAGGGACCCAGAAAGACCACAGAGTCCAACTTCTGGCCCTGCACAACACCATCCCCAGGAATCTCAGGCACCATGTACCTGGGAGCGTTGTCCAAACACTTCTTGAACTCTGTCAGGTTTGGTGCTGTGAGCACTTCCCTCGGGCACCTGTTCCAGCTCCCAACCACCCTCTGGTGAAGAGACTTTTCCTGATACCCGACCTAAACCTCCCCTGGCACATCTTTAGGCCATTCCCTGGAGTCCTGTCACTGATCACCACAGAGAAGAGATCAGTGTGTGCCCTTCCTCTTCCCCTCATGAGGAAGTTGTGGACTGCAGTGAGATCTCTCCTCAGGTTTCTTCTTATCCAGGCTGAAAAAACCGAGTGCCCTCAGCCACTCCTCATACAGCTTCCCCTCCAGAACCTTCACCATCCTTGTTGCTCTCCTTTGGACACTCAGAGCTTTAGATCCTTCCTACATTGTGGCACCCAAAACTGCCCCCAGCACTCGAGGTGAGGCCGCCCCAGGGCAGAGCAGAGCAGGACAATCCCCTCCCTTGCCTGGCTGGCGATGCTGTGCCTGATGCACCCCAGGACACGCTTGGCCCTCCTGGCTGCCAGGGCACTGCTGGCTCATGTTCAACTTGTCATTGACCAGGACCCCCAGGCCCCTTTCCCTGGCACTGCTTTCCAGCATCTCCTTCCCCAGTCTGCCCATACATCCAGGGTGGTCCCATCCCAGGTGCAGAATCCAGCACTTGTCTCTGTTAAACTTCATATGGTTGGTATTAATTATTAATTAATTTTAAAATGAGAAGAGTTAATTATCTTGTTTTTAAGTATCACATTGGTGACTTCTAGACAGGGGGCACTTCAGTGTGTTGGTTTAAAATTCAGATTAGATTTTTGGGTTAACAACATATGCAGCAGGGCTCTTGTGGTAGAATAAATTACCATGGTACTAGATTTTAGATTAGAATTGTTAACGTAAATATCTCTGCATACTGATTTGTATACAATGGCAAAATCGAAAGCACTACTAAGAAAATAGAGGCATGTCTACTGTCTTGAGGCAGAGAATGTTTGAAATTGAAGAAAAAACTCAATGGTGAGAATAGAGAAGCAGAGGCTAAATATTTTTCACAGATCAGTCCAAGTAAAATGGAGGGGTTCCTAGGGACATACATAATACAGAGAGTAAACAATTTTTTTGTTTAGGTAGACTGAAAATAGAAAAAAAATATAATATAGGCCTAGACTGCCTTAAGACATGTTTTACTCTGTCGAGATCATGCTGAATTTTTCTGCTAACCTTCTGTTAAAAAAACCATACCATCTAAATTAAATATTCCACCTAGATTTTCTGAATGATTAGGCTATGAAACTCCCACAGAGAAACTTCATCAAGGTAAGAACAACTGCTTAAATATTACCTTCCCCCCAAGCAGTCTGGAAGTTCAATAGGTGAAAGAAGAAATTTCCCGAGGAGTTTATTTTTATGGTAAGGTAGTTCCCCCCTTCTTAAATGCTGAAAGGAGTATTCCTCTTCTTGGTGTAGGCAAATCCTTGGATTTGCAAAGGAAAATCTGTGGAGATGCTGTTTCACTTGTGTGCTGGCTTGAAGGAGTTCTGGTGTCAGGACTGTGGTGGAAGAAATGGTCTGTGATTACTTTAGTGGGAGAGAGGGAAGAAGTTGCCTTCAGAGTAGCAATAGCCTCGTAAAAGCCCTTTGCCTCATATTTTTCCCCTCCAACCTACTAAGTGCTGTGACCACAAAAATAAGTAAGAAAAAGTGAAGGCTTTGGTTGCACATTAAAAAATGACTAAAACCATTGTAACAGGGTTTTTCTCCCCACACCCCCATTAACCCCTTGTGATTTTTCAAGGAGTTAAACATGTGGTATAAATCCAGTATGGAATAAGGGCCAGGATATTTTTGCTTACTAAATCTGTCCTCCAGAAATGGAGCTTAAAATATTTCTCAGAAAAGTTCTGTTCCCAAGGGATTTAGCTGGGCTGGTAGGAGAAGGGGAGAGGAGAGCTGCAGGCTTGTGGTCTTTGGAAACCAGAAAATGTACTCTGGAAGCATGCGGGAACAACTTTAGGGGATATTTGGGATGAAAAAAAAAAAGCTTTAAAGTGCCTTCAAGCGTTCGGAACCTGAGTGTTTGCAGAGGAACTTGGTGTGATCCGTCTTGTACCGGTGCTACCTGCTTACAGAGGTTTTTGGAAGGAGGGGGACAAAAGGGGTTAAAGCAGAGAACGCTTGCCGTTCCCGGTGTTTGTGTGCCGGTGCTGGCTGGGGCAGAGTTAAGTGATGTTTTTTCGGGGTGCCTGGCGCGGAGCTGTGTTGGATTCCTGCTGGAAGCAGCAGCGGGGTTGTTGCGGCCGAGCGGCGCCGGCCCCGCTCCCGGCCTGCAGGGGGCGCTGTGAGCGCGGCCCTGAGGGAGCGCCTGGCGCTCGGGAGGGAGCGACAGCGGCTCCTCGCCATCCCGAGTATTCTGGTAACAAAGTGCTCCGGAGAGGGGAAAACACGGGGAAATTATAGAACTGCTGCGTAATAGCTACCCTGCGCTTCCCAGTCAGAAACCAAACCTCTTCTGTTACTCTGAAAGCTGCTTTTCAGGAACGCTGCCGTGTGTGCCTGCACAGACACACACTCTCTTTTTCAAATGCACTTTGCCTAGAGATTGTTTCCAAAAGCCGGTTTTTAAGTATTGTCAAGTTTTCACTTATTTGAAACGTTTACTGGGCTGTTGCTGGCCCCGGGGAGCCTTTTTGGGCCAGATCATGGAGCCAGGACGCCTGAGGTCCAGGTTCTTGTCTCTGCTCCATCACAGAGCTGCTGAACAGCCTCAGGTAAAGCCCCATTCCCAAAGCCCTCCTGCACAGGCTCTTGCTGGCAGCCGTGTTGTTCTGCTTTATTTTAGATTAGATTAGATTAAGCAGGCTACAAAGAGAACCTTCTTTCTCTTCTTTGTGCTCCTTATTTCCAATAGAAAAGTGAACTTTGGGCAAGAATTCCCACCCTTAGAGGACTAAGCAAATGAAATTCTCACACTTCACTCGCTACCTCAGCTTTCAACTCGAATGCTTACTGCAATTTTTTCCCCAGAAATTTAGAGTTTCAAAAGTGGTGAAAATTTCTGGGTAGGGGAGAAATTTGCATTGATCCAAAAAGCACAGGGAAATCTAAAGCAGACATAGAGAAATAATTTTAATGTTGATTTCAAGGGATCTAAGCTCCTGCTTTTGAATAGTGTGCACCGCAAATGCAAAATTAATTCAATATTAAACTAAAAAATGCAAATAGAGTTGATTTCAATATTTTCTTACAAAATTGCCTGCAGAACGGAAAGACAGAAGAGGCATAAAAGAAATGGAAAAGAGACCCAAAAGGAGATTCTTTCTTTGGGGTGCTGTTGGTTTGCTTGCTTGCAAGAGGTCTTAGTGCAAATTTCAAAATCCAGAACTCTTGAAGAAAAGCTGCAAAATGCCAAAGTGCAGCCAATGTGCGGGATTGCATCCAAGAATCTGTGGTTAGTGGAAGCTTGTGCACCTAATACAAGGTAAATGATACTTTTCTCTGCTTTTCTTACCCCTGCTAATTACACAAAACACAAGAAGATAATCTTATTAACTATGATTATTCTGACTGGGAGTAACCAATAAGCACATTAGCTAATAATAAGAGCGATTTATAAGCAGCAATCACAGAGGGGGAGAATTTTCTTCAGGTCTGTTTGGCTTTCTAGAGCTTCAGACCATGTAGTCATCACAAGGTCTTTAATTATCTGGACTGTACTTTTTTTTCAAGTGCCTTTTACCCTGACCAAGCTAGGAATATTTTTGAGCAAAGTCATCTTCACCTGATAGTGGTGGAAACATATCCCTGTTCTGAGGAATGTCTTGCACCAACAAACATCAATAATGTTGCATTCAGACTTCAGGGTGGCTGCTACACACCCAAGGACAGGGGATTTCAAGAAAGCTTGGCGAATGGATGGAAGGAAGATGATGGAAGTAGGGAAGGACTTTGCAGAAGCCCTAGGGAGGGAAGAAGGAAAATTAAAGGGATGGCGCAAGGGAAGCAGCCAGCTGAAGGAAAGAAGAAAAAAAGCAGGTAAGAAATGGAAGTTCATTGGGTTTATGGGTACATTTAGCATCCATTGTGTCTTGGCTAACTGGATAATTGTTCTATTATAATATAAGCCTTTTCTAAAGAGAGTGAAGAAGGGGAGGAAATGATCCTTGCAGATATTTTAGGTGCTACACAGTGCTACAATTTTCTGAAATACTTGCATTGCATAGGGCTTGGTTTCCAAGTGCTTGTGGATTTTGATGGATTTGGTCCCAGTTCTACTGCCAGCCCCTCCAGGGAAGAGTTCTGGGGTAGCGCACCCGGCTTTTCTCCCTCCTGCGGGGCAGCTGCCGGGGGTGCTTCAGCATCCCTCTTGTGCACTCAGCAAAGCATGGCTGGGACTTAAGGGACTGTCTTGCCTCATGCAAAATGTTTGCATATGTGTATTTATTTGCAATTAGAGCAGTCAGGCCTTGATTTTATTTGTGACCTCAAATGCAACCAATTTCAGCACTTACTGATGAGGGGTCCCCTCCTCTTCTGTGGCTCCTGTTGCTAGACTTCTGCCTGAGAAGCTGGAGCTCATGAGAGGCCTTTTCTCCATGTCACATGTGTGTTGAGGGTGGAAAAGCTGGGATTTTAGATGCTTGTAGAGGCTGTGGTGTCGTGTGGTTTTGGCAGAGTTCAATATAAATACGTAATCCAGCTCTGTTCCTGGGTAGCAAGGGGAGCACTGAGGTGGCTGTGCAACAAAAGCCACTTGCAGGGCAGAAGCACCTGGCGGTCACTCCGAGTAACCCAGCCTGCCCCACTGTGGCCCGGGTCACCACAGGGAGAATTAAGAACCATTCCTTAGTTTCTTGTAGCTGCCCGGCCTTGAACGAACAGCAGCTTGCTGGGAGACACCTTCCATTAACGGGCTTCTTAGCGGGCTCCAGACAAGACTTAGAAGCCTGTACATGGTCCCAATTTGGAAAGCACTGGTTTAATGCCAAAAGTGTTACCTGAACAGGTAAAAAACCCAAATCAACTCAAAAGTGGTAATGGCAAAATCACCTTAGTGCAAGTTTGAAGGCACTATTTGAAGAATTTATTACAGTTGTATGCTCCATACCATGAAATATCACCCAAAGTAATGAAGCCTGTAGATGGAAGAAAAATTATTGAAATGTTATCTTTATGAATGTGTAGCATTTGTACTGCCAGGCACTTTGTCATGTACTTACAGGCCTAATCAAACCTGTGTTTGTGGGTCCAGATAAAGAATAATGCAATTTGAAACTCCTGAAAACAGCACTGCTTGATGAGCTCTCATTTAATTCACAGTTTACAAATGCCAAAGAAATCCTGGGCTGGTTCTCAGGCTACATGTGCACATCCCTTGGAATTGGTGGGCTGGGAGAATGTGCACTGGTGAAAGAGTGCACTCTCCTCTTACTGCTGTTGTTAATATATATGGAAAATCCTGGCAGAAACAAAGCCATGGGAGATGAGAACATGCCAAGACTTTCAAATTTGAATACCTGACCTCAGGATCTAAATCAGATGTAGATGGTTTCTAAATAATTGATGACAGCCAAATGTAGTCAGAGTCTCGGTTTTGAGCTAACTATTTCTCATCTGACACTGATAGGCACGTAACCTCTTTCTCACAGGTGCCATGGGTGTGTAGCTCCTGCCCAAATTCAATCTAGCACTCTTTACCTGTGCCTCTGCTGACACGCTGAGCACTAACAATCTCCCCACAAGCAGGATAGCAATAAAATACCCAGGAGCGTGAGTGTTCTGTGAAGTCTGCGTCCCAGGTTTGTGTCTTCCTCCCCATGCTGTGAGCAGAGCCTGGAGTCTCTCCGCTGGCTGCCCTAGCAAATACTCCAAGTTTAGGCACAGTTCTCTGCACGCGGAGCCAAGCCTCGATCTGCAGCCATTTTGCATTGTTTGGTGGGTGCTGTTACGAGTTAGTGTGATTTATGTCTTACTATTGCTCCTGCGAGAGCTGGCATCATTGTATGGAGCATCTTTACAATGGAAAGAGATTCCTGTGGCTTCGCCGAGGTGGTGGTGGATTCCATTCCCCATGTAACTATTTTTATCAGATGATCTGGGGTGGGTTTCTGTCTCTACAGCTATCATGACGTGATGCATTTTAATGTGGTAAATATTATGATCCATAAGTTTCTTTCAGCATCCAGTGCCTCTAAAAGGAAACCTAGGCCCACCCCCACCCAAGGAAATCTTTCTTGTATGCAAGAGCACTCATTTTCAAGCCAATCTCTTCTCCCGGGACAAGTATAAATGAATGGGTCCTTTTTTCTCCAATGCTAACTGCAGTCTGACAGTTGTGGCGTCTCCACTGGATGCTGGAGGCAGGCAGGGGTGGGATCTCTTCCCTCTGGAATCCCTGCCGTGCTGTGTCTTATGATGAGAACTCACTGGCTGAGTTTCCCTCCAATCTCCCTCTCTAATTTCTGTCTCTAGTTCTTGTGCCCATCTACACACAGCAGAGTAGACTCTGCTGCTTCTAATTAAGAAGATCATTTCAAAATATCTCTTGAACCCGTGACCTTCACGATTCCCTCAGACGACATCCATCTGATCTAGGGAGAGCTCTCTCGTGGGCTGCCACGCTTCATGCGAAAATAGGTAGGGTGTAATCTGCAAATATTTATAAAGTTCTGTTCTGGGTAATTGAAACTACTGTTAATTGCTCATGATTTCAATCCAGACAGCTGGTTTGTTTTTCTGCACCGCTCCCACAGGAGAAGTTGCATTTCTCCCTGCCTCAAACCCCCAAAGGCCTGATGGTTTGCATAGCATATTGTCTCTCTACTGTGTTCCCAGTAACACTTGACTGAGTAGTAAAGGCGACCATGGCTTGTTCCAGGCGTTCAGATGGAGAAGAGACAATATGTAAAGCTTTTTGGCTTTGAAACTTCGGGAGTGACTGCACTGGGAGCTGAGTGAGCATGGAGAGGAGAGGAAGCAGAGCTGTCTGCTGGGGCTCTGAGCAACATGGCAGACCTTGTTAGGAAGGTAGATGTTATAAAGCCTCTTAAATGGTAATCTGAGGTTAGTAAGAATTCACCTTTGACTCAAACTAACTCTCCAAAGGTCCGAATGGATATACTGCACTGCTGCAGAGCACATTTCACCAGAGAATTATGCAGGAGTAGCTAGATCCCACTGGACAGCTAGCAAGCGGGAATGGCATTGAAAGAGAATAACAGGAAAGATGGTTAACACTTTTTGTGAGAGACATGTAAGAGAGAGTGTTAGGGGCAATAAATCAGTAAGGTAATCAAAGACCAAGTAATTACAAGAATGCTGCAAACAACTTAAACACAGCAAAGAACAAAAAGACAGAAGAAAAGAAATCTTCTCTATACACACATATATATGTGTGTGTATGGCCTTGTATAAAAAAGGAATAGAGGATCAGTAAAAGCAGCAGTGCTCTTGAAAGGAAAGATTGATGAGCTGGATATTGCTGTGGAACTGAATGTCTCATTACAGATAGCGAATGAAAAATGGTCTCTGAAAATGGGAAAAAAATTAGAAGGAACTGAACTAAAATCCAAGCAGCAAGAAAGTCAAAGCGCCTACATGTAAGTGAAGAAACTACTCCAGCTGCATCTGTGGAACCACAGCACTCCGCAGTGGCCTCTCCCAGCTCCATGACGCTCCCCAAGGGAGCAGCCTCTCCCACACAGCTGAGGCTTGGGCCAGGAGGAATGTCTGAATTGGGCTGCGACACAGGTGAATATGGGCTGTGGCATTCGACATGCAGGGTCTAGAAACCACAGAGCAGCTGCCTCTATTGCTTTCCAGGGGTTTCACTCCCAGACCTTGGTTTTATCTTAAGATAGGCAGGATGCAGCTGGAGGCAGTGTGTGATGGAGTCTTCCAAAGGGTAGCCAGTCGTGCCTGGGTGACCTGATGGCTTCTTTATGTTAGAATGTCGTTTTGTGAGCAGGGTGAACCAGGAGGGCTCAGTCTCCCCGCTTCACACCAGGGCTTTACCAGCCCTGCCTGGCCAGCAAGCCTGGCAGCTCCCAGCCCTCAGCTGTGTCTGGGGAAACAGGGAGTAATTAGGGCACGAGGAATAATTCAAACCAAGCAAAACCTAAGTAGTCTACAGCAGGAGCCAGCAGTGTGGTACCTTTTGGTCAATTTGTGAATGAAGGATATGCATATGTCAGACCCAAAGTCCCTGCAGCAAGAGGAGATGCCCAGTGGTTTGACCTTTTGGTTACACACTCATGGCTGCACAAACTTCAGGGCATTGTGGTGTCTTAGGCACATGCTAAGTGTGACATACATGATTGAAATTACTTTTTGTTTCTAAGAACTGCTCATTTCAAGATGCATTTAGGAGAAACACAGTAGGTTAAACTAAAAAAAAAAAAGTCTGTCCCAGAAGGAGGGCTATGTCTAAAGGAAGCTGGGAAAAACCAGACAGATCAACAGGAATGTTGATAAGTTTTAATTGTAACACACAGAAAAAAAATGGAATTATAATGCTTTAGACAGAAAAAGAGTTTATTTGGATAGTTCTTACTAATATTCATGTTTATATTTGATATATTATACAGGGTGAAATGTCCTCATTTAATTTTTAAAAAGTGGCTTCATGCACATAAACTGTACCATCCACCCATTTTTTTTAAAAATAAAATAGACTTTTGTAGCTAGTGGTTGGATTAATTAGGAAAAGATGGTGGGAGTCAGGGGAAGAGGCAAATATGTCCATCTGCTATGTATGAAAATCATTGTGTTGTCCATTCTCATTTATTGCCATCTCACTGTCTCTAATGGCAAAAGCTAATGACTGCACAACTACAGAAAATACCAAGGAGACAGAGTACACCCAGTAAGACCCTCCAGCCAAACTGAAACTCCCCATAAGATCTCCATTAATTAAAATCTCTACAGATGGGTTCCCTTAATTGTAGGAAATAGAATACAATCCCTATAATTAACTCTCCACTCAAAGGCTTTTCCCCCCCTCAGCATCTGGAAGGAGCAGTAGTGATTGTTTGGCACCTCGTTGCTGGAGGGCATGGCTGACTCTCCAGAGCACCCCACTGCCCAGGGCCCCACACCAAAACCAGTCTCATCCCTTCTCCTGGTCTCCTCCACAACTCACCACACTGCACTGAGAGGTTTTTGCCTTTGCACGGGTCACAGCACCAGTATCCACTAGCACAATGCCTGTTTCTCCTCGCCTTGGAGGGAAATGTTGGTACTTCTCTAATGTCTTTTCTACAGACTGTGTGTACTTTATACTGTGTGCTACCAGCAGTACACAAGGAATGTCAGCCAATCCTGCGAGAATTTCTGCCTCTGTTTCCTGAGCTTATTGTTTCTTCCAGCGCAGCTCTGATGCATTGTTGCATTTTCTCTCTGCTCTGTAATTAAAAGCCTTTGTCCAAATCTTCAGATCTCTGTCCTGGTTACTACCTCTTTCTCCTCTTCCATTCCACTATCCTCTAGTTATCACCCTCCTTTGCACACTCCACATCCTATAATCATCTCGGTCTTCTTACTCAGAGAGTTGTTTTCCTTCCATTAGCTGATCCACTATCCAGCACTGAATCCCATCTGCTGTTCTGCCTTTCTTCTTCCATCTCCTTGAGTCAGCATGCCAAAGCAGGGCACAAAATGTCTTCTCCCTGTGGCAGCTCTAAAACTATGCGTCTTGTTTTTCTCTTTTTCTTTCTGCTGCAGTGCGAGGCTCTGTGCACAGTGAAGAAAACTTCCCAAGAAGTGTAAGGTGGTGCCAGGCAAACTGAAAATTGTGTGCTCTGGCTTCAGGCTGCCCAGCATCCCCGGTCTTCTGGGACACTTTGTGTGTATTGCTGGTGGTAACACAAACCAAGGCATTGGGCATGTATGGGCCCTGGTCCCTAAGAGAACAGTAAGTATTACCAGGAGCAGCTGCTGCAGAGAGCACTTGCCCACATGCCTTAGCTAAGGGTTTAATCATCATCACGGGTGTTAAATATCCTTGGGCTCTGCCATAGGTGAACCGCACGTGTGGAAGAAGTGGTGGCACCTGGCACGTGGTGGTTTTCAGCACCAAAGAAATGTATTTCTGGCCATGTACCAACTCACCCGAGGAAATGTTCCACTTTTGGGGAGAGCCAGGGGACACCAGCCGGAGAGAGGTAACATGGTAGGAGGGTTCCAGGGGACCTGTGGGCCTGGAAGTAAAGCAAATACTTGGGGTCACTCTGCAGATTTCAGCCTTTCCTAATATCACTGTGGAACCTGGGGGATCTACAGCTGTGCTGAATACAGGGCAGTTATTTAGAGCTCCTTTCTGCCTGCTATGACTAGCATGGATTCTGGTGTCTTGTCTTGGAGGAGCTGCCACAAGGATCCCAAGATCCTTATTCTTGGGGCTCCCAGGTGTGTCAAAGCTGTTCTCCAGGGAGCCGTGGGAGCGTGGGACCAGTTGCAAAGCTGATGTGTGTGGTGGCTGCAAAGGCTTCCCCAGGAAGTCGCAGCTCCTGCACGAGAGGAGTGTGAAGTGCAGAGGGCTGCCTTCCTCCCTGCCAAAATTACCAAGATGAAAGCCTCTGCTGCGAGTTCAGAGCACATCTAGCTCACAGCTGTCGCAGACAAACAATCCAAGAGAAGACATGGTCACACATGAAACTGAGGTAGGTGCTGTGAAACGGCCTGGTGTCTTGCCCATGGACTTGACTAGGGAAATGTATGTCACGTAACAGGGACTCTCCAAACCAGCCCTGACCAGGAGCAGCACATTCAAAAGGGAAGAATATGTTCACAGAAGAGGGGCAATACAAAAAATGCCATCAGATTTCCCTTTCTGCCACTCAGTATTTGTTTTACTGCAGTGTGTGAGGACCCACACAGTACAAATCACTTTGTATAAGCACCAAAGGTATTTCCATGTTACGCAGCACAGCACTGTTTTGCTGCTGCTCCCCATGCAAGGAAACCAGTCACTGAAAAACTGATGGTTTAATGCTCATATGCCTTTGCTTTGGTCTGCAACAGCATTGTCAGAGTTTTCAATCTATGGCACTTGGGTTTTTTCCTGATATTTGGGCTGAGTTAGCTTTAGGAACCCAAGTCTGCTTTTAATCAGTGTTTTATAAAACAGGTTTTTTTTCCTTGGAAATAAGTCAAGCATTGGTATCACTGAAGTCGCTTGCTCTCTGAGATGAGCTGTCAGCTGCTGTGAAACGCTAGGGTCTGCTGACTACTCTGCAGACAGATTCAGGCATTAAAGAATTACACATTTTGCTCCCTGTAGACAAGCTAGACATTCTTCAAACTGCAAAGGTTCCCCTTTGGGGTGGGCAGCACTTTTCTGAATTGAAGCAGGATCCCTGTGCTTGTGTCCACATAAGGCAGTAACCTGCATCTCAGGGGCCTGTGTCCAGTTCTCTACATATTCAAGAGCAATTCAGTTCACATAACATTTTCAAAAATGATTGAGTCCTCAGACTGCATCCTCAAAAATTGCACAGCTACTGTAAAAGGCTTTCACTGCAAGTCAATTTTGAAAATACGTGCCTGAGAAAATAAGAAAAGGTAAGCATATTTGTGCCTTGTAAAGCCGTAGGACATCATGCAGTGCTGCCATACAGGGCCTTGAGCTGTCCCTTTGTCACACTCCTTGAAGATGGTGTACCACCCCTTTTGCTCTTGTGCACAGTATTTACTTTCTGCTACACTCTCATCTCCTCTGGAGTGGCTCCACCTGGTCCTTCTCTCTGAGAGCCCATAGGAAGAGCAGTCCAGTCTAAGCCATTGCCTCTGGATGCAGTGTTCTTAAAAAAATGCGTCCATTCACCTGGATTTGTAGAAAAGTGCAAAACAGCATGTGGGGTGCAGCAGAACAGGTGTATGATGCACTTGATACGAACCTAAGCATGTGTTTAAGGGCACTGCTGGGTTGCTGCTGTAACCCCTCAGTCACCCACAGACATGCAGCTCGATAATTTAACACCAGTCTTAATTGTACATAATATAGGATAAACAAGACAAAAATCCCTCGTTTTTTCTCACTAGCACCGAGCTGGCTGTGAGCTGAGTCCCACATTGTTTCCTGCAGTCTGCAGCAGCCCAAGGGTGCCACAGCCTCCTCTACCCTGCATTGAGCCAGAAGCGGTGTAGAGGCACAGGTTACCTGTCTCCAGGGGGCAAGCCCTGCTGTCATTGGAGGGGCTGTTCTCTGAAAGGCTTGAACTGCTCAAAGGGCAGACTTGCTTCTCACTGACCTAAACAGTGCTCCTGCACATGCCTAAAGTTGGGGATATGGCATGGGAGGACTTTTCTTCATTCACTGCTTGCAAGAAGACCGATTCGAGTTTTTAAAATGCTTCTCCTTCTACCAAGTGTATTTAATTTGCAGGGATATACCCAGCAAGTGATTTTTCTTTATAGAGTTTTGCTAGCTATTTCAAGAGACTGCCTCATGAAAATTGCTATCTCAGTGAATGTAGCTTGTAAACTTTTCTGATGACCTAATTAATTTTGCTAAAGTCTCTTTAGTAGAAGTATTTCCTACATAAAGTCAAGGTACCAACTGTCACTCAATGAATTTTTAAATGCCTCTGTTTTTTTTTTCATTTTTCTTTAATGGTCTTTGTTGTTGAGCCATCAGATATCATGACTGGAATACAAACTTTTCTATCTGCTGCATGTGTAACAGTGTAAAACTGAAAGTATTGATTAAATTGTACACTCAGCTTGTGAGAGGCTGTCTAGTAGCTGCTGCTTTTCTACTGCTTACTGAGTGAAAAGCAATTCTGCTTAGCTTTTCGTGCAGAAGGTATCCTGCTGACTTTTCACACCACAGGCTTGTTCCCAAGCCTCCAGAGTCATAGGGGTTTTATCACCGATTTAATTATTTTTTTATAACTCTTTATTTTGTAAGGTAGGTTATAGGCAGTAAGGTGATACGGAGTCTGATCCCGTCTGTACTAAATTCAGTATGAAATTCTAATGGATTTTGATGTCACTGGATTAACTCATTCATTGTACCTGTATTTGCAGGGTGGTGAGGACTGTGAAACACACCTGTCATACCTGCCCTGGCATAGGCATAGACACAGATTCTAGTCTGAAATCCCTATCCATAATCGTATGGGAAATCACTAGATTTAATAGGCTTACCAACTCCACAAAACCACAGCACAGCCTGGCAGTTCTCCTATCAGTCATTTGAGGAGTGACCTGTGCATGCCCAGGCATCTCCGCCCAGAATAATTTCTTAGGTGTAAAATGGCAGGCTGAAATCATCCAACATAAAAGAAAACATGGTGTGTCAAAAGATGATAATCTTTGGACAGTTAACTTATCAGTTATTGGGATGGCTACCTGCCCTTTCTACTGATCTCTCCGGCAAATGGAAACACTGCTTTTTTTCCTCAGCTTTGTCCCATGCAATGCTATGGTCAAAGGTAAATACGAGTGAAATGGATTCACTTCTCATTTGAGCAATGTCAACTTTAACGGCTTTTCATATATGAAACTCATTTTAAATATTTAAATCTGCTTTCTGTTTTGCTCTCTACCACTGATGTGTTGCAGTAGGCATGAGCCTGACATAGAAATGCAAGGAAAAAGAGCCTCAAAGGGGCTGGTGCTTCTGGCTTGTTTGATTTGTTGATGTCTTTCTTCATCTTGACTTGCTCTCCCTCTGACGGTACCTAATGTCTCTCATATGAGACTTCTTCCTTTTTGTAGTCCTGCTAGGGAGAATTGTGTGCAACGGCATTTTTTAGGAGGGCATTTTTATAAATGCTCATGTATGCTAAGTGAGCCGTTCTCAAACACGGGCCGTTTGGTCTGAGAGGGGAATTTAAACTTGGGAAGGAGCAATGGGAGTAGAAACACTGGAGATCAGCAGTACTTGTCACTAGCTAAATGTAGCTGGAAGGATAAAATAATTTTGTGGAGATAACTCCACTCTACTCAACTTTTTTCAGAACTTCTGGGGCCAAATCTGACCCATTAATATTTTTAATTTTGTGAACTTCCAGTAGAAATATTGATGCACAGGAAGGCACAGACTGACAGTCAGTGACTCATCAGTCTTATTTTATAGTTTGCCTCTGCCTCTCAGCTCTTCTAATCAAATATTCATTGCTTGGAAATGCCCTCCCAGTGCATCCTTGCTGGTTAATTAGAATCCCCTCACCGTGACTCTGAAACCTCTCCCACAGAAAGAATGGAGCAGGCTTCTGCTTCTTACCCAGGCAAATTTTCCAGCACCTCCCTGGGGTTGTGCAGGGTGACGTTGAGCCCGAGGTGCTGCTGAGACCCTGCTGCCTCTGCTGGCAGCCACAGGGAAGCCACGGCAGCTTCTGCTTGGAGAAACCCCTCTGTCTTCATCAGTGCTCAGAGTCCCAACCTGCAAACTCAGTGAAAGGCGGTGTTGAAATTGGAAGAGGACCAGTCATCTGTTGGAGTGAACTGGAGCAATGGCAGTTAATTAGAAAACAAACAAGCAAACACACGTCACCAAACCACAAACAAAAAACAACCCACGTCTTCTCCGGCTTCACCGATAACTTTCCCTGTGGGTCTAAGACAAATGTAAGCAAAGTCCAAAGATTAGATCTACCACTTTTCTCTGATCAAGACAAGCACCTATCCAAACAAGTTTAGTCTAATGAGATCTGTCTTTCCTAAAATCACATTGCCTTTTGGCCTCCTTTTGTTTCTGCATCTTGATTATTATTTTCTCCAATATCTGTTTGGAAAAGTTGTACATGATAGAGGTCAGACTAATGAACTGTACTTTTTAAACTATTTCTTTTCTCAGCTCAAGATCTGACCCCAAATCTTTAAGATTGTTTCCGTCATTTAGGTGCCTGCACAATTTCCACTTCTTCTTGTATGTTAACACACATTGCAGTACCTATGGAAGAGATGCATAACCTTGTGCTGTCAGTATGCACAGGTCTTCTCACTGTTCAACATCAAATAAGGTTTTCAAGAAGTTGAACCAGATGCAGTTTAAAACTCTCTATCACCATCCTTACCTTTGTGCATATGACTGCCTCTGCTCAGTACTGCCATTTTATCAATAGTTAACAAACACAGGCAAAAATTTGAATCTGTTTCATTTGAGTCTTTCAGATCAATAGAAAGAGTGTCTTTGGGATTTTTTTCTTTCCTAGGCAAAAATGTCATCAATTATTTATCAAAGCAGACTAGATTTCATTGAAGATCTGACTTCCTGCAGCACGATACAGTATACTTAAATGTTAAAGGTGCATTCTTTCTTAAAATGCTGCATACTAGAGTAGCTTTTAATTGCAATATGAAATGGATCCCCTGGTAAAGCCTAAATGAGTGTAAGTGTGAAATGTGGGCTGCAATGTTTTCGCATGCAAAGAGCTTTAGCGTAAGTACTGAAACTGCGCAGAACAGGCTACACAAATGGTCCTGTGGGACTTCAGCAGAAGCCTGTAGGATTGTCCTGCTTCTCCGGGGGTGGGGCATGGCAGGGATGTTCACCCCTGTACAAAGGGCAAATAGGCCCCAAATCCAGATTGGCTTTGGAAGAAGAAGTGGGGGCATGACAAAAGCTGAATTTCAAGGCTGGGTGTTTCTTTCCTGCAGGCATTTCTGATGACCCTCACCCTGGCTAACAAAGAATCCTCAGCCTGCCAGGCCATGCCAGGACTGGAGTTACTGAGGGAAACAGGGATGTTTGCCAGATTGGGACTCAGACCTTGCATCAACGTTGAGCAAGCAGCTTCCAGTATTTATTTTAAAGCTCTGTTGGCTCAGTTGAAGCCATGCCTGTCATGATAATTATGTTCAAATGCAAGCTAAAATGACTTAAAGACACATTTAGAAGGACTGTGGACCCTGTCAGAATCGATAACCAAGGCCTCACTTTCTTTATTGTTTTCACATGCTCAGTTTATTGAATATGTACAGAGAATGAATTGAAAACTAAGTGCTGTATTTGTGAGACATTTAAATTATGTATTAGTAGCTCGAGACACTGTGGTTAGCCATTAAATAAATAATCGTAAACAGACCAATTCAGAATGATCTATTTCTATATTTATGTTCGTGGCATAAGAGAGGAAATGGATGCTTTTCATGGAGAGGAAAAAAATCCATCCATCATGGGGTCCTCCAAGCAAGGTATCCAGTGCTAGTAAAAATGGTATTTTAAAACATAGTATCAAATGGTTTTCTAGCATCTCTTAGGAGGGGAAGGCAGCCAAGTTTCTTTGTATTACCTTTTTGTTTTCTATATGATGTATATATTCATTTTGAGAGAACTGTAGGAACAGTTTGTTGTCTGGGCTTTCTTTTTTTCTTTTTCTTTTTTTTTTTTTTCTTTAAGAAAATTGTTTTCTGTTAATTAAATTGGAATTCATCCCACTGAAACTCACCTGCCACAGAGCTCAGCAGGCAGGAAAAGGCAGTCCTGCTGGCCTTGGAAAACAGTAGCAATGCTCCAATTAATTGCAGTTGGACCAGAAAAAATAGCACTTCTCACAATGACCTCATGGTTTCAATGTGTGCACTCAATTGTTTGTGCATTTCTTTTTACAGCTGCAGCTCCTGGAGTCATGAGAGCCCTGCTGCATTTCAGTTGTCCTTGTCAGGAAGAAAAGAGGGGAGAAGTTTCTCCCTCTACCTGTGGATCAGAATGAAAAAGGGGATCCTTAGGACTCAGGCGTGAGAAGGTACATAAAGACGTCTCCGGTTTTCATAGTAAACTTACTTCACAAATGCTTTTTTTTGAGTCCTTGCATCAAAAATTTGAGAGACCAGAGGTTGGTTATGCTGCAGCAGAATCAGGCCCTGTTGTTCAGAGCTGTAAGTTCAGTTATGCAGGTGACTTTCACAGCTGGTGAGAAGATAAATGCACACCTGAAATGTATAATCCTCAAGCAAGTGACTGACATGGGACCTAACTTTCTTAAAGTATCCTACCCCAGGGTCTGTTTGGGCAAAATATCCTGTCTATCAGAACACATTAATGTAAGTAAAATGTAAGTTAGCAAAGATTAGGGGGTTTTTTGGATTCTGCTCTGCGTTTTGATAATTGTGTTTTTTATCTAATTTACATCTCAGTTTGGTTGAGAAAAGCAAATTTCAAGCGTTTTTGGTTTGGTTTTTTTTTCAGATCTTCTGGTTAATTTAAGGTTTCCATTCTCAATCCTTAGCACAGTGCTGTAATAGCAGCAGTAAGTGCTCTAAGGGAGTCCTTGGCTTTGGGGGTTACCTTTCTAGGGGAATATGTACATAGAAGAAACATTTTTGTTGTTTAAAGAAAAGGTTCTTAACCTGCTAACTTCCCTCCAATTTTATGTGCTGACCTCACTGGGTTACATCAGCAGAGATCTGAACCCATGTGGGAAACCTGAGAAGCTGTATCCAAGTGTCAGGAATAGGACCTCCTATATTAATACCTTGTAAATAGGGGAACAAGCTGTTCTTTGGAAGGAAGAAAAATTGCACAGCTCTGTATGTGAATGATGGATCTGTTACACTTGCACAATTTCACTAAAAATTCTCCTGGCAAGAAAAATGTTCTGGGAAAGCATCCCTAAAAAATCCAACACTGCCAATAGTGTCAGCCATGCAAATGCCACCTCTGTATATGTCGTGGTATGTAAATCCTGCATAAATGTTTAACTGAGATAAATGTTTAACTGAATATTTCTGCTATTTTCCTCTCCCCCTTAGAGCTGTTTGTGTTAGTAAACAAATTCTAATGTTTATGTACACAGACACCCACTCTGTCTCGCTCCGTCATTTAGCTTTTATTCTGGAGAATTATTCTCTCCGGTGATGCAAGGCTGCTGTAATAGCTCCACTGAGGGATCTTGCCTCCCAAAAGAGAGCTGTACCAGTGGGGTCAGAAGATAAAAACTGGGTCAGTGCAGTTTAATGGATACCTAAAGTTCTTTTAATCAAAATCAAAAGGCACTGCCATGGTCTGTCTATGATTGGAAAAGGTACAGACAAGGACAGAAAGCAGGTCCCTCACTTCCTCCGAAAGTTAATCCAGGTAGAACAGGAATTGCCTTTACAAAAGAGGGAAAATACTGCAATTAAGCACTTGGCATCCACGCAGTCCTGGTTGAGCAGAGGAGTCCACAGTGGTTCATGCAGGTGGGTACTGTGTGTGTTCCCGGAAGCAAAGCCATGGCATGGAGGTGAGAGGTTTCTTCAAGGCTGGAGAGATTCTGGAGTAGAAACAGGGGAAAAAAAGAATATTTTGTGATGCCACGCTTGCTGCTGTGTTCCCTGGAGCCCTGCACATGGAACAGAGGAAGCTGTGAGATGCTGACTGAAGCTTCAACAATTTTCTCCCCTCTCTGGCTGGTGAGTACTGTTGTTAAAATAAACTCTTTCCAGCCATCCTCCTCATTCCTCCTACAAACCACAATAGTAAAAGTGCAGGGATTGCCTTCCTCTGCCTGTGAGTTACTAGGAAACATGATCTGTTCCCTTAATTACTGTCCAGTCTTTTGTCGCCTATAAATTATTTTCCTTGGCCCCAAAGGAGAACACTTTACTGGGTCTGCAGCATGTACTCTGTACACTGGTCTTGTGCTCAGATGTGGTAGTGATGGGCCGTATTTTAAAACTCGGTGGATAGAAGAAGCAGGCTACATAAATACCTTAGCAAACCTGCAGAGTGTGTTTGTTGTTTGTAGCTGAGTTAGGGTTGTTTGCAGGGGAGTGTTTCTGTGCTGTGGGATGTTGTACTTTGTGCTGAAGGATATGGAACGTGGAGGGTGGTGGCTGGTGTTCATCAGATTTTGCTAGGAAATACTCACCTTGGTGTGGTTGTGGATGACAAACCTGCCACAGAGACCTTCATGCAGCTGTCAGCAGGCAAGTTGTGAAGAGGAAAAAGCAGTCACTGGAGGATGCTGACTGATGTTGGTATGTGTCCACTCAGCTTCAGCCCTGCTCCCTCCAGCCTGGTTTTGGGGGCTGACACAGGTGGTGGAAACCAGCCCGAAGGCAGCTCAGGCTGTGGCAAGAGCAGTCTCATCCCTAGATGAGAAAACCCACTAAGGCACAGTCCCTGTGAGCACAAGCATAACCAACTTTGCATGGCAGGGGCCCCGTGGGGTGGCAGGGTGCTGGGGGAGCCAGCAAGGTGACCGTGTGTACCTGGCAGTGGGAAGCAAATTCTCTTGGAGCAGTTTTGCCACTGATTTCAGCAGAGCTGGGATTTCAGCACTGGTGGTGCCACACAAAGGAGAACGCTCCCATCCTACACGAGCTCAGCTGCTCTGAGAGACGGGTGTCCTACCACAGTTTGGAGTAAAAACTTGGGGACTGGAGATAGCAGACAAAGCACAGAGCCATGGTGAAACAGAGCTCTGTTCTTCCATCTTTACACAAACAAAAGTCCCATTGAAAGCTGTAAGACATTGAGTCCTCTGATTGAAATATATATATATAAATACATGTAAAAATTTGATGTATTACAGTTTCAGCTCTACATTTTCCCTTGATTTTAATTTTCTCTGTGGAGTTCAAATACAGAGTGTTCCTTCACAGCTTATTTTCAAAGCCTTTTTTTGACTTTCATATTTAAACTTATTTAAGGCCCTTAGATTTTTCTCCCAGCTGTGGAAGGCAAAGACAGGAAGAGATAGAAAAGTCAAAGACTCTCTTACAGTCCTGGAACCTTTAAAGAGCATCCTTGAAATAGAGAAAAAAAACCCCCGCAATAAATAATGCTTCAATTTTTAAAAGGAAGTTATCTTTTTGAATATAGCCTTTTCCCATTTTAAGGGTATGAAATAATTAAAGTGTCTATATGCATAATTATGCTTTGTCTCTATACCTGCAAGTATTGGGGGGTGTTTTCTCACTTTTGCTCCTGTTTTCTCTCTCTTATGTTAGCAATCAGGCCCTGCTTCCCAAGCACATGCCCTTGGAAAGGAGAAATGCCTGAGCTTATGCCAGAATCATTGTCCTTGTTCTTTGGCAAAACCAGGTTTCTGACATGTGCCACATGCAGCACATGCCCTTCCCAGGCAGGTGACTATCTCAGAGATTTTGTTCAGCAAGGACGGGTGTTGCTGTCTGAGGTTTTCTTCCCATCCTTCCCTGTAGCTGATGTGACCGCTTCAAATTTTCTTTGCTTGTTGTGGGGAGAAAACAGCAAGGTTTGGCATTCGAGCAGATTTGTGCAGAAATAAGCATGTGTGCCCAGGTGCCTCTCGGACATCTGAGCATCCCTGGGTGACTGAAGCTCTCATTAACAGGGCTGCAGTCTTGGTCTTGCCCCTTTGCAGGTCTTGGGAGCCCAAGGTGCCTGGACCAGCTTGTCGAGTGCAGCTGCCAGAGGCAGCTGGCAGATGCAGCAGCTTGTGCAGCAGTTTTTGGGCTCTAAATCTGAGACTGGGCAGGGGGAGGCTCTCGGGAGCCCTTTGCAGACTGTGAGGTGAGGGGACCATGTCCACTAGTGAGCTCTGGTAGCCGGGAGTTCATCTGCCCTCTGCAATCTGTATTGCTGTAAGATGCCGATTCGCTGAAACGCCTTGCAGACATTTGTCTGCTTTGGTAACCATTTGCTTGAGTGACCAGTGGTGAGAGCACTCAGCCCTGACCTGTACTGTGCAGGCTATGATTTGGCCCTCCAAACCTATGCCCAGGTAAGGCTTTTGCTTGCTCTCCCAAATACCTCAAGAATTTTGATGTGCCTAACCTCATGCTGGGCAGGGATTGGCAATGTCTGAAACTACACCTTTCTTTTTCCCTCTCAGACAGCAAAGTTTTATTTCTTTATCTGCCAAAAAATCTGAGATTTTTCGCATTGCAAAACTTGATTTATTGTACCACATTTCTCCTGTACTGTTCTTCCTCCTCCAAAAGCCTCTTTCTCTATAGTTCTTCAGACGACTCATTATATTTACATCTGTCTGTATGACATTTAGAAGCTCAGTGGCTAGAGAAGAAGGCAGGGAAAGAGGCCACGTTCCCCCAGGAGAGACACAAAGCAGTTTGGTGCTGGAGCCACTCAGCCTTATGGGGTGGGCTCTCTCCTGAATTGCTTTTCAAATGCTGGAAGCTTTGTGCTGTAGCAGGAGCAGTTGGGTTTGCTTTTTCAAGAGTAAAGTAAACTATTAACAACCCTAGAGGGGGTGTCTCTTAAATATTGAGGTGCAGGGGTATCAATCAGACGATCTAGGGAGTGTGGAGGTCATCCTGGAAAGTTGCCTCCAAGGCCAGTTTCTCATAGACCCTTCTCACTCTCGATAAGAGGGAGATTTTCTTCCCATGGAGGAAGGTCCCCTAACTGATGCTGAGCAGGACAGCTTTCCTTAAAAAGCACTTAAAAAGCTTGGAGCATCACATGGTGCTGCCTGCTGCTTCCTGTCAGCCACTATGTAGCCTCCAGGTCATACACAGGCAACTTTATTGGGTGTATCTCCTGAAGCTTGGGGGCATTGCCAGGGATGCTGTGTTTGTAAAATACCCTGTTAATATAGCTGGGAAGGATGATGAGTTAATTCCTTCCTCCTTTATTTTCCCTGGATGAAGCATTTATTTGTACAGTGTAATTAGTAGGGGTTTGTGCAGGTGTCTGCCACCTGGAGCACACCCAATCAAGTCAGGAGACTCAAAAACGGGCTGTGAGACTCACAGAGAGCATGAGAGGGAAGGGCATACTGAGTGGGAATAGCACCTCAAGGAAGAGTCCCACTGCCACCCTGCTCACAGCTTGCCCCTTGTTGCCTCCCAGGAACAGTTGTCGCAGTAGCAGTGTAACCCACTGAGTGAGGAGGGGTGGTAGAAGGAGATGAAGGGGTGTGGGCACCATGGAGGAGTGGAGGAGTTTGCCCCTCACTCGTGGAATGGACACCTTTTTCAGCCCCCAGTGTCAGGATAGTGACACTTAGCTGTTTGTCACTACCATTAAATTTTGATCCCACTGGCCAAATCCATCAGAGTTTGAGAGAAATTTAGGAGTCTCAAAGTTAATTATATGTTCTCAGCAGATCTATGAAGAGGCTAATTAAATCAAGAAGATTGGTCCAGCCAGGGATCCACTAAGGGGGTCCATGCTCATAGCTCAGTCTACCTGATGCTGATCCAGCATCTTGCCCATCCATATGTCAGTGGAAGCAGAGGGTGGAGCTGATTATTGCTGGGATGGTGAGGATTGTTGGAGAACAGAAAATGTAAATCTGTGGAAGCCCAGGCTCTATTAATTTCACTGCTTTTTAAATGAGGGTGGGGGAGAAGGAGGAAGAGCTATCATTACTAGGATGCTTGTGATTATTAGGACAAATCCATTAGAGCCATGAAATTAATATTCTTAAGTGTATTAAGTCTCTGGATGTTCTTATTCATAAGTCAATTTTTTTTTTTTTTTTGCTCAGATCTTTGGTTAGATTGTTAAAAAATAATTAGAGGCCCAGTTAGAGCTCAGGATGGCCAACCACGTGAATATGACCGTACGTGAGCAGAAGCTCATCAGATAAAAGGTGAAGAAGTAGAAGGAAAGTCCCAGACAGGTCTAAAGGAAGTGTTTCCAGAGCCCAGGAAGGGGAGAGAAGCTGAATGTTCTGCCTGTATATGAAATACATCCCTCCAGTTCGATCTTTCAGAGATTATCCTGACGAGGCTGTTGTGACTTTATTTCTTAAATGTGTCAGAGAGACACTTCTAAGATAGTACATGTATTTCAACTCCCTTTTGTGACAGTTGCAGATTCTCAGCAATGCTTGTTATGAAGTCTTGTTCTCGAGTGCCTTTTTAAAAAAGCTGTAGAGCCACACTTATCCCAATTTCTATGGGGGACTCAATAGATTTTCTGCATGTTATACGACTCTCAGCATCTCATGAACAACTCAAGTATTTTCTATTTAAAAATGGCACAAACCCACTTCTCAAATCAGAGATTGAAACGTGACATTGAAAATGTTTGTTCTTTATATTTTAAAAAGAATTAAACATGTTCTGCTGCTGCAAACGCAGGTCACTCTGGTCTGCCTAGACTGTAGGCTGCAGGACAGGACTCGGGTGTCAGGGTCTTTTTCTGCATCACTTTAAGTTGGGATCATTCATGATAGGCTGTGTAACAGCACATGGGGGCTCCATTTGAGATTGGGTTTCCTTGGAAGCACTATCAGACAGCCTCATATTAAAGGCACTGTCTGGGTTGAGGATCTTCTCCCACACATATATAAGGTGAAGGGTGATGGGGGTAAGGAAGTGCCCCCATGCACTGGTGAGCCTGGGTAGTGGAGGCAGGGACAACAACAGGGAGTTCCTCGGTCCCAGCCCAACATCTCTGCTAGAGCTGCCCTCCCACAGAGCCCCCGTCTTGCTGTGGCTCAGCTGGTGATGGCAGGCACAGGAGCTCTTGCTCAGCCTCTTGCTGGTAGAAAGTTGCTCTTTCTGCAGAGCTTTGGTGCTCAGGCAGAAAAGGCTGACTTGCTAACTGGAGAGTATTGCTTTTGCTGACGGACATCCCTCGGGAGCTGCTCAGCTGGTGGCACTTGCTTCCCTCAGTCAATCTGAAGCAACATAAAACACTGTGCCAAACTCTGCCAAAACCCTGCACATCTGCCAGGCGTTATAATTAGGAATAATCAGGCACTGGAGGGGTTGTGCTGCAGAAGGCACTGGTATCCATCCAGGCCAGCTCCACATTTGGAGTACTGCTTTGCTGCCAGTACAGCTGAAATTAACCTCTCAACGTGATGTTGTCCAGGCAGCAACATTGCTGCGTGGCTGCACAGGCTGGGCGAGCAGGCGGTGAGTCCAATCGGTTGCGCAGGTGCTGCCCACGACACACCAGATTTGATACCTTGCTGTAATGACCTTTTGGTGTGATTCGGTGGGTGAAAGTAATGGGTGTAGGAAGCATCACAGTCAATCCCAAAAGATTGAAAGCAGCAGCCCATGCAAGCCAGAGGAAACCTGTCATGTTGTCCAAAGCTGTTTTGATATAAGGCTCTTTGGTGCTCCTGGTTCCACATGCAGCAAGCCTATGGCTGCTCTGGTCTCTTGTTTGCTGGATGAGCACGAGCTGGCTTTGTTACATGGCACCATTGTGACTGCTGGCAGAGCTCTCATTCACTTTGATAAATGATGTACTGAAACATGACTGCCATTCTTCCATGTGCTTTCACAGCACAAAGATGTTATTTTCAATTCTTGGGCGACTTTCTGTATCCACACAGGAAAAAAAATCTGGGAGCTCATTGTCCACAAATCAGAAACAAATCAGAAGTCTTCCTCCTGTACAAAATCCCCACAGTAAAAGTGCTGTAAGACAGAATTCAGAATCCCTTGGGCCTTACTTGGCACATGGTATGCTAGAGAAATCCCTGAGCCATTTACTGCTTTTTGGAATAGGAAGAGGGATTTAAACAGGACTCATGAAAATGTTTCCTTCGCGCTTTCAGTTTCAAGCTGATGCTCCTTGTCTTGTCATCTCAACCTCCTTACTGATTTGTCTCTTCTTTCCTTCATATTCTTCTCTCTGAAATTCTTTGGACAAATAGCTGTTTCTTGTCACCTTTGGTCCTTTTTCTTAAAATTGGGAATGTTAAGATACCTGGCAGTACTCATGCATAGCTCCTTCTCATCTTTTCCTTGCTCTGACAGCATTTCTTAGGTCTGTCTCACACTCAGACCCATTGGCTTTGTAATACTGGAATACAGCTAATCAGCAGTATGATTTTTATCCAGATTAGTGTAAGTCATTATGATTTATTTTTACCGCAAAGGTGGCATGATACTGGGAGCAGGGATGCTGACCTTGCTGTGGCCAGGAAGGGAGAGGATGTCTGCTGTAAGCAGCACTAGAAGCACAGAGCAGTGGCATTCTCTTCCCTGCCTTGTCTTTAGTGGCTGTGTGAACTCATTCAAATTGTTTTCCCAGTTACATTGAGCACTAAGAATTAATAATAATCTAGAAGAATTGTAATTACTTCTCCCGCTCTTCCTGGAAATTAGGAGTCCTGCTAGCCCTGTTTACCTCAAAGCATTCAGATTTCTTTTTTGTTCCTCAGTAAAAGTGCACGGACAACCACGTCTCTGTTCTGGCGTGACAACGCAATTAGAAAATTGTATCTTTAAATACCAACTTAATCTAATCTGGGACAAAAACAATAAAAGGCTTTAATCATAATTGCATGGTGCCTGCAGGCTGTCACCAGAGGGCAGAGACAAGGTTGTTCATTGCCACGTGTGGATAGTTTAGAAATTAAATCCCCTTTTCACAAAGGCAATAAATTCTGTTCTCACTTGTGTCCTTTCCAAATATTTCAGCTCTGTAACCAGATAGCTCATTTCACCAGCATCTGTCAGAGACTTTCTCTTGCTTCTGTCAAGATCTGTACAAAGGGGCAAGGAGAAATGTCTTTATAAAACTACACACACTTGACTTTGTAACATCACAGCTTACATGAAATACTAGCTCTAAATATAAACAGGGTACTAACTTTTCCTTCATGGGGATTTTTCCACTGTTTTGTATTTATAGTGCACACACTCTGAGGATTCATCCCACCCCGGGTATCCACAGCAAGTACGGGGGGGGATTTACTGGGAATGCATCTTTGATCAAGAACCCGCTCTCACACAGTACACGTACAAAACTGGTATGGTTTCAGCTGAGAAGAATAAGGGTTTTAAATCCCAAACCAGTAAGGTACAATTTGTACACTGCCTACTCTGCGTAGGAAAGGCAGATTCTGAGAACTTCTCCATTTTCCATTACCTAAGTTGGAAAGACAGCGAGGGTTTTGAGAGCATCAGTGGCAGCCTATGAATTCATTTCTGTTCTGGTGAATACTGTGAGGGTTTTGGCACCAGGAAACCAGCTCAGTCTTAGACACTGAAGCAAGGCACAGCAAGGCACACCCCACCCCATCAAGGCACACCCCACCTTGGCAAAATCCCTGGCAGCAGCGGGTGGTCATTTGACTCGAAATAGCTCTGTCAGTGTTTCCACTTGAGGACCGGCACATGGAAAATCCTAATACAGAGGGAATGGGCAGAGGTGCCACAGGCTGACTGTTTTAAAGAGAAATGCCTTCCGTCAAGGAATAGGTACTCTCTGGAGTAAGGGGCAGAAGTAGGAGACTTGGAGTCCCTGTGTTTCCTTCAAATATCAGAGACCTGATGGCAGCATGGGTACCTGGTGGGAGGCAGATGTGCTCAGGGTTCTGCTTTTCCATGACTGCACACCTCCTTGTTGTAATTTATAAGCAACTTGGTTTTGTTTAGGAAGAGGCTTTTAAAAGTCCTTGCAATTCTCCCTGGTTGTTTCCTGGATAGCTAAACTAAAAATGAATATCTAAGAACTCTGTACCTTGGGGAGGCTGAAGCTCCTGGATCCAATGATGCCAGGCAGGAAACATGTGCAAGAGACCAGAATTACATACAGGACCTGAGTACTGCTCAGCCTTGGAAGGAACAAGGCAGGCTGGCTCCTAAGGACAGCATGGGAGTAAAACGGAATTCATGAATCCTAGAGCACAGATTAAGTAAATATAATCGAATGTACTTTTTGTTTTAGCATATAATAAAACATTCAGCTCTGTATGTATTCCTATATGAAGAGTGAAAAAAGATTTGAAGAATCCATAGCTTGGAAAGGATATCTCCTGTGTCTGAACTCCAGGGATGCAGAAAGATGCTGGGTGCCATTCGCAGTATTCCCAGATCTTAAAATCCACCACTCTGCACAACAAAAACAAAGTTAAGCTGAAACAGGACAATGTCCTAAATGTGACACAGAGGCCTCGTAGGAGGCTAAGTGGGTCTGCAACAAGCAGGTTCAGCATCACCAGTGTTGACCATGTTGGTACAGCCGTGGTCAGCATTTTTTGCCATCAAGTTCCCTCTTGCTCCCATCTCCTGCAGGTTTGATGATGAGCAAAGGCATCAGCACGTGCAGAAGCTCAGCACACACGAGAGTTTGGCAAAAAGGAAGAGCAGCAAAAAGAGCAAGGGAGCTGTGGTTCTTTCAGCGTGTCTGGTTTTAAGGAGCCACTGGTGCAGGGTGCACTTGAGAACTTGAGAGGCAACGGTTGCAATTACTTGCACTCTTGCAATTCAGGTAGTGGTGTTTCCCTCTCCTCCTCCACACTGCTGCCGGCCACGGCACTGGTGCCATCCCCAGGGGCTGTGTTTTTCCATGGACATCTCTTTGCTACCAGCTTCCAGACAACTCCATAGAGGGGAGTTGCTCCTCAAGTAAGAGGCAGAGGCTCAATCCTGCTCTCTCCTTTCCATCCATCGTGTTGTTTAGATAGCTAATATGATGAGGGATCAGATACTTATGTATTTCTGAACTTATATTTGAGATCAAGAATAGAAGAAAATATATAGGAAAGCAGACTTGCTCTTTCACCCATCCCTTTTTCCTGATCTCCTAAGGACTTAATCAGAATCCAATTTTTCCCCACCTTACACCAGGATGTTTTATTTTTTAATTAGAAAAATATTTATACGCTAGCTCAGGCAATAGAACAAGGGAAGAGGGAAGAGCCTTATCAAAGCATGTTACAAATATATTATAGGGCAATGTTGCCTTTTCCCGCCAGCTAATGTTCGGGGTCTGCATTTATTTATTTTATTTTTACATCTTTATACCTTAAATTTTTGTAAAATAATCAGACTATAACTCTGATCACACTTACCTGCCCACAGTTTTAGATTAGTTTCACAGTCATGATATTGAAACACCTTAAAACAGAGGCGAGATAGTTTGACTGCAGAAACTATTTATTTCAGTGCTCAGCCAGGCTTGTGTTATTTCTCAGTGCATTTTTCATGCTGAACATCTAATACTTAGGTTTTGGATTATTGCAGTGTCTGTAGCTTTTTACCCCAAAACACTATTTTGAACTGTCTCACTTCAGCTATACCTTAGTGCAACTTTGGTTTGGGAGAAGTTTTGTTACGCAGAGCAACGCTGCCAGGCTACATGATGAACTGCAAGAAGACTGAAGAATGCTGCTTATTTCGGTTGTGCTTATTTTAGTAGAACTGAGCCCAGCTTTTCACCTCATGACTATGGAAACTGAATTTCTGACCCAGCTTGCTGCTCCCACACTCTTGAGACGACCAGTGCTTCCAGAAAATTGCTATCTGTCTTCTGAGGTGGATCCAGAGGGGAAGGCAGCAGATGGCTGCTGCCAGCGAAGTTGATTTGTGCCAAGTACCACTAAACAACCAGATCTGGAATCTAGAAATGATCTCTTGGGTCTGCTGTTCATCACTTCAGTGCAAGGGCTTAACTGGAGTTAAGCCTTCACTCAGCAAGTGTGGAAACACTTTTAATCAGAAGCAGGAATCATTGGACTAGCTTGCCAAATCAGATTAGGAGCAGTTTATATGACCATTGTAAGTATCATAAAGTGCCTGGACATGGGAAACATCAATATATAAACAAGATACCCCCTGATTTTTTTATTATTTTGGCCTGCAACACTGAAAAGCATTTGAAAGGCCAGATCCTTTGTAGTGCTGAATATCCTCCACTCCAGCTGCACTCCTTGAAAGCCAGTGTGCTCAGTGACTCCCCAGGAGGCCCATCTGGTAACAGCCCCACACTGCTCTCCCTGCCAGGGAGCAGCCACTACTACCCCAAGAATGGAAATTAAAAGAGCAACCTGACTCCATTGAGAACCGCAAGACATTCCTTGTATGTGAAATTACTTCATATTCAAGGTTTTGGCATAGCTGTGCTGCCACTTACAGAAACATGTTTTCACAGCTTAAATGCATTCACCCCTACTGAACCTCAGATCTCTCTTTAGGATTTGACATGACTTCAGGAGATCTTCAGGACCGACACAGGAATATATGTGTATAAGCAGTGACAGGAAGAAAAAAAGCCACTCCTGGAAATTAAAAAATAACTGAATTTAGATCAAACACATGGAAAGTCTGGCTTTTGCCCTAGAAGGTTAATCACTATTTGGAATTTTTTGCCGTGGGAGATTCCTTGTGTAATTGTTGAAAGGCGACATCAAAACCCAACAACATCTTTTGAGTGCCAGTGTCATGCCTGGATAAAAACAAGCTGGATCAGCCCTGATGATATTTGCTCCCAGACGTGCTGCTGAAGCTCTGCCTACATTTGGGATAGGAAGGAATTTCCTCATGTGGTGAATTGGCAAAACCTGGGGGTCTGTCTTGTTCTTGTGCATTGCTCAAGGACCATTTTTTGGAGTCTTGTTTCACATTCTTTGACTTTCCGCAGCCTTGTGATCAGAGCTGAATATTCGGCTTTTCCCACCACTGGGCCCTGCTTTGCTTCTGAAGGTTTCTGCTGCTTTACCAAACAGGTATGGATGGATCTCATTTTTCTGCATTACAAAGATAACTCTAGCAATGGCAAAAATAATCTACATTATTGCTTACCTGGAAATAAGATACAGGGAAAGGTAAAAGGGCAAAGGGCATAGTAAGCTGCACAGTCGGCTACAACTTTCAACTTCATTCTCTGGAAAACGAATGAATTGCAGGATGCTCTAGTGTACAGAAGTATGGTCAAAGTACCCGTTGAGTTGGGGCAGCACTACGTGTAAGGAGCAACCTCTCTGCTTGCATGTGTGACTGAATCATTGTCAGGCCTGGTATGAAACAAAGGAAATATTTGCTAAACCTCACAGTTAATGACAAAATTGCTTTATTATTCTCTTGCTGTTACATATATGAAAATGGTCTGCAGGTCTGATAGATACTTACAGCACACTTGATTACTCTTGTTATTTTAGGCACGTTAGTTACAGATCTTTATGAGCAACCCCAATCCTTTCTTCTGGTGTTCTTAACAGCCTTTGTGTACTTGAGCTTTGTTCGAAGCCAACGTGAGGCTTTGTACTGGACTCGCTGAGAGTGACCTTTGACTTAGGTCGAGTAGGGCCAACAGCTCGATCCAGCAACAGCTACTCAAGCCCATGTTTCTCTAGCTGTTTTTTTCTGTTCTGCAAAAGTACTCTTGTTTTAAATAGCAGTCCCTGGCTTGTTATATACCTCTCTCACAAAAACCTGTGGTTCGAAACCTACCAAAACCAGACAGCTGTGTAAAGCTTGTCTTGTGAGCACATGAGCATGTGAGAAAAGTGAAAATTGGAGAGAAGAGTAAATTGAATCATTCCTCCCAAAGCAATATTAGCTTCAGCATGTCGTAATAGTAAGCAATGCTTGCATTAGTTCAATACCTAATTCCATTAGCTACAGTTACACTGGTCCATTCTGAGGGGTGCTGGGAGACTTTTCCCAGATAGAGCACTGCTGTCATCCCTTCCCCCTATTGTCTTGGCAGTGCATGTTTGAGTTTAATATCAACTCTGTTGTTCGTGGGCTGCCCCATGGATCAGAGGCTGATGAGGATGCTGGTGCAGGACAGTAGCCCCCGCACGCATCCAACAGGCACGACCACAACTATGTGACCAACAAAGTGCTCATTGCTGCCGTCGGCTCCAGCATCACCCGGCATGCAAAGCTTAAAGGGCTCTTTGACAGGCCCCAGATCATACTGAAATCCTTTCACTCAGCTCTGTTTTGCCCCTGTCCTGCTGCTGCTGAAGTCCATAGCACAAGTGCTCTGCCCTCAGTTGTGCTGGAGCATGTTCCCTGCTTGGTCAAAAAAAGGAGTAAGCTGGGATGGTGCATAAAAGGCAAGTGGAGAGGCAGGAACTACTGCTCCTTTCATTGTTTTATTATTGTTCATCATTTATCATTATTGTTGTTTCACTGTTAATTGCTGTTCCTCCGAGGAATGCACATGGAGCATGTTTCCTATTTGGAACTGACAGAGAAGGAGCATCTCAAAAAACCCCTGAGGATTTTTGAGATCACAAACCTTAGAAAGATAACAAAATTAGCACACATAATTCCCCTTGATTTTCTTTATGCCTGCAGACAAGGTTAGCAGCAACCCTTGTTTCTGAGTTTGTTTTGTCTCCTCAACCAAAATATCTGGAACGGTAAGTGTTAGGTCTGATTTATTACTGTATATCTTGCTTTTCTTACGGAAAAGGTGGCAAAATTAGAAACAAATTACATGAAAACATCATAAATTACAAAAGCTGAATACTGAGAGAAATTAATAAAAACCTTTTTTTTTGTTTCCTTCATCGTTATCTAAAAGTGAGACCTGAAGACTGTCCCCTAACTGACTCCTTTTTAATACACCTCCCCTCTAACTGGAATTGGGGGGAGGGTTTAAGCAGCTCCCTTGTGAGGTGAACGATGAAGCCCAAGCTTGGTGAAACTGCATGGTATGGTCTTTGAGTGTGGTCTGCAATAGAGCTGCCTGTCCTCAAATGAGTTCTTCTTGAGTTACAGTAACTCAAGCAATTCTGACTGTCTCCTAGATGCCAGCTCTCATCTATTCCTGGAATTAAATTCTAGACTAGTTGCACACATTTTAATAGCAAAATATCTATTAGATCTCCAGTTTTTTCATTCTCATAAAGAAATGTTAATGTCTCTAATTTCTGTACATTTTTCCCATGCACCCCCTGCTTCTTCCACACATTCCAACTTGTGACAGAGGCACTTCTGTGATGAAAGAAAGTAGGACCTACTCATGGGAAGAGGCAGACATGATCTGGATGCTTCAGAGGATCATCTTGTAAGTAGCTTGTCTTTATTGTCTCATGGTATGACCATGAGTCCCTGTCCTTGTTAATCTGGTTGATTCAAGAGGTAGGAACGGGGTGCACTGGTATCAATGGGTTATCCCTAGGGCTGAAGAATGAGACTACCCATTACATATATTTGAAAATCTCAGTTACTTATGTTCTCAGCAAAAGCTCCTAATTTTCTCAGCTCTTTCTGTATACTCAGCATAAAAGGATTGCATAATGGACACAGCGACTCCCACAACTATTGTTTACATCTGTCAGCTAATCCTTTCTGTGAGTCAGGCGGTGCCTACTGGGTTGGGCACTTGATTGGGATTAGAAACTCATTATTATGATGATGCATAATGCAGTGCTGCCTGGAGGCCTCAGCAGGATTATGGCCACACTGTGCTAGGCAGCATGCAGACCTAGAGCTTGTAGCCTATTGTTAGAGCACCCTCACTCTAATTCTGGATTAGACACCATTTCTTCTCGTGGCCTTTGGGGTAAAACATCTAATCCTGTTCTGTTTCCATACCTTTTCAGGGGAGATGATAACTCATTTCCTACCATCAGTCAATGTCAGTAACCACTGGCTTTTGGAGGAGAATGCCAGGATGTTGTCACCCAAAGGTCACAGGTAAATGCTGCAGCACAAGTGGGAAACAGCATTTTCTCTGTTCGAGTGCCTCTGCTATTCAGTGGAATGGCTTTTCAATGGGAATTTGAGCCTCTTCCAGCAGTGCTGCTGCACCCAGAGAATATGCAAGGAGAAAAGCACAGCAAGTCTTGAGTTGCACCAAGGCTGTTTGCAGCCGTGCATTGCTCGCTGAGCTGAGGGCTCAGCAAGTGGCGTTAGAATCTCCCTTCTCCCCTCTCAGGGCTGCACATGTCTCCATCCTAGTGAGTGGCCCTCGTTGGGTAGCAGGCAGACTCTCCTCCTCCCTGTCCCTTCAGGCTCTAGGTGTTCCTGCTGCTGCTGTTCCAGGTGTCAGCACACCCTGTTTGTACTCCATCTGTGCAGTGCCACAGCCACGGACCTGTGACTGCAGCTAAGCCTGAGCCTGGTTTGTGCCTGCCCTTCACTCACTGGCACCTACTGCTCTACAATGTTGCTTAAGTGTGAGCCTTGACAGGGATACACTGTACTTAGAGTTGCTGACTGGCCTTATAGTTTCAGGTCAGGGTGAACTTGACTGGATTTTATCACCCCATAGAAGCTGCTTCTTGTCTGTCCCAGGTGGTTTGCTGAGGTGGCCATACAAATAGCTTGGGAAAACGGAGATGAGTTGCGTACAGGTGAACCCTTTGAGTGTTGTCCGCTACCCCACTTCCCTTGCTGGGAATACTGCTGGCCAGTGGGGCCACTCTGCAAGATGCTCCTAAGGAAGAACAAAGTTGTCTGAGGCATCTTTCAAAGACAGGAGCAAGGCTGGTGCTTGCTGAGGAATTCTTGAACAGCTTCAGCTTCATCTCCTTCCTTTTTAAGCCTAGAATTCTTCTCTACAAGCTATAACAAGGTGCTGACATTGTTACAGCCATCACAGGCTGGAGCTGGCGCACACGGAGTTATCCTGTTGTAAACTTTTTTGTCTTATGGGAAATTTGAGACTTAAACGCTCACTTGGTCTGCACCTCTTTATTTGAGACTGACCAGTCTGAATCACTTTTGATAAACTCTCAGTAGGAGTCTCAACCTTAGTTAAGCTCCTATCAGCTTAATTAAAGATCACTAGAGAGAGAACCCCTGTGCAATGCTCCCACAGTGCAGAAAGCTACACTGTGAGTGCTCCCCTGAGTAATCACCAGAGGCTGCTATCAGCAATGTAATCAGAAATGACTGAAGAGCTTAAGTTGAAACTTAGACATCAACACATGGCAAAGAAAAGATGAGACAACAGTGACTGAGAACTAATCGCATCCATTGCATCGTGAGAGTAACAGAAAAGTAAATAAAGAAAGCACTTTAAGGTGGTCTGAGACACAGATCTGTAGGAAACTGGGCTTCATTAGGTTTTTTTATACAATATGGTCAAGGTTTTTACATACTACTCTTATGCTATTATAGGCACAAGGTCAGTCAGTAAAAGCCTTGTTAACCAAAGCAAAGTTATATTTAAAGACTTTCTTCACCTATTGCATTCTAGCCCTTTCCTTCAGTAGCTTTTGAGGATGTGGTACCACGTGAATGAAGCTGGATATGAGACGCTGGAAAAAGATAGCAAGGAGAAGAAAGCATGTAGGGTCAGCACGGAGTTTACTTCTTCCTTCTTCTTCACTTGTGAATTAATGGTACTGGCCACAGTGGTATGGACGATACCAGGTCACCTTTGGGGACCAAAATGCATTTGATAGATACATCTTCTATAGTTTTTGTTTTGTCTTCGCAAATTAGTGTTTGCAGAAACTAACCAGAGATGAGATTAGTGCATCGCTCCCATGGGATGCAGACTTTAGGGTTTAGGCAATGTTCTATGGCTAACAAGAGCCAACATGTTATACCTGAGTCATTCCCCTGGGTGAAACATGCCCTGGACTGACGATGACAGGAGCCAGCTGAGCATCCTCACAGAAGATGACAAGCGTCGACATAAGGGCAGTCATCTCCCATTGTGTCTAACCAAGCAGAACTTGCAGTGGAAGAGCCACTGAGGTGACTGATCTTAACGTTTATCCTAGTGGTGATATCAGGCTGCCAATGAGATTAGAAGGATGACACTTAATGTAGTCTTTTGGCAGTGGGGCAAGACTTATATTCTTAGCATAAGCTGCTTAGGAAAAGCTTCTTTTACTTAGCATTTATCACTTTTTACTGATGTTTTATTACATTGATAGCCATCCCCCAAAAATATTTTAATGGCCTTACCTGTTTCATACACAGACATATTCCCTTCAACACCACACATATTTTGAGAGAACAAGACTGTAGACAAACTGAGTTAGACCCGTTTAGTTATGCCGACATAAACTGAGCGAAGCTTTCTTTTTGACCAACAAACCAGGGCCTAAGGTGCTTTCTGAGTCACCGTGTTTCTTCCTTATGGAAGCCATATCCAGCATATGGTGACCACAGATGTGTAGACCTTACTCAGGAGAAGCTTACACTGAGCCTAGCAGGATCTCTGGCTTGAGCAAGAAATGCCAAATTTGATCATGTATGGTAAAACACACTGCATTTCCTCAAGCATTTCTTTGGTCCACTCCTTTCCCTTCCACATGAGCCAAGACAGACACTTTCCTTCTAGCTGAAAAAGTCCTTTTTTTCCTTTTTTTTTTCCCCCACAAGCTTCTCAGGTATCCAAAAGGATAATGCAGCGCGCAGCATTGTCACCTAACGGTGACTGTAATGTGCACTGTGCAGAAGAGTCTCAGGGAGTTGTACAATGAAATTCTACAATAATCTTAGTAACGAAGGGCAATTAAGAGCAGCAGTTAACCTATATTTTTCTACCCTACTTTAGGTGTCAACTTACACCCAGGATTTCAAATATTAGTTGGAAGCGCATCGCATTGTCCAGAGGCATAATTACAGAGAGCTGTAGTTGTCTTTATCACAAAGTTGTAATTAGCAGGACACATTAAATAACCAGCTGATACAGATCTTAATGAATCATTTATAGGCCTACATCTAAGACAATTATATATGTAGCTGGTCATACATAATCATTCACGTACTTCTGGGCTTATGTGAAATGGAATATGCATCGTCCTCATGTGATGTAAAGGTGAAAGGGACCGGACCAAACTGGGGCAACAGCCTACTTTAACCAAACAGCTTGTGCCTGCACCATTGTTGACAAGACTAAGGAGGAAATATGAATAGTTGGCTTCAAAAGAAATCCACCTTGAGAAAAAGCAGGAGCTCTGGGTTCCTGAATTGTTGACTGGTTTGGGTTTTGTGTTTTTAAATCGAGGTGGTTGTCCCACGTGGACATTTTATGTGGTGCCGCTCAGGAATGAGGACAGATGCACACTAGGCCGAGAACAAGGTTTCTGGGGCAGGCTGGGACTCTGGTGTCTGCAAGCCGTGTCATGCCACTCTTGCTGCGGCTCCCTAACAGCCTAGCCTGCCCTAGATGTGTCCCTTTTTTCTCCAGCACTGCCTGCCTAGAAGCATGGAGAAGCTCCTCCAGAGCAACCGCTGCAGGCCCCCAGCAGACAGATCTTTGCTCCACCGGGGATGTTCCCAGCTCTCTGGTTCTACCAGCTTTCTTGCTGCTTAGTATGTCTAGATGAAAAAGTGGGAAACACGCCCAAACATCCAATTGCTCTGGGAATAATGTTTGCTCTGAGCACTGTTTCAGGGCCAGATTTTCATGGCATTTGTTTGTGACTGCTCCTTGATAATTAAAAAGAAGTATATGTCGTCTGTTTGGCCAAGTGAGGGGGGCATGGGAGCAGCTGGCTGCGAAAGCGCATTTATCGTCACTGCTGATTTCTGCAGAGCTCAGTCAGAGTATGCACACAGCATGGTGGAAGATAGAGAAACAAATCAGTTGTGGTGTAAAAGGTGTAACACATGCCTCTTCCTCCCCTTTGCCTAGAGGATGCAGCTGGTCACAGGCAGGCTGCACTCCTCAATCAGCGCCGGTGGCAGGACGGTCCGACTGACGTAGCGTCGCTTGTGAAACTTGTTTTTAAGGGAAGACTGCCAGGCTCTGGGATGCATCTATTGGACATGGTGCCAGTTCTGGATATTTCAGAAGGTTTATCCCTCCCATCTACTGTGCTGACCTCTACCATGTACTTGCTTCTGCCTCTCCCTGCCCCATGGGCTCTCTTGGTATCCGCCTCAGGTCCTTGTACAATTTCGAGCTGTTTGTTTCCTCTCCTGTTTTTTTAACAAGTAGTACTTTAATGACAGATTGTAGGTAATAGGATATGCCTAAAACCCCCCTCCAAAACCCCCCCAAACTTACTGCATCAAGTAGATGTATTTGTCCATGGTCTCTCTTGCCATGTCTGACTTGGCTTACTCTGCTTATTTGGAGCTCCAGTTGGAGCAAAGCCTGTGTTCATCTGATTGTAAGGCAAAACCTAGCAATAAACAAACCATTGCAAATGTATACTTGAAAAGATTAAGAGAAAAGTATTACCAACCCATGCAATATTGTAATCCATAGTACTTTAAAAGTAGCATTGAATAATTTTCTCAATTATCCACAGAGTCTGTTGTTAACAGGTTTCCCTGGTTCCCTAGCACCAGAGGAACTCTGCTGATCTCTGCAGAACTTCTTTCAGTTTAAGTACAGAGCTCTCCTTAAAATTAGAGGGCTTTTAAGAGTTAATATGTTAATCTCCTGATGCACCACAGCCAGCGTCTGGAATAGATCTTACTAGACTGTTTACACTGTGCTTCCTTTCAGGAGCGTTAGAAGCGAGGGAGCACTTGTGGCAAGAACTGATATGGTGTAGGGCTTGACAGCATCTTTCCACACCTAGTTGTTGCTTTTGTGGAGGAGGGAGGAGCAGAGGCTTCCAGTATGGCTCTCAGTATGGCTTCTCAGCTTCTTCCCGCCAGGGGAGGAGGCGGTCACAGAGCAGGGTGTGATCCCATGCTCAGTTTTCCCCAGCATGTCCAAGGTGGCAGAGGTTTCCTTTGCTGCCTTCTCCTGGAAGAAAATAAGAAACCTGATGAAAGAGGTTTACTTTCTCTGAGGCAGAATGTAGTTAGTATGAGGTTCAACTCTCCGAGCCTAGGGGCGCCTATACCAGAGAAGCACGACACAGGCTCCATCCAACAGGGCAGCTGCTGGGAATGCTCTCGGCACCATGTCTGAGGGCAGCCTACGTGCTGAAGCTGACAGTCACTCTGGACGGATGGCTGTAATAACTTTGCGCTTTGCGGCCGTCGCTGCTTTTATCCTCCCAATTCCCCCGGGAGGTAGGGAAGTGCTGTTAGTCATTTTATAGGGAGAAATTGAGCCATGGTGTGATGAGGCCACACAGGGAGTCAGCGGCAGAGACACTCTGCTATCAGACCCTCCTCTCCGTCCTTATCAGCTCTGCCTGATCCATGTGCACAAGTAAGATTTGTGGAAATGGCTCCTGAGTGACTGTGAAGAGTGGGAAGGAGCCAGGGAAATGGGAAGAGTAGTGCCTGCTCCCGACACCAAAACTAGGCTGCCTGAAATCCCTCAGCACACTGAAAGACGACAGGTTTGCTCCAGTGCCATGTTTTCAGTAGAGCAGATTTTTTGCCAGTTAGACTTTCAGTATTGGTTTTCCAGCCACCGCCAACTCTGTCTGGGCACGGGTCCATGTTTACTCGAGCTCCACAGCCAGAAATATGGTGAGCTCTGGTTCATGCTAGTGTGTGGTTGTGCTGAATGCATCAAAATGCGTCATCAAGAGTCACCAGCTACATAAAGTACGAGCCGTGGCAGGGAAATCAGAGCATATATAACACAACACTGAGGAGAGTAACAGCTCTGGAAGCCAGAAACTCATTTAAAACACTCTGAATTTTAAAAACACTTTATCAGAAGGCCAGATCCTAAAGTAAAATGCTTTGCTTTCTTTTTTTTCTTTTCTTTTTTTTTTTTTTTAATGCCATGTTTTGATTTCTGAGGTGGATCAGAAGCCCAGTTTATTTTACAAGAGCCAGTGGTACCAATTACAGCCTGAGACTTTCAAAGCAGCACACGGGACTCAACTACACATCTTCCATTAATTATCTCTTGGCCAAGTTAACTCTGCACAAGTAATATGTCACAAGCTCATTTTCTGTCATTAAATTCAGCAGATGTGACCTTGATCCTTTCTCTTTTCTCACCTTCTCAGTAAGAAGATGCTGTTTTATTGCAGGCACTTTTTGAAGAATGCCATTTTAATGTCAGGTTATGCTGAAGAAGGGTCCAGCTCCTGTTTTTTCAGACCTCCTGAAGCAGGAAAGAACTAACAGCCTGCACTAGACCTCTTATCAGTGCAGAGCCTGGACTAAATGTGTCTTTGTTGATCTTCTCCTCTTGGTACAGCAACGAAATTACCTTAGTTTCAAAAAAGCTGACATGTAGGTACAGCTGGTACGTATTAGCACTTCAGTTGTATATTGCTGGAACACAAATAATTTTCCAGCTGTGATTTTACTTGCTTGACTCCTTGATGTATGTGCTTAAAATGTTCTGGGAGCAAGTACTCTGGATTCCAAATTCAACATTTTGGCCTCCATGGTGAGGCAGCTTTGCCCTGGGAAAGGGTGTCCTCTGCTCCTACAGCCATGGTCTGGGATCAGACTGTTGAACTAGGGCTTGCCACTGTTTTCCACCTTCAGAAATTGTTTCAGGTTTTTATGCTCCTGTTCCCTCTCCCATCCTTCCATATAAACTTCAGGGGCCAAAAGGCACCTATTTCCAGTGCCCACCTCTATGCGTTAAAACCCAGCAATGCATTAACTGCCAGCAATGACAATTTATGCAGCAGCTTGCTCTGCCACAGGTTTTTTCTGAGAAGGAAAAATACAAAATGCTCAGTTTGGAATAAACCCATAACATGTGTGGGGTTGCCATTTTAAAAAGAAAAGGTGGAAAAAACCAGCTACTTGTGTTTGCCATATCCTTGTCTTACCCTTCACCAAAAGCAGTGCTGACAGAGCACAGTGTCCAACAGGCGAGTACATGGCTCAGTCCATCTGGCTGTCCGGTGCCTCTGAAGACAACAGCTGGCCTGAAAATGGGAAGGAGGTAACCTGCTGAGTGAAGGTGTCCAGATAATAAATTAGCCCCCCAAAAACTGAGAACAACAAGAAAGAAATTACTGTCCAAAAATATAAGATAAAGGGCTGAGGATTATGCCATGTTAAGCAGCCTCTTCTGTGGGCGATTATCACTAAGCATCAGCAGCAATACAGCAGGTTTTCTACCAGCTCCTGGGAGGTCCTCCAGCAGGATGGACATAGAGATTGCGAGGCAGTGAGAAGCACCTGAGCCCCTCAGCATTTTAGAGGTGATTGTACCTGTGCGGGTTTGTTCTGACAGACACCACCTGGAGAAGGCACCACATGACTCAGATGGGGTCTGCAATCCTGTTGGGATGCTATGCTAATTCAAGCAGTATTAATGGAAGGCTGCAGTTAGAATTTCTTTATGTGAATACCAGTGGGTTTATTGTGGGTTTTTATTTTTATTATTATTATTAGAATTGTCACTGCTTGTGAAGAGTCTGCTTTTTCTTTTACAGCAGCTATTTTGAGACTAGGAAAAAGTTGATTTGGAAGACTTGCTCCTCTTGCTGTGCAGGCACTGACCCAAGAAGAGCTGGATGCAGACAGAGCCCAGCTGAAGCCAGAGCAGCTGTGTGTAAGTGTGGAGTTTGCTCCTCTCCTGGAATCACAGTAAGATCAGAGGTGGGATTGTGTGCCAGTGCCTGCAACCTAATTTCAGCTGCTTGGTTATAAATACGCGCTGGACTGTTGTGTGTATCCGTGTGGCACAGGGGCTCTGAAGCACCCCTCTGAATTGCTGTCACAGCATGGAGGATCTCTACCCCCACATTCATCCACAGCTACAGGCACAGAAAAACAATCAGTGTCTTGGACTGACAAAGCTGCAGAGGCTAAAAGCTTCTGTTTCAAGGCTACCAAGGATGCATATTGCACTTTGCTTCCTCCACATCCTAGAGAGCCTTTCCTAGAAGGGCTCTGTGACGTGTTGCAGCAGGGCCCTGGACCTGGTTTCCCACAGGCATACATGTGAGTGCAGGTGAGCAAAGGCTGATAATGTCTTAACCAAACCCACAGGTGAAGAAATAGCTACTTGACAGGAATGTCTTAAAGTGAAACACACAAAATATTCTGATGAGCTGAAACAGTACAGCACTGGGAACTGTATACATTTGCCATGGACTGTATCCAGTGAGAATTAAAAGAAAGTCAAGATTTTGGGAATAAGAGGAAACTTTTTAAAGATTATTTCTGATAAAATAAGTCATATTATCTCTCTCTCTCTGTGCTGGCTTATACCTTCCCCATTCTCCACGCTAACTTTTGCCTCTATTAGGGTCTCTGTTCACTATCAAAGACGGCAGTGATGCTACAAGGTCTGTAAATGCCAGCAGCGCATCTGGGGAGAGACTCGGGGAGATGCTGCCTTTGGACAGTCAGCATTCACACACAGTTCCAAGTTCTGCTAGAGCCAGTGGCCATGGCCAGCCTCCCTTCAGCTGTCCCAGCTGCTGGCTGATGTAAACTTCCAGTGATGGTTTTCAACCTTTTCCCAGGGGAATAAGCTCTGGTTTTCTCTGCTTCCTTGTGAATAAGAGAATAACCTTCAAAGTCTAAGACATAGGTTGGCTTTCACAGATGTCTTCCAGGCTTATCTTAGTGTCTGTTTTAAGCCAGGAGAAGTATTGGTAGAGTCTGAGGCTGGCATGGTTTCGCCTGGCTCTCACGCTCTTGGGAAACCAGTTATCAGACAGAATTTTAATGGCTCTTATGGGTCATATGAAAGACCAGGGATATCAGAGGGAATTCTTAAACAGACTTGAGCTTTACACAATGTTTTTTTCCTGCAGTAGAAATGTAAGCCCTTGCATGCTGCAAAACAATTTGGCTGATGGATGCTCTGGGAAGATGGTGCTGGGAAAAGCTGTCTCTCTTGTTGGTCCTTTCCAAGGGTGGGTTTGCATTTTTTTGCCTGTGAAGACAACCTGGCTCAAGGGTTGTGTTCCTGTCCTGTGATAGAAAGGGCTGCACATCACGCTACCCCTTGTCCTTCTGGATGGAGCCATCTCTGGATTTGTGGCTTAAAAGCTGAGGGCTGGCAAGGGGGCAGAGGAAGGTCAATGATCATTGAAGGGATAAGTAAGACAAAGGTAAAGCTTCAGAGAGCTCACAGTTAGCATTAGGAGGGACAAGCAGTGATGTCTTATTGGCATATCTAATTAGAAATTGCTGGGAGCTACTGGACTGGACAGTCTCTTCAAATGCCAGCAACCCTGCGGGAGCTGGATGTAAATGTTGTAATTGATATAAAGATGGAAGCTGGTCCGCTACAAAGTGACATTTCAGATATTGTGGGAATGGATGATCTGAAACATCCTCAATGAGATCTGTTTCCCTCAACTCTTTTGACTCCTGTCAGAGGTGCATGTTCGAGCTTTTCTCTGGGCAGATGGCTTCTGCAAATAGAACTGGCTTTGAAATATAAAGTTTTGCTGAATTCATTATATGCCTTCTGACTTCAAAGCTTTGTACTTTCCTCTTTAGTTTTAAATAGAGTCACTTGGCTGCTTTCAGGCCTGTTACATTGGAGGCAGGTGCTGCAGTGGATGTCACTGGTGAGGCACAGCAGCGGTGCTTATTTAGGGTACGCTGAGCGGTTGTGTGCCTGCCTCACCTCTGCCCACATCCAGCCAGGAGGTACATTATTCCTACAGTTAGATGGGTCTTGGGGAGCTCTCCCTGTCAGGGACTTTCCTGTTTTTCCCGTTCCTCAAGGAGAGGGGTGGCTGCACTAGCCTGGCCCTGCACCTCCTGCTCTCCTAGGGTGCAGGGAGCTGTGCAAGGAGGAGGAGGAGATGGAGTGGGGATGGTGTCAGCAACAGGAATTGTTCTGCCCATCTAGGTGTAAGTTCTCTTCATTGAGGACTTCACAAGAAGCTTCATTCCAGGAAGGGAGGATTTTTATGAATTAATCTTTACAGAACCTTATGTTGAACTGACCTGGAGCGTGATGGTTTTCCACATCAGCTCAGCAAGTAGATACCAGTAGCCAGAAATTACTGTCGGTATAAAGCAGTCATTGTGACTTTGTTTTCACTGTATGCACTTCAATTGAAGTCACATCTCACTCACACTTTTAAGGAGTATTGGAGCAACTTAAAGGGACACAGGTGGGAGACCTTTCTCTTTGTATCTGCTTGCTACACAGAGAGAGGACATTTCAATGGCCAGAGGTTCTCTGGGGGGAAAAAAAAGTTACTTTGGAGACTGAAATGTCAGCTTAGTCAAATTGTTCATATGCACAAAACGGGGGGAGAAATGAGCACCCAAACTTCAAAGCAGCTGGACCATTCCTTTCCTTTGCCACAACTTTATATCGAAATTATTCAGGTTCAGTTTGAAAGTTTTAAATGCTCAAAGCCAAAATGTTTAGACAATACAAAATGTTTGCTTCATCCACAAACTACTTTTTTCATAATTTTCTTTTTTTTTTTTAAGAACTAGCATCAAGCTGAAAATCTATTCTTCACCCTGCTGTGGTTGCCTACAGCATCTGGGTAAGTTGGAGACAGAACTTTCTAAATGGAATAGTGTTTAAGGAGAAAAATTAGGTTCTTCACCAGAACCTCCTCTCTCAGCAGCTGGATCCTTTATGGATGATCTAAAAGAGCAGTATGTCACAGCTTTCTGCATCCCTCCACATACTTTTGAACTGAGAAGCTTTTGTGGCATTTTTGTCTTATCGGCAGTACGTTATAAAAAATGTCAACTCTTTCCAAACCTTTATTGTTCCATTGGAAGGATTATTCTTAATTTCAGCCCTGGAGTCAGTTTATGTGTGGTTTGATCTTCTGTTCTTCCTTTCATACAGATGCTATCAGCATGGACAGCAGAGCAGCCCTGTCACACAGGATTAATGGCAGAGCGTGGTGCTGCTTCTGGAACAGTAATGTCGTACCATATGAATAAACAACAAAATTGGGATAATTTTTCTAAATGTTTCAGCATTCTAAGTACAAAGTAATAACCCTGTCAGGAACAATATTCACTGCTGTCTCATCTGGTTGTGCTGGAATTAGTGGCAGTCTCTGGGGAAGAACACAGGTATGTCAGTGTTAGAAACACAGCATGTGGTTGTATTAGAGCAAAAAAGCAAACAAATCCCTTGGTCACAGTACAGGGAGAGAAACTTAATACTGCTTGGAAAATCAGCACTGCTTTGAATATAACATTTGTCTTGGTTTCCTCATGAGAAGGATAATGCAAAAATGGGAGATAGATAGATAGATAGATAGATAGATAGATAGATGTATATTTATTAGTATATCAGACAAAATGTGTTGTAGAATTCAGCAGAAGATGAAAACCAGAGTCTGTGAAATCAAGAATTAGGGCAGGAACAAACAGCGGACAGTGAGGAAAGTCTTACTGAGTACTCTCTGCCAAAATCGAGGAGGAGCAAAGCCTTGATGAAGGATGAGACTTAAAAATATTCCAGTTCACCTCAAAAAAAAAAAAAAAAAGAAAGAATTCTGAGGCATTACAGGGGTGAGGGGAGGTTGCTCAGCCATTTTTCTGATTTGTTAAACAATTTGCCTCTAGGTTTCCATGCGTGTTCATTTTTAGAGGCGCCAGCCAAAAGATGTTTGATGCTGAGAAAATTGTAAAAATCTAGTTCTTCCTCACTGCCCCAAGGTCACTGCTTAGAGCACTTAAATTTTGGAAATGTCAGGTTGAGACACTTGCATAGAAAAAATAAATGCACAATTACACTGTTTATCCTATCTACTCGAAAACATGTTGAGCTCTAGTCATCTTTGAAATAAAATCTTCCTCTACAACATATTGCTGCCCACTAGCATGTGTTACAGAGCATATTTAAGACTTCTTTGGAAGAAGCCAAGATCAGACACTGCCAGAAATCAGATATTCAATTAAACCGTCTCATGCTTCAAGCCAGTATGACAGGGGTACCTCTTAATGAAAAAAAAATTGCTGCTGTGGCAACAGCTGAGAACAAATGATTATGGAGAGAGAATTTTTACATTAGCAATGTGGTCACTTGCATGGATGTAATGGTAGGATCTGAAAAGTACAGACATGAATGTGGGTAAAATTTTCCTTGAGCGCTCTTCAGCCTCCGAACGTGGTCTAGCCTGACCTGGGAAAATCAGAGGAGAGACAAAAAGTGCCTGTACTGAGATGACAGCTTTCCAAAAAGAGGTCGTGTTCCCGCTATGGCTTTCCAAGAAGCGGCTGTGCTTGGGCTTTGAGCGTTGTTTTTGACAACAGCACAGGTTTGTGCCTTCACTCCTGCTCCCCCCTACTCATCTGGCTATATCCACCTAGAAGGCTGACCCAGCACTGAACTCTATCACAGAGCAGAGCTCATGCCCTCCCTTTCCCCTTTTGCTTTCTCCACACTATTTTTCTCACCAGTTCAGCTCTCTGCTGCCATTTGTGGTGCAACCAGTGTCCCCAGTGTGGCTGGGGATTACTGTGCTGGGGCAGGGACATACTCCAGGGAACAGAAGATTTTCTGTGCCTGCGGGTGGATGTGTGAAGCACTGGTTATTTTATTTGCCTTTAGATCTAACTTCCTTGGTTCAGCTATTGTCAAACAATTGAAAAGACTGACATTAGCTGCCTGGTTCCCATTAGCAAAGGCACTTTTAAATCCTGCAGCAATCACTTTGTTTTCTAACATGTAACTACAGGCCTTTTTACCACTTCTTTACATGACTTTCTGCAATAGGAGCCACGCAAAGAGCAATCGGGCATATGCATCTTGCTGATACCGGTGTTTTGAAACCCTTTCCAAATACTTTTGCCAGTGACTGCAAAAAAGCTTTTATATCAGTAAGAATGTGTATATTGGGCTTTCTTCCAGAAGCTGTGAGAGGGCCACAATATGTGCTGCTGGGATTATTTTACCAACTGAATAAATGTCATCTCTTTTCCAAATAAGAAACTTGGGCTACGGCAGGAAAATTATTTCAGTGTTTAAATGCATTCTACACATCCTGAGCAGGAACTTGGTGCCTTCATGGGGCAGGGATGCCTAGCTATGTGCAGACAAAACACCATCATATTTCTTAATGTTGCAGGTTTTAACTGTCCGATACTGTGCATGCTTTTTCCTTGGATGAATTGTCTTTTTAAAACTCCAGCTGAGACCAAGGGGAATATGTGAGGCTTTCACAAAATCTCAGGCGTGACCTCTGATTTTAGGCCACATGATTGAAAATCTGAATCCTGGGCTTTTACCCCCACGTTGCCTGTTGTTCTGGAGGATGAGTGGGCTATATGCTGTTTTGTTTAAGGTGATGGGTTATTGCAACCAAAAGCCTCACTGAGACACGTGGTCCTTCTATCTGCTGCTATGTCACTGGGGCATTTTTCATTCACAAAATGAGAATGTACCAGGAGCAACAAGTCTCCTCAAGAAATGCATCATGAGGCTTAAAGCATAGAGTACAAGAAGGAAGGAATCCCATTAAAATAAAGGCTTCTGCTTGTAATTAGGAGATTAGTTAAGTGCTGGGCTCTGCAGCTCTGGAAAAGCCATAGGCAGCAGCTGAAATGCCCTGGGAAGGACTAATAACCACCCTGGCACTTAGGAACCAGCCTGTGTCAAGCTGTGAGTGTTCCCTGAAGTGCAATGTCGCGTGGACCCTGATGAGCTTGTCCTTCGAGACAGCTTCCATGCCAGCCTCGCTGTGTGTGGTGAGGGCACCACAGATGTGCTGTACAGATGGTGACCCCAGGGAGTCCAGCTCCTACACGCTGACCTGGATGCCCGAGCCAATGGGGCTGTGCAGTGTGTGCAGCATCCTGTGACTGCAGAGGCTGTGCAGCAAACTTCTGCACCAGTTCTTTTATGTAAATCTATTCCTCTTCTTCCTCACTGTAGGACTTTGGAAAAGGCAGAGTATTGTGTACCATCCCTGCAGCTCCATTCCTGGGCAGTGCAGGGTCATGGCAAATGCTGGTACTCACAGCAGACACTGGTACCCACTGCTTGGGGCAAACCTGTGGCACTCAACTGCTCTCTGCTTGCCCGTGGGCGAAGCACATCTGTCACACGCCCTTGTTAACACACTCTTGCATTGTTAAAAACGCAAGAGTTGGGGCATTATAAGAATGAAAGCAATGCACTTCTCTTTGAGTACCGTAAATGTCTTTTGCTTTTGGGGGTAGCTCCTCTAAAGCTTGAATGGGCTGGTGATCACTGGGGTGTGTAGAGGGAGGGTTGGAAGCAGACACTCCCTCGATCACAAAGTAGCAAGTGGATTTGGACTGGCTTTTAGCACAGCATAGAATTAAGCTGGTTTCTTCCGAAGCTTTCCTAGAAAAACCTTGCATTCATTCTCCAGTTTGCCTCTTTGCTCGACGGAGTACAGAAGACATTCTTTTGAGCTGGCATGGAGTTTGGGATTTTTCTTTCCCATTGTCAGCAAATGGGACAGTGCTTTTGTTCCCAGACAATTTTTAATTTTTAAAGCTGATGAGTGCCTCACTTTGACAGAGTGTGAAACATTTAAATGTGTCTTCTTCATATCAAACTCAGATGACTCCTCTGCAAAGTAATTCCCAAAACAAACTGAAAACAATTCTCTTCATATGCAGAAAACTTGGCCAAAATAACTTTTTTCCTTCTGTGATCAAAGCAGAAACTATGTAGTTTGGTTAATGCGATGGGGTTAGATGTTTTTTTCCTCCCTGTAACATAGCTTCAGTCAGTTGTCAGCCAAGAGATTTGTTTGGATTTTTCATCCCCATGTGGATTTGTGGGAACACACACTAGGAGACCAGATCAACACTGTAATAGTGCCTGCATTGATCTAACACAGTGTTTATGTGGACTCCAGCCATCATTCATTTCTTCTCCATCATCCAGGGGCCATAATGGATTATTTTGTACAATAATCACGATAGTACTTAGCTGTTGTCTAGCATTTGCAAGGCATTTTATGAAGAAGGTCAATAGAATTATCTCCCTTTTACAGCTGGAAAGTATAGGCTCAGAGACATGAAGTGGTTTGTCAGGTCCACGAGCACCACGAGGTGTGAGGATTCAGGGACTTCCTGAGACTAAACGGAAATTAAGATGTCAGCCCAGATGTAGGCAACGGGCTGTCCCCATCACCACAGAGCTTCTGTGCTTGGGGGTAACAAACTTCAGGCATTGCGAGTCTGTGGAGAGCTTATCTCACTGCCTTAAACTCAGCTGAAGAAAATCACAGGATTAGTCTTTAACAGGGCCTAAAACATCTGTGCTTACAAACTGGGCCCCACCCAGCTTGTGCAGCATATGCTCAGCAGCCACTTACGGGTTCTTTCCTGCACACAAGCCCTGCCCACAGGGGACAGGAGCGGGGGCAAAGTGTGTCATCAGCCTTTCCCTTCCACAGTCCTTGTAACTACAGGATAAAACTGCGTGTGCGCTTAACCCACACCTCCTCCCAGGCCCGGGGTAAACTCCTGTCCTTTATTTACAGTCTCCTTCAAGCATCCAGCAGCTGTCAAGTGCGAGCCCTTGCCAGCCCGTTTCAGGTACTGGAAATGTTATTTTACCTTTGCAACTGACATCAGCCTTGAGGTATTTCAAGACGTACAACAGGGAACTCTGAAAGGAGAAAAAGTTGCTTGTTTGGAGAGGTGTTTTGACAGGTTTCTAAATGAGATACAGGTCATTTGAGAGCTTGTGATGTGAGGTAGAAACAGTTTCCAGCCCTTCTCACTGTTTCTGCAATGCTTGTTTCCCAGCCTTTAGGCATCTGCAAATGCAAGAAATACTTGAAATTACAACAATTGAAAGAGGCAGTTTGGTAGCTCATATTTCTTAAAGCACATTAAACTGCAGTAGGTAGCTGGTTGGATGAAGTGGATAAAGCATAATCCCTGTGTGCACCATAAATAGTTTGTCTACTCCCAGTAATGGGAGAGAAAGAGGGGGAGAGGGTGGAGAAAAGTGCGGATTATGGGTTGATTAGAGGGAAAGATTTCCCACAAACCTTTTATGATTTGCTTCCACCTTCACCATGTGTGAAAGCAGGGTTCTGTAATAACTTTCCAGTTCCTGAAAACACAGCTACTCAGAAGGTGCAGTGGGTTCCCAGGAGATGTTTGCTCCTCTGTGGAGGCTGCTGGCCTCACGGGGTGAGTCCTCAGTTTTCCTAAACCAATCATAACCTCGTGCAAGGGCATTCCCCAGAGCAGAGAGCTGGCCTTCCCCTCCCCATCTTGCTGTGCCCTTGAGTTCTGACTCACCAAGGGACCTGTGCTGGACCTCACTGCACCGTGTCAGGGCCCCATGCGATGATGAAACACACCTCATGACAGAGATCAGAAATGTCAGTTCTCATTGTCTAGTGCTCTCTACTGTTAATCTTTAAAAATTACTATTAGTCTTAAAAAAAAAAAAAAGTATTTGCATTATATGTTGCTACATGTACCATTTAATTTTCATTTTTTAAAAATGTAAACTCCTGGCAAGAATGCTCCCTTGTCTCTCCCATGTATCAAGATACAGTTTGTTGTTGAGCCTGGTAGACTGCAGTGATGTGATCTCTGCAAGGAAAAGCATTCACAGCAATATGAGTTTTTCTGGAGCTAGTTCTTACTCGATTTGAGGCGAGCTGGGTGGAGGGGTTTTTTTCTTCTAATTTATTTATGAGCATTTCAGCAATACTTTTGGTCAGTCAAAGAATGAACAGAATGCTGTAATGTTTAAAGAAAATGGAGCTTTGATCAACTTTTGAAGGGAAAACTTGCAAAAGAAGTCGTAAGTGCAAGGACAAAGGAAAGTTATTGACACAACATTATATTGCCCAGTTCTTTGAATGTTATCTTATGCCAAAATCACTAGGTTTTGTTTTCTTATTTTTAGAGGGAAAAAAACCAACCAAAAAACTCCATCTTAAAATGGTTTCTTTTGTGATTTGCCTACAAATAGAAAGTTCTCACTTTATATCAGGGAATTACTAGTTTCTTATCTTAATCATGCTTCGCAATAGGGTAGGCCTGCAGCTCACTAATGCTTTCCCCACTTATTGCAGGGGGAAGGGGAAAAAAATCTTTGCCTGCTTATATAAGAAAAGGGTGATGTAGGGAACCTGTTTGCAAAAGCCCCTTTTCCTGCAACTGGCCTGGAGGGTGATGGTATAAGAGTTGTTCCCTGCTGAGCTGGCTGGGGCTGCTTGTTTTGCTGCCCACTCACCCATGAGTGGATGTGGTACTGAGGCCACGGGAGCAGGACCTCAGCCGTGGCAGTGTGCACGGGGAAGATGGGAGCTTGTGGTGCAGAGGAGAGCTGTGTGGATGACAAGGTTTTTGTCTACCTGCAAAGGACCCCTTAAGAAAAAACGCATTAGATGGGAAAACTGAGGAAGTCTTTACCTGGGAGTTTCCTTCGTCAAGTAGTGCTGGCTGGGAATAAGACATCGTGCCTTTTTAGAAGCAGAAATGTAAGTAAGTCTAAAGTAGTGACAAGAAGCAGAGGTGTGAATGGATTTTAAGATAACCTTCTCTAGTCATTTTCCTCTGCTCTGTTTTAAAAGAAGTCCCCATGAGTGGGGACAATGGAGAGCATGGCTTATGTCTTTCCTTTCCTTTTGCACGTGTGCCAGAGGGAAATGTCATCTTGCAGAACCTGTTCCTCCTAAAATTGCATGGACAGCAGTACCATGAAGAATAATATTTAAAACCTACAAAATACTTATTTTCTTCTAAAATCAGAACTGACTTTGAAATTGCAAACAAGAACAAATGACTACAGTCCCTTAGGGACTGTATTCAGGTGCACTGCATGACACACCACCAGCCAGAGCCACTTGTCACCTCCTCGCAACATCAGGACGCAGCAAGCATGGTTATACTGTGAGGTTGAACCCTTGCAAACAGCCAGCAAGTCTGAGCCCTCTGCGCCTTGAGGAGATAAACTGTCATTCCTGAACTACCAAGTAGGAAGAGGATTTCACTGGTGACAGACAGAGAGAAGCAATTACCTAAAACGGTAGAGTAACTTGAAACAGTTTTATGCTGGACATTCCCCCAAGGGAAGACTAAAGGGCTGGCTTACTCGACAGCCACTGCTGATCTCAAGCACATTTGTCACTTTAGATTTCACCTCTAAATTGTTTTCCCATATACTCATACATATATACCTTATGCAGGTTTGTTGTCTTTTGGGTGGGAATGAAAATTACCGCTGGCTGAACAGTCTTTCCTTGCATCTGTCCTGTGGGAAGCTTGCTATTCCTGTTTCTTTCAGTTCTGATCAAAACATAGTATGTATAATCTTGCTGCACATAAAGCATGCAAACACTCTTACGCTTTTTGGAGCGGTGTAGTGCAATGTGAGAAGAACCTATACCTCCTGGCTGGGGGCTAACTGCAGTGTGTATTCTGCTTGGCTCTATATGCTTTTAATACTGCCTGAGAGTAAACAAGACAGAGATGCTAGTCCAGACCAGTAAAAAGGTTTGGTAGCAGCTTTTTATTCTTTCCATTTCTGGCAAAGTAAAGGTTAGGTCAGTGTTCGGAAGGCTGTTTCAACCAGTAAGGCTATTTGGACTTAGAGCACCCAGGGAAGTTCTAGAGACTTTGTCATGGATGGTTTGAAGAAAAGTTTTAAAACCTGCCAGGATTCATGGAGGGGTTGCAGTTGATCCTGTCTGAGAACAAAGGACAAGACCCAATATCTTGTAAAGACAACAAATAGTTCTGTGTTGGCTGTGCAGAACCACGGTGCACTTGTGAACTGGTGGTAATGCCCTTGACTGGTGTGGAAGTAAGTGTTAAAACCAAAGAACTGCCTTGGGGTTCTGTCTCTGCAGTGCAGTATCTCATCTTGCATAGCCATCAATGACAGACCCATTGAGTAACTGAGCGATTACGAAGTCCTCTGTCCCCTGGCATAACGTCCCCATTTCTGGCAAACAGCTGTTGAGAAACTGAGATGAAGACTGCACATGCACCATTGTGTTTAATAGTAACCAGTGTCTTTAGCCTCCAGAAATTTGTCAGATCTCTTTCTGAAATAATTTGTGCTCTTGGCTTCCAAACTGTACCAGGGCCATGGGCTCCACAGCTTTGTTATACGAGGTGAGATTTGGTTTAGGCTGGCAGTTTCTCAGAGCATCCTCGGCTCGTGTCTTTCGAGGAAACACAAGTAATCTCTCCCTTCCACATCAGGCACAAGTCTACACATCTCTTACAGAGCTCCACTCTCAGCACACGGGGGCACGGGGGCTGCAGGAAGAAAGTCAGGAAGGGTTTTGAGCTCAGTGGAAAGTCGGCGCCGCTGCTTTTGCACAGCAGAGGAATAAGGTGGGTGGCTGCCCCTGGCTAAGCAATAGTCAGCTGAAATATAGGGGCAGCCCTGTTCCTTAGCGTCTGCAAGAGGAGAAGCTGATCAGCTGAATCTTGCCTCTCCGTGGGGCAATAGTTCCTGCTGAGTCCTAGGCAGGGGTCCTAATTCAGCTCGTTGCTGAAATCAGCAGGATAGAGCTGATCGGGAAAAAGCGGGTAGTGTGGCATCCGCCTGCCACGTGTTCCTCCCTCCCACTCATGCTGGAGGCACCACCAGTGCTTCCCTTCCAGCTGGCAAGCCGGTGGCCTCATTGCGTCACTCATTCCCACTGCTTTTGGAGTTGTATGTGTTTGAGGAGCAACACCAGAGTCCTCTCCCTGAGCCTGCTTGTCGAAACAGTTGGCAGCAGCCTCCCAGTGGTCCTGCAGGGACGGTGATACCTGATGGCAGCGCTCGGGTCTTTCTTTGACGGCTGTGTTCTTTGCAGCACACTGTACACACGCTGCAGCCCCGAAGGCTCTGCCAGGGATGTGCATTTCACACCTGCTTTACTGGTACAGGATTACAGCCTTGCTTTGTAAATGAACTCCTTTTTCTGTGATTAGAAACATCAGCACTCCGACTCCCCAGCAATATAAGCAAGGCCCTCATAAGTTTTGCTGCTTGTTCCTAGCAGCTGGAGATAGCACTGGGAGATCCTGCGAATTCTGCTTTTGATCAGAGCTCTTACTGCAGTGCAGCACATTGAATTTTGAATACAGAAATTACATGGAGTGGCCTGGTGCTGGGTACATTCCTGTTCTGTCTGGCAGCCTGTTTGCTGTCATGCTTTTCCCTACTGCTGTCAGAAAGATGCCTTTTGCAGGCAGTTGACTGGGTGGGGAAGGAAAGAATTGCAGCACTTGGTGCTCTCCCCATAAAAGTGCCAGCTTCCCATTCACTTAAATTTGCCCTAAGCACCTTTTAAAAATGTGGTTCAATTTCCCTCTTTCAGAGTTTTAGCTGGCACTTATCATCCTGGTATGGTACTTAATCAGTCCCTGTCTGAATTGTCTGTAAGGATAATTGATGTTCCTGTCTCCAACAAGCTGAAAATTGTTTCCACCCAGCCTTTGACATATAAAGGGACTTTGTTTTCTGCAGTGGGTGTTCTTGTCTCATAGGCAAATGACCCCGGCTGCAAGGCTTGCAGAGTGGAGCGCAGCTGCAGACACCTGCCCTTCCTCCCAGGCCAGGAGAGGTGTGGTGCCCTTTCTGGATTAAAGCTAAGGACTGTCTCCAGAGCTCATCCCATGTAGGCACCGTACATGTTGCAGGGGTGCCTTTTGCTCCAAACCGTTTGATCCTGTCTTTTCCGAGGGCGTTTTAAAGAACCCTGTCTGAGGAGCACTTTCCAAATAATGCCGAATCTCACTTTGGGATGCAGCAGCCAGCGTATCCACACCTGAGTAGGTGAAATTCTTTGGGTACCAAAAGATCATCAGAGATCCAGACTGGTCACACTGAACCGATTTGAACTTCCAGCCCTTTCAATGAGAAGGTAATTAGTCTTCTGAACAAATGAGTCAGAAGTTCTTACTACCACTTTTGAAAGTTTAAACTGATGCTGCCATGCCTTTGGTGTGTCCGAGTATTGCAACATCTTCCGAGCTGGTAGCGTGACTGGGAATCAAACTGCCGTGTGCAAGGCTGCAGCTACAAAATCTCTAGCAAGACCCAGTATTTTGCTTTCTGAATTAAAAAAATTAAAACCCAACCTCTTTAGAAGTACAAACTGTTTCTGAGTCAACAATATAAATGCCTGAGTCTGCAACTGTCCACTTCTCATTTATCCTGTTCATCTCAATGCAATGTTGTAGCCTAAAAATGATGCAGCACCCCAGGTGGGTATTGACCTCTGCAGCACCGTTTTTCACAAAGGCTGGTGAACGAAACACCCACTTCACTTGTTCCGTCCTCCCTGGATGCCCACCTCATGTCTCTGTGAAACCCTACAAACCAATTACTAGAAAACCTCCCCAGCTTGAACTTTCCCCGAGTTTGACCTGCTCTTGTATGCTCAGCATGCGCAGTTGTGGCATTCTGTGAGAGCGTAAGGACAGAGTCAGGTGAATGGAGTTAGAAAAATAACTATCCTGAAGGGTTTAGTCCTGGCGATGCCTTCTTTCTCCTACCAAATGGAAAGGGGAATTTTGAGCAACCACTGCACTGAGGTGCTGAAGACACCAGAGGGCTCTACTGCCAGATGAACTGCTGGATCACTGCAAAGTCCACAGGATTTTACTCTCGAGGTATGCTCTCGTTTTTGGCGAGACTGGCTGTTGCCAGCAGCATGGGCCTCAGCGTCTTACTTCACTTGTGACAGTGGCTTAAGTTCAGGTTGCTCCTGTTCTCAGCTCTTCTACCTTTTGTCAGGATATGGTGGTGTTTGGGAAATCTGTGGAAACCTATTGTGCATACTGCATCTTGTGGAAGGACCAAGACTAAGCTGAGAAACCAGTTTTTGACAGCACTTGACTTCATTTGGAAAGCAACCCCCTTTTGGTGTTTTTGGTGGCGTCATAGCTCTCCCCAGCCTGACTGACAAATGAGCCTACCTGAAGTTGTGTTTGTGCCTTTCCTGTAGGAAGCTGATGTTGAAAGAGTGCCAGGCTTGCTTGGATGGGGAAATCTCTTACATGACTTGCCTTGTCTGCCCAAGAATTTTGGCTGCCTCTGTTGGCATGTCAGAGAAATGTGTTTACTAGGCTTTTATCCTTAAAGGGATAGAAATTTACTGGTATTTTACGCTTTAAAGGATATAAGATTTATTCAAAACCAGAGCACACAAACATATACATTCTCAGTCTGTTGCCTGGGATATTATTAGTCAGGCAACTCCTAATAAAGCTAAAGCCTAGCAATGTAAGATTAAAATACATTAGTCGAGGATAAATTGTCTTGCACAAAAAAATGTTACTATGCATAGGAAATGTGCCCTAAGCCCAGTACAAATCTTACTTGTCAAAGCCTTCATGATACTTAATGGGTTAACGTCAAGAACGTCAAAGGGCTTTATTGTACTTGTCTTAATTATTTGGAAATTGCTCTTCCTGACTCGAGTGATGGCTGGGATTCTTACGTGGCAGTTTCTGCTTGATTTCAAAACATCTTGTCTGTCTGATGAGATGTGAGTGCCTATGCTCCCTGTCATTTGTTTATGGCAACATCGGGGTACCGCTGGTGTGAAAAACCAGTGCGGGCTGGAGTGGGACTCTAATTCGTACGCCTGGGGAACGGCGTGGATGCCCGCAGCAGAGCCGTGCTGTTCCCAGCCGCGGGGACAGAGGATACGGCCGGCCGCGCTCCCCCGGCTGCCGGCGGGGCCAGGGCCGCACTAGCGCATCTTCGCTTTGCAGCGCAGAGAGCCCCAGCCCTGGGGGTGCTGCCTGCGCGCAGGTCTCGGCCCCGGCGGGTTCCGCGCACCGGCGGCTC